>CM046354.1:17893293-18493293 GCA_025403435.1 Artocarpus heterophyllus | reverse complement strand
TACTTGGTGAGAATAATTGCAGCAGCGATAGAGATAATTAGACTTCCTAAAAAGAGAAAAGTAGAGTTCCCTTTAGAGCTTGATTGGTAGGAGGGAAAAGTGGAACAATGGAGAGGAGTGAGGGGATTAGTGGAAGGATTTTGGGACCCATGTTTGTTTGGTAGGAGTTTAAAGAGGGAATTGATCGAGTAAGGGATTCCAAATCCCACAAAGAACCCCAATTTTAATCTTTCCCAATGTGGAGGGATTGGAAAAGAGAATCCATACCAAACACGATATAAGGAAAGTCCACCCCTTCATCTCACCTAGAGGCTAGATTATATATACCTTTCTTTCCTTCCTATTTTCTTTCCATCCTACTGAACACAACCTAGTCATTTAGGGGCAGCCAAGAGGCACGAATTATGGTCTATTTTGATAGAAAATTCAAACAAACTGGCCTCTATTCTATGATCATTTGTCAAATATTTGATTATTAAAAAAATTGTCAAAAATCTGATGAATGAAAAGGACGTATAATTCAAACCCTAAATACACATTTAAGCTAAAGGTCAAGAGGCCAGAACAAAACCAAAGGCAACTGGTAAGAACGATATGATGTTGACATCTAACTACCATAGCCTAACTAATCATGAAAACTAAGTTGGATGCATTTGCCAACAGGTTCAGACTGAACTTTAAACTTAGTCATGGACGCATGGTACTAGTACTAGGATGGTTATGGACCAATCCACTTTAAATATACTAGTACTCACCAATTCTAAAGAATAAAAATGGTTATGTCAGGAAATAAATTGAAAACATATTGAACAGAAACTCACTAAGCTTGTTAGAGAAATAAAAACTAGAGGACAATAGCCCTTTTTCTTTAACAAGAAAGTAGACACTAAGTTCAAATAGTATTAAACACGTTCGCCAAGCCCATTACTTTTACAAAAGGCCATATGAGGAAGTACAAATTCAAAATAATGAATGTTATATCTCATTTCGTTTAGGTGTGGCAAAATGAAAACAGAACATACATATCCAAAGACAACATTTAGTACTACCTACAGTAAATAAAAAGGCAGAGAGAAGACAATATTGCATGACAAGAGAATAGTAGATCATACTAGAATAATTTCCAATTAGTTACCTGTAGTGACGATACTGAAATAATGGCCTAGCTCGCGGACGGAATGTGCTTGCAGGAGAATCCTCCCTGAAATTTCAGATGATTTTCTTATTCAAATAGTATTGAAAACCAAACTCGATAACTTAGCTCAAGTCATTGATTTAAATTAGTATTACTAAGGCTGCATTTTACACAGCAAAGACCGCAAGAGAACATCTAAAGAACTATACTGACAGCAATTACTCAAGTGCGAGATAAATAATTACAAGTATAACCTGTCTTAAGAGGTTGCTTGTCTTAGAATGCAACATTGTTAGATTCTGTTTGTTTAATGGACAAAAGCATCACCTTCTGGAAATAGATTATATGGAGTTTTCCATAACTTTGCAGCAAAATGCATCTTGAATTTATTTCCAATCAACATTATGCACAAAATGATATAACCTGTAGAGTTGCTTTTGTGTCTAAATAATATATAAACTTCATATCTAGAATTTATTGCCAATTAATATTTATATCTTGAATTTCTTTCTTCTTTCTCCAGCTGATACGTGACTTTATGCAAGAAAAAGCCACCCAATAATTATGATGATAATAATAATAATTCCTTCCACCTTCATTTTCCAATATTCTCAAGACTAAGAGAACTGACATCAAAGACTAAATAATTGACTTTCTTTGGCTCATCTTTCCCTGTGTAAACTTGTTATCTTATTTTCTATTCCCCCCATGCATCTCAACAAACTTGCATTCAAATTAGTGAAGAGATCATGTGAATAAGGAACAAAGTTCAAAAACAGAGATGGGAATTATCTGAGGGAAGAACATACCATATATGCCGAGGGCCTGCTCTGGTGCGTTTAGATGCTGTTATTGCTCTTAAGTGAGGACGAGCAGAGGCAGAATCTGTGATCGTTGTTACTGGTGAAGGCTGCAGCAGCTGATCAAGATAAGGCATATCAGCAGTTCCAAAATATTTCCAAGGTTGACCTTTCATTTTAGCATCAATGTCCCCAACCAGCAGAGCTGCTGCACCTACTTCTATAAAGTTCCGTGTTCTCATGTCTTGAGGATTCACAACACGATAGCTGGTCATATCAGAAAACATGTTAGCAATCACGCTAAGCTTTTGGCCAAAAAATGGAAAACATTAAGTTTAGGTTCTAAGAAACAAAGACCTTTAACTGTCTAACAAATACCTAGATTCTAGATTACAAAATTTAAATTTCCCCGTGAAGAGTGACGGAAGATAGATATAAACTCCCTGTTTACCGTTCTGTTGGCAAAACTGATGACTGACTCTCCCCAAGCCATTGCCATTTGAGAACATCGCGTGCAATATACTCAGAATCGTCTGTTCCATCAACCTTTTCAATGTTTAACGAGTTCGAAAGAGATAAACTAGTAACATCGTTGTTCTCTGAAGGTTCTGCACTGTGTGCAGGGCTTAATTGGGTATTGAAAGATTTGCTTAAAAAAGATGACAGTGTTGGAAGTGCCTGTCTTGAAGATGGGGCTCCAGCAAAAGCGGCTGGTTGGAAAAGCCGCTTGGAATATGTTGAGACACAAGGGAACACACATAACTTAATGATTTTACAAGTGCCCCAGATGTAAAACTAGAAACGGGCAATGGAGAAGCATTTGTAGATGCTGTTGATGCACCAGATTGTTGAATTGATACTCGCGGAGGCAATCGCCGGGTTGGAGAAATGTCACACTCAGCGATTATGTTCACACAAAACCAATCTATCTGCAGTAACGTCTCCTCACTGGGTTTTTACCTGCAAAAATGCCACATGTACGGAAAGAAAAAATAAAAACCCCAAGAGAAATACTAAGCCAAAAAAATCTCTTAAAATAATAATGTGAAGACAAGAAATGCCTCCTCCATCTATCATGGCAGATGGAAATTTTCATGTTCCTTTGTAATCCATAAAAATCTATTTCAATTTAACAATAAGTCGGTTCAGTTTAAGTTTTTTTTTTAGCTCAGTATGATGTTCTCGCTCCCTGATTGAAATCCACAAGATGAAGCCTTGATTCATACGCATGCAATCATAGAATCTCACACAAGCACAAGTATATACAAGCATGCAACACATATCTGGTCGTTGATACCACTGAAATTCATAGGACATAAACAACATACCGTAGCAAATAGCGTTTCAAAAGCGCCTCACACCTTGCAACAACTGCGGGGCTGGTGCAAATAAAAGCAGCATTAGGGGCAAGCTTTACAATAAACATCACCCTCTGTAAGACAACTTAATTTAAAAGCTAAAAACCTTAACAGAAAAGTATGTAAAATGGGTGTCCTTGAGACAATCTTCGTGTCATAAAATGCATTACATATCTAATGATTTTTAAAAACTTGCAGGTTCAATAGTTCCTTACTACCTAAGCCTTGAGGGATAATGAAATGCCCTTGGGCATAATATGAACAGTGACAACTAGAAGTAGTTTGGGGACAATTCTGAGGTGTTTCTTTTCGTTTGTCTTTTTCCCCAAGTATATTTCATCCTCTGTAGTTCTTGTTTTTTTTTCTTTTTATTTGATCATTATATCAATAAAAGAAATTTTTCTTATCGAAAAAAATAACAAATTGTTCCCTTCAAAAATGTGCATATATATTATATATATGACCAGTGAAAAGTAAAATCAGCCTGTAGAAACTAACGCTGAAAGCCTGAAACATAAACTTTTTCAATTGTACATCTGAAATTGCACGCTCCATTTTGAAAAAGACAGGAGTTTGAAGGCTCACTGGTTTCTTAAAAAGGAACATTCATAAGTTGTGTACGGATTTTTCACATTTAATAATTAGATATGCTTTTTCGACAAGCTCTTCACATTCATACAATAATTAACCCTTAACATAATCATTCTCACGATATATTATAGATTCAATGATTTTTTAACACCCCGGCATTTCCATCATCGGTTTATTCCATGTATATAGCTCCTGCATGGCAACTAACTTAGTTGATGCAACAAATCTCCTTAAACCAATAATTCTTAGCCAAAAAGAAAATAATGTTGCTCGCTTTTTAATTATTAAAATAATAAAATCTGGTTTAATAGGCAAAACCTTGTTGTACAGTTCATCCCCCCCCCCCCCCCCCGCCCCAACCAACCGCGGTTACTTTTCAGCACAACTAGTAATCTTATTGTAATTTTCTTGAACTTTCAAGGAAGACTACCGTAAGGACCTGTTCACTGTTGATACGCAAAGGCTCCATACTACTTCGTATTTCCGTATGCATTAAATTATGTGACGAGGCCAACTTGGGACCTCCAATGGTCTTATTTTGCTAACCACAATGGATATCAATTCCACACTTTTACAAAGTACAAACCACATAATCCAAATCTTTTTCTGCAAGTTATGAGTTATATTTTTTCTCTTTTTTATTTTTGGTGGCTTCATCACCAATTTTCCCAAAACGTTAACAAGTCCACACCTATATACTATACATAAGCAACCATTTTTTCCCAATTTGATCCTCAAGAAAATAAAACCCCAAGCATATAATGCTGCACAACTTCTTCAAATTGGTCCGGAGCCAAACCCCTTATATTGACAAATTTGAGCAAGACATTTTGTTTTTAAACAAAAGTGGCAAAAAGTAAAGATACTAATAAATTGTAATACATTTCACGTAGTAGATTTAAGAGGCAAGCATATCAGAATTCGACACATTCACAAAATTAGCAAGGAATTTCTTAAGTGTTACCTTCGCTCCCTCTCTGCAATTGTATGTTCTAAAATCACATTGTAAGCTAAGTCCATTGTAGAAGGCGCTGCTAAATAATCCTGCCAGGCACAAATAAATTTCATTTCTGACATCAAAAGTTTCTCATGCAAGACTGGTTCAACAAGAGGATACATGGAAATGATTACAACATTTAAAATTAGATTATGAAAAAAAAAATGCTTCCACCATTATGGGTTTTCGGTATATGGAACAAAGACAGTCATATTCATTCATATATGGTAATAAGGTTGGATAGATGAGAAGATAATTCATGAAATTCCAAGTGTGTTACACAGCAGTAAGTCCAAAATATTTACACAGTTATAAAATAGGGTGCAAAGTCCCAAGTTGCTTCTGAGTATTAAGGAAAAAGAATCCAAAAATCCAATGGACGATCATATTTCAAATTCACTCCCTGCGAATTTTCTATAAACACAAGAGAAAGACTTGTGTTCTAACTTATGAAAAATTCAAATCTTTCTGGCTTGCAATTGGTATTAGTGACAAGTAAAACAAGTACACATAATAACTTTCCCTCAATTTATTAAAAAAAAAAACCGTCCATTACAACAAACAGAATAACCTACCCACGAGATTTAAAAAACAAAAAACAACAACAAATGTAGAAGACAATAAATGTGTGGTTGAAGGTTTAGCGTAACGGTAAATGCATGTACACTTTTAATGTTGACATTCCTAATGATTAGGCCAAAAGTTTGCCCACCCCAAAATGGCTTCATTACCACTTATAAAACTGTACAAACCAAATGCGCGGGTCTGGAGACTACAAAATCAGAAATCATGCCCAACAGTTCTCAATGACTAACTGAAATAAATTTATACTGAAATAAGAAAGTAACACGCCAATATCAATGACCTCATCAACCAAACAAGCATACCAGAAATGTAACATAAATCTCCCGAAAGAATCTATCTCAGCCTTAGTTCTTTGTTTTGCAGGAAAAAAAAGATACACTTTCCGAAGGACCAAGCCACACTAACTCCTTGGTATGTTGGCTAAATAATCAATATAAATTATACATAAACGGTCCAATTTGTTTCATTTCTTTTTGCTCTAACCAACAACAGTTCAAATCTCAAACTTGTCAAGAGCACAAGCCAAACCAATTGATCAAATTTCACCAATTGAGAACACGACAAAATAACGAACGGCTCAAATTCAATCTAAAAAGAAACAGAAACAACGAAGAATCCGAAAAATCAGACGAAAGATCTAAACGAGCATGGCCAAAACGAAGGAGCGGAAAAAAGAAAATTGACAAACCCGAAGAGTCCTGGAAGCCTCGGAGAGGAGACAGTGGAGAGGTCGCCGACGAGGACGAGAGGCAATCGGCGACAGCTCGGCGCAGCGGTTCGGGCGGCCTCTTGTGGGACGAAGATCTCAGGCGCCAGACGCCGCCGAGTCCGCCCAGCTGGAACCTCGAGCTGGCGCCGGTGCCCGTGCCGGGGTTCCACGACGGACTGAAGCTCGAAGACATGGCGGTTATGGCGGTTCTCCGACGAATCTCCTCTTTCGCTGCGGCGAAATTCTCTGCGCGGTGACTCCTGAGCCTTGTCAGTGTCGCTCTACATTTGAACCAAAAAAAAAACCGTTTGAAAGAGAAGAGAACAAAAATGAAAAAGAGAGCGAGAAATTCTTACGTTAGGAGCGAGATGTGTAGAACTAGGAAGGGGAATGAAAGATTTTGATATTTGATTTTGATTGATGATTTGATTAGAAGAACTTCGTCAAGTGTGTTGTGTGTTGTATGTGTGTATAACGTAAGATCAGCTGTACGTATCGTAGTAGTTTTACGACGTTTATTAGCTGTCATGCGCTATTTTTGTCACTTCAATGAAAATGGTCCTTCTGCTACAAGGCCATTCTTCTCTTTTGGATACCAGTGGACTGTCCATCATCCATGGGCCTCTCAAAACCGATTTATTAGGCCCATATTAGATTTCCTGTTGTTTGAGTGAATTGTCTTGTATGTCCGTTATTGGCATCATTTGACAAGTCACTTGTACGTTCTAATGGCTATAGAATAAAGTTTTTATATATAAAATAAAAATTTATTATAGTATAAAATTTTTATATATTATAGTAGTTTTAAGCATAGTTCTGACTATGTTTCTAAACACTTTCATAGAGTAGTGAAAAAACCAAAAGCTTTTCATTAATTAACTTCAAATTAACTTTAGAAAGTAATAATAGAAAGTCAAAATAAGAAAATTAAATAAAATCATAAAACATAATCCTACATGTTGATAAGAGATTTTTTTTATTGTTTGTATCTATTTTCTTTTACAATTTTAAATGATAATATTAAGTTCATTAATAAAGGGTAAGTAAAAAATTTTACGTTATAAAACTTAGGCTCACTTTATTAAAATAATATTTTTAAAAACTACATATAAATAATAAGGTACCAACATAATGTTTCTACAAATTATAAGGTACCAAAATAATAATATATCCACAAATCAAGACTTACACATAAATTCATCAGATAACTAATTTTTACCTTTTGGTGGCCACCTTTTGAAAGTTAAGCATGATCATTATGTTTTATTATAACTTTAGAACTGGCTATATTTTCAAATTGAAGACGTATTTTAAACAGAAAGTCCAAGAAAGTTTCATCATGTAATTATTTCCTGTCGGTTTATTTGGGATTGATACATATACAAGTGAGATAATTATGAAACATACCACAGATTTTTCCTATAAATTGATGCATGTCATGGCATGAAGAACTTTCCCATCTACCACCATATTTAAAAAAAAAAAAAACTAGGTAGGAACAGATCTTCACGAACATAGGTGCAAGAATACATAAATTTTTAGTCATTAGTAAAAGTAAATCATTGTAAAGAATTATCATAAAAAAATAATTATTTGTTCAATTGACTTAAAAATATAGGAATTGTCGTTTTGAGAAGATGGGATAACGTTCTAATTTGTTAATCAAATTATCATATTACCAAGTATTATGAGAGCAATGTTATGATTTTATAATTATAATATGTTTGGCATAGTGATTACAACCATTAGTTAGAACTGTAAACACTGGAATATATAAGAGATTTATAATGTAACAATTTTTTTACTTTTATTGTAGCATATGAAAAGTTTATAATGTTTCTAACTGAAAAATTGATTATAACCAATTGATATCAAATAGGCCATAAGTTTTCTTTCTAATTTGTCTTCTCATGATTTCGAAACCTTTCATCAACTTTTTTCTTTCCCCTTCTAATTTTCTTTTCTGATTTTCTCTCTTACAATTTTTTTCTCATTGTATTTTTTGCCTAGCTCTTTTTTGTTTCGCCTCTTCTCTCTTGAAATTTTTTGTACTCATTGTATTTTATTGTATTTTCTTTGTTTATTATCGTTCTCTATTGTACTCCTCTTAACTTTTTTTTTTCTTTTTTTCTATATTACGTCTCCTCTTACTCTCTTGTTGCTTTTTATTTATTTCTTTAATTACTTACTGCTTTTTTCCATCATTTTTTAATTAGTGCTTATCATTCTCTTTCTTCAACTCTCTTTTTCTCTCAATTAGAAGCTTGAGTTAAATACTTATAAAACCTACATTAGTTTATCAAGTGCCTCTCATATAAATTGTATTTTCTCTTTCAACGAAAATTAGAAGATGGGCCCGTAACAAAATAATTATATCTAATATATATAGACAATTTTTTGTATCTAATTATATCTCATATATATCTTCAAACATCCTCTCTTAAACTATGCATTACTTTCCAGGAAAAGACAAACAAGAAATGTATTGCAAAATTGTTAAATGATAAGTAGTTCAAAACTCGATATACATGTGTATTAGTAGTTAGAAAGGCATCTGTATGGATAAGTAAATATAAAATTTAATAAATAAAAATTAAGCAAATGAATAAAAAAGCAACCGCCAATAAGTTGAAGACACCCGTAGTTCTGGCAGTATGATCTCCCCTTAAGATTGTGCATAAGACACATCAGGTGGAGGAGATCTACTTGGTGGCAAAAAATCTAATTCAGACATTGTCTCTTGATAGCGTCTTGCATTTCTCTCTAGGGCCGAGATCAGCCTTCAAAAAGAAAAAAGGCAGGGAAGGGCAACGACCTGCCAGAAACAAGTCACGTGTTGCGCCCAAGACCCTGAAAATAGTGAGTGGGAGATAATTTGCTTACCCTTACACCTCCTACAGCCACTCTAAGTATTGGGATGATTTACACCATTTGTTTTTTATTCTCAAAATTTTTTAAAACATTTTTATATATTTTTTGAAGTAAAAATTTTAAAAATATTTTCAACATAATTTTTTAAAAAAATTCATTTTTCAAAATAAAACATTTTCATCTATTTTTAAAAAAATACAAGCCTTTAGAGTCGGTTGAAATTAAGAGCCTCTTTAGTTGGCAATTTCATATGGTTTGAACCAAAAATTCTCGCTTAGTATTTGGTAATCAAAAAATAAGACTAATTTTAAACTATGATTTGACAGTTTGTATCTAAAATTCCCCTTAAATCTAGAGATATCTCCTCATAGTTTTCAAAACTTTGAAACTATTTTTCAAATCACACTTTTCAAACTTTAAGATTGTTTGGCAACCTTAGTTGGAACCATAGTTCCAATCACTATTCCAACGGCATTTTCCATATGTTACTTTAATTCTTCATTTTTCAAATGGCCTCTTCCTATTTTAAACCAAAAAAAGGTCAAATCATTATGTTTGAAACCCATAAACCAAACGGAGCACGAGTTTCTACTTGTCACAATTTCATGCTATTTTTGGGTAACTTGAGATGCACACATGAAATCACCAAAAATTTGAAACTAGAAAATATATACAGTAAAGGACCCCTCTAGAGCTGTAAGTAGCCTCTCTAAAGCAACCATAAAAGGCCCAAAATCCTTCCTTATAAGGAGAGCCTTGTCACCCAAAACAACAACTATAAGAAAAAAAATCTCATTCGACCTCTGTCGACCTCCTTCCCAAAAATCCTTCTAACATGCAAATCATGAAAACATTCATCAGCTTCATCATCATTGATAAATTTTCAAATATCAACCGTGTTATCTATAACTTTCCCACGTATTGTCTCCTATTCGTTAAAAAAAGAATATTGGAAAAGGCAATAATGAAATCTAAATCAATTTTGCATTTTTTTTTCAGTAGGCAAAAAACTTTTATTAAAGGAAAAAAGAAAAACAGTCATACAAAAAAAAAACATAAAACTAAAAACAAATCATGAATAAAATACATATAAAAAACCCATGAGGAAATTTTCTAACTTAGAGTCCTTCTCCTCTTCACACTCTAAGCATGTAAAATGACTCTTTTTCAGATTTTTTTTTTCAATTTTCTTCTTTAAAATATCAAGATCAACAAATTTTCTTAAGAATCCAAAGTAACAAATTCATGTTATTTTTTAGTAAAAGTGCAATTATTGAGCATTTTTCACTTTAGCGATACAATCTTCATAAGATTTTTCATCAACTAGATCCGCCCAACATTGTTTATTTATTTATTTATTTTTTTACAGAGCATTCGCTTGACAAACTTTGACTACATTAGGTCTTGTAAGACTAGACTCCAAATTGATACCGTGAAAATCTTGAGCATACACCAAAGGGATCATATGTACTATCCCTAGGCATTTGAATTTTTGGAGAACCAATGATCATAACGTCTAGCCATAAGAATATATATTACAATCAATAAAGTACACTAATCACTAGGAAAATATGTCTTATAGTCAAGATAGACAGAGAGGTGAATATTTATTCTAATGTTTTTTTTCTTAACAATGGAATTGGAGGCTAGTTCATTGGGGGAGAAGAAGAATCCTTGCAAAGAGAAAAAATAAAATAAACCTAGGCACAAGTTGGTTCACAGGCTGGTTTACGATTGAAGCCTGTTTTTGGGTCCATGGAGGAACGTACGGGCGCCGAGCCTAATGGATCCATTAGGATTATGAACGATAATAAAATGCAAATGGTGTTGACACAATACTCGTTTAAGAGGTGGGGAAATGAGCTAGAGAATTAACAGGACGTTTGGTATGATGGTTAGAACTATAAACATTGTAGCATATGAGAGCTTTATATTGTAGCAATTTTTTTTTTGTTTTTTACTATAGCATGTGAGGGCTTTACAGTGTTCTTAACTAAAAAATTAGTTAAAACCAACTAATATCAAATAGGCTATAAATGACATATATGCAATGACGTAGGCACTGGTCCATGATTTAATTAAGGCACCTTTTAATTAAGGCAATGGTCTTTCATAGTTTATTATTATGGCATGTCAGGCATCATGAAATAATATTTTTATTAAAAATATAGAATGTAAAATGTCTGATAATCCAAGATACATGGGTTGAAAATGTGTTGGTAAGATATGAGTCTTCTTATTGCTAATTGGGTGAATCCTCAGTGCTACTAATAAATGATAAAATTAAATACTGGAGTGCAGGATTGATATAGCATATAAAGCTTACCTCATAATTATGGAAAAGGAGAACTATCAATCACTACAAGTTGTGTTTGGCTAGTAGTGAGAACCGTTTTTATCGTAGAATATGAGAACTTTATAATGTAACAATTTTTTTCTTTTTACTATAACATGTGAGAACTTTACACTGTTTATAACTGAGTTTATGGTAAAAATCATCCTTAGCCAAACATGAGATACAGCTCGTGAGCGCTGCAAGGGGTGAGTAAAGAATGGATAAGTAAACAGATAATGATAACAATGACATTGGCAACAACAACAAAGGTAATAAATAATGCAAATAATAAAAAAGATGGGCGCATTACTGCAAGTAAATGGGAGGAATTAATGTATTGTTTATTACACAAGTCATTGTTTTATTGACTGATGTGGTTAATTTAGTGATCCATTTCATTCCCACTAAAATTTACTGAAGTTTGTTGTCATTTTGCTCTTGATGATATTTAATTCTTTTGGCATTGAGGCACAGTCTAATATATGTATATATACACACACATGGTCAAAATATGTCCATCAAATTACTACTTTGATGTCCCAAATTTTCAATTGCAAAGTATCGTTTAACGTTCGGCTCGTAAACGATCGGGAAATATAACGGATGTCACAAGGAGATTTATTAACAGTAAGAGATATTATATTTCTTCCATGATAATTTAAGGAATTTTTAAATATTATAAAATATTAGCAAAATAAGCAATTACAAGTAATATTGAATTATCACTTAAATACTAGTTTATCTTTACAGAAGAAATGAGCAAGAATAACATTATGGTTTTTTTTTTTTTTTTTTTTTACGGTAACACAAATTCGACATTTAAATGTGATCTCCTTTAGGTATATATAAATGCATATATGTGTGTATATATATTAAACAACACTTTGATTCCAATGTATCGTATTTAATAATGCATAAATAAATGTGGAATGTTATGCAAAGTATAAAATGAACTTATTTTGGTTGATGAAATTGAACATTATAAAGCAAGAACAAAAATTCAAACTAGCAGTTCATCAAAATAAAAAATATACGAAGTAAAACTAAAATTCATTACATGTTGATTGTTTCACAAAGTTCAAAGTTTTAATATTGTCTTAAAATCATAAACCAACACAAACAAAAAAATTTGCAAAACAAACTCAAATGTGCAAGCCATAAACTAACAAACAAACCATAACAAAAACCAAAGCAACAAATGCTTTTTTTTAAGAGATTGCCTAGTGTGTACTAAGAACTAAAAACGAAGTCTAAAACTAAAGAAATTTATATGAACTTCGAAGTTTTTTTTTAAAGACAAGATTATATTAAATTTCAATATATATAACAAATATTTTAATTATACATATATATAATATATTGGATGGGTTCAGATTATCTCAAATTATAAAAAACTCCACTCAAACTCACACAATAAAAAATCAAATTGGTAGATTAATACAAATTTTTATTCGGATTTAGATTATCTTAGATTTCATTTGTCAAATTCTTAGTTTTTTATTCATCCCTAATCTAATTTAGCAGGTTTCATGCAAAAATCTATAAGTAAGACTAATTATAAAATGCCCTTTTTTAATTTAAAGACTATTTATAGATAAAATTAACTAAAACAATTAAATAAATTTATTTATTTAGTGATTACTCATAAAGATAAAATACAACTAACACAAAATTTAAGATGGTGTTTGAAAATATTGGTTCAAACCCAAGGTTAGCATTTAAAACATTATAATAATTTAAATTTTATAAAAAAAAATACTCAAACAAAATTACTTTGAGTTAATTTTTTTTGTCGAACCAAGTTACACAATAAATTCTATGTGAATCATTTGTCATGAGAAAAAAAAAAAAAGTTGACTTGTTTGTTTTAGAAAAAGACAAATCAAGCAAATAAACAACGTGTGGTCACAAATTTCGATCTACCGTCGTTTGTTCTAAATATTGCTGTCGTCCTATCCCAAATGCGGAGACGGGCTGCAAGTTGTCGTTTTTAGCCTGAAAAAGCCGAGGGCATTTTGGCCATTCTCCCAGCGACGACGACTGGCGCCCCCAAAATTGATTTATTAAAGATCCTTTCCTTCTTGACTTGCATATGGAATGGAATGCTCCAGCGTCAATTCTTCTGCTCCTCCGCGATCACGTTTTCTAGAGAGAGAAAGCCTTAGAGAGAGAAGACGGAGAAAGATATTCGACTATGGACGTCGCCGACGAGTTCAGGCCCGGAGCTACGGCGTCGGAGCCTATCAATCCCAACCCCGAGCTTGACAATAAGCTCTCCAAGGTCAGAGAGGAAGGCGAACTATCTTCCGACGATGAAGACGTACCGGTCTTCACAAACCCTAGCTCATATCCCGCTAGTTCGCTTTATATTTTTCCTTGCTTTTAATCGGATTAGATTCTTTTTGTTTTTGCCATGTCTTGTTTGATACAATTTGCTTGGTTCCTGAGAAAATAGAGGAAGTAAGTGCAATTAAAGGTTTACTGTTTGCTTTAATGATGCTTTTTTTTTCTTCCAAAGGGAATGGAATTTCACCTCGCTTCTGTTAGCTAACAGGTTGCCGCATTTACTTCTGTTTTCTTTTTCGTTCGCGAATGGTTTGAAAATTTGTTGAGATTTGGTATGATTTCTGAGTAATTATTCATTGTCATTTTTATTCAGTACTTGTGAGACTGTAGTTGTCTTATGTAGTATGATAGTATTTGAAACTTTGAGTTTTCCAAGTACTATAGCTGGCTTTCCATCTGGTTTTGCTTTGGTAATTTGAGTATAAACTTTGTGTGCATTTTCTACATCATTCCTTTCGAGTAAATGGTTATGCATATTTGAATCTCATTTGGGTCATCATTTAATTCACTCTTTCGTATGGTGATTTTCTGATCTTGAACAGATACTCTCTCCACCTCAAGAAGAGCCGGTTTGCTCTGTGTCGCACTGCACTAGTACTGTTGCACCTTCGGGATCAGATCCTCTTCCTGCAGCAAACAACCGCAGCCAAGAAATCGAAGTTGGTAAGTCTTGCTTGCCATTCCAAAGTGACTGTCGCTACTCTTGCTCCATCTAAAATCCCTAAAGGCCCTAAAATTTGTAGGGGATGCCATTTAGTTTTCGATTGCATCTCAAAACCACTGCACAACGTTTCCGGAGTTTGTTTTGACAACTATTGTGTGATTAAAACTTGTATCCATATTTCATATAGATATTAGATTGAAATGCTCGGGACAAATATATATCCATGTGTGTACATGTATTTTGTCGAACTTGTGAGATTATTAGCGACACTTTCTGGTGAACTTCCATAGTTGAGGTTTCATTTATTCTCTTGCACATCTTGCTAGAGCTGGACCACTTGTAGTTTGGGTGTTTTACACTGTTAATGACATATGACGTATGAGAATTTAAGCTTCAGAATTATATATTTTATTCTAACAAGTATGTGCTGGATTTGATTTCTCCTATTTCACAGGGAAGGCAGTTCCAGCCAATAGTCCTGCAGGCAATGTTGATATTCAGTCCCGTGCACCTATACAGCCTATTGCTCAGAAGTCTTTTGATAAGGGTCGTATACCATCAAAAACTAATGCCCTTGTATGGTGTGCTCCTGTGGGAGCCGATGATAATCTTGTGATTCGCTTCTCAGATGATGACAGTGGCAGTGATTCTGAAGGGAGCAAAAAAGATAAAGCTGCTGAAACCAAAGGGAACATGACTGGAGTGGTTGGCAATCGAAAACCGCCTCCTTCACAATCAAAGTTGAACAAAAAGACTACCACCAGCACGGTGAGCAACGTTATGCCGAAAAGGTTGTCTTTAAATCGTACGTTCATTTCAGCAATCTCAAAAACACCAGGGACCAATTTTAGTAGTGCTGGAACCTTATCTGTTGAGCAAGGACATCGAGTTAGAAAATTTAATTCGCTTAGTAAAAATTTACCAAATCGAGAACGTGGATATGATCAAGGTATGGATGTGAACATTAGCAAGCTTCAGGACTTGCGGCAGCAGATTGCACTTCGTGAAAGTGAGTTGAAGCTTAAGTCTGCACTGCGAAATAAGGAATCAGCTTCATTCAGGGATGATAATGCTTTAAGTTTGCATGGTGATGTGACTAGAAAAATTGGTGCAACTTCTGCCAAAAGTGCACAAACGGAACCAAAGGAGCCGGCCAAGAAACGTGCAAAAGTTAGTGGATCTTCTTCGACCCAGCTGAATTCAGTTGTCTCAAAAGAAGTTGGAGGTGGAAAATCCATTTTAGTATTGAAAGAACCAGCAATGGAGGATAATAATGTATTTGACGAAAATAAATTTGATCATGGACACAAGGGGCATTCTGGGGATAGAGTAGAGTCGAGTATCGTCAAATGGAAGCAGCAAAATGACAAACAAAAAGCTGTCCTGTCAGAAAATTCTCCCGATGGAGTCAACTATGGTGAACATATCATATATACTCTCTCTTAGTCCCAACCCTGTAACTAGATCTACTTAGTCATTTGTTGGTTTTTCTCTGCAGGTACTAAGGTCATCACTAATTGCTCTCAATCTGATGGGAGTAGTAGGCAACTAGATCCTGACCATGCTCTTACGTTAAACCGTTCTACATCACCAACAAATGTAATTTCCACTGCTTCCCCTAAGAATTTAGCAAGGGTAAAGGGTCTCCCCTTCCAGTCCCTGCCTCTTTTCTTGGTTGAAGTATTTCATATATAGCCTATTTTTGCTGGTCTTAGTCTATTTACTATTTAGATCTGCTTAGAATTTAATTATAAGAAAAACTCATAAAGTCAGAGATCTTTTCCTCATTGGCAAATAGAGGCTACTGAGTAGCCTGAGTTCAGTGGATGTCATATAAGGAAAATAGCATTTGCTACACACTCATGCATACGAATATTTATTAACATCATTTTTTTTATTAGCTGGCATGCTGTAAGACACAATTTAAACCATTAAAAGATTTTAAAAAAAATGAAGAAATTGATAAGTAATTGAATTCATGTCATAAATCCTTTAAAGGTTCATACTATCTGATAAGCGAACGTCTAGCATTCGAACACAACAGTAGTATGCCAATAGAATCGATGAAATGGCATGAGAAAAGAGGCAATAGCATAAAAAAGGGAATATTATGAGAAAATGGGAATTAGACTCCATAACACATTTACCTCATCTTTTGGTTGTAGGACTGCCGTCCTCCTTGGTATTTTTGCACTTCATGTTTTTCCTAAAGAAGTATAGTGTTTGTTTGTTTTAGTTTTGTTTTGTTTTTGTTTTTGTTTTGTTTTTTTTTTTGTTTTTTGTGAAAAATATCGTCCTTTTGATACTTAATATGTTTTTCATACAACGTAATATTGGTAAGAACCCTATAATGGATTAGGAATCCATTCTAATTAAGATATGTTACTAGAGTCATGCAAAGCTTAACGTATCAAAATAGGCTACAAGTTCACAATTTTAGACTGTACAGTTGATATAAAAAACGTAAGCACAACCGGCAGCAGGAAGAGAATAAAGTAGAGGCCAGATGAAAGAAGAATTCACCAGTGAGAAAACAAAGGGAAAACGAAAAAGAGATGAAAGTAGGCGAAGGAGTGTAGAAGATTCCTTTTTTTCCTCGTGAATAATTTCTCTTTGTTTCTTAATAACAAGATCAAGAAAAAAAAGTATGTAGGAGGGTTAGAGGAATAATTAAGAAGCGAAAGAGTAGGGGGGAAAGGAAAAGGAAAGCAAAAGAGAAACCAAACATGAATCTAAGGTGTACTGCTTGCTGGAGTGCTATGATGAAACCCACTTGGGAGTAGCAGCTTGCAGAAGTGCTCCATTGAAGGCTACATGCAAAGTTGCAAACCGTATCCTGCTCCTTTTAAGCCCATAAATACCTCTTGCTTGAAAGTATTGCATGTAACTAGGTTGACTAATATGCCTAATGCAAGCAAGCATACCTACATGAGGCTTTGGGACCCAAACCTTGCACCTCGCTTGAGGAACACCTGTAGGCATGTGCTATGCTAAAACAATGTTCCTTTGCTTGTAGTTGCTGTTACTGTTTTGGCGCTATTTTTTTAAATCTTTTTTGTGAATATCAATTTGGCCAAGGTTTAAAGTTTTATGAACTGAAAGGCCTCTATACTACTGTAAAGTTTGGATTGGAGCTATAATAACCATGAGGTGTGTTCTTTTTCAAAATGTAAAAGATCATTGTCTTCATTTACTCATGTTTTTTAATTTGCAGAACAATGTAGAATTGAATTCAAGTAAAACTAGTCACCATAAAGAACCGAGTTCTTTCTTGAACAAAGCAACTATTGGAAAAGATCTGGCGAGAGCTAGCCATCTTAACATCTTGCCAAATGACAAGACATTCGAGCGTACATCCGACAATATATATCAGGTCTGTTTCCAGTCTTCAGCCTTTGATGAAAAGCCAGAGGCTTATGATCTGTCTTGTTGGTTTGTATTATTTGTTATGACCAGTACATGTTATCTGGATATTCTAGGCACCCTTAAGCAATGAAAGCCTCTGGACTTCTTTTAGCAATGCAAATGTGTCAGGGGGTAGCAACACAAATATACAGTCGTTGGTTGAAATGGAGGAATCACTGGACAAGGATCTTGAGGAAGCACAAGAGCACAGGCGAATATGTGAATTCGAAGAAAGAAATGCTCTTAAAGCTTATCGTAAAGCCCAAAGGGCTTTGGTCGAGGCTAATGCTAGATGTACTAATCTATATCGCAAAAGGGAACTGTACTCTGCCCACTTGCGATCTTTTATCATGGGCAATTCAAGTTTATTATGCTCCTCCAGGCAAAATGAGAAAGATGGCATTGAGTTGGATTACTCGAATGATGTCCCTGAAAATATGCTTTTGATACCATCAGGCCATCAGTTACAGTCTGGGTATGATGCTTTTAGTCCGCGAGGGGTTGGTTCAAATTTTCAATACCTCAACAATGCTCGAGTTCAAACATCATATGGACATATGCAAGGACAAAATGTTGGGTCGGAACCATGTAGTGAACCAGATGCTAGTACATCTGAGACATTATCCCATAGGGGTAAAGCTACTGTTGATGGAGTTTGTTCTCCGTCACATGATCCAAACATTTCAGCAGATGAAGATGACGAGATGTTTTCACTTGAACATGACACTGTTCAACCCAGGGATGAGTGTCATGGAAATAACCCAAAGTTTGATGATGATGAAAAGGATTTATGCAAGGAACCAAGCAGAAATTTGGCCATTGATAGCTCCCAGGAATATTTTGTTGAAGCAACATTAAGGTCAGAACTACTTGCAAGACTAGGAACAAATGGTTTGTCGAAGAATGGTGAAAATAACGTCAGCAAAGAAAAAACTCCTACAAGCTTATTGTGTTTTCCGTCCTCTAATGCAGATAATAGTGAAAAATCTGATCGGGAAGGTAACTTCTTTTTAGTATTTGGCTCTTTAACACTGATGGCGTCATGATAAATGTAGAACCTGATAAATTATGCTGTTCAATAAATTATATCTTACAAGTGACATTGTTAGTTTGCTTATTAATGGATCTTCAAATTATTATTTTTTCTTCAATGCAAGGATTGCTTCTTTTGTATGTTAATGGATACAAATTTTATGCGAATTCAGTTATTTTTCACGTGGAGCTTGCTGCACTTTGTTACGCTAGTACGAAGGCCTATTGATAATTAATGTTGTCTTTTATTTGCTTCTAACTTACTTTTAATGCAACGAACTTAAATAATGTTGCTTTCTGCTATTTAATTAGTTTCATGTGCTTCAGTTCATGTTATTCTAACTTTTAGGTCCTGCTAGACGAGAGATAAGTGACTCTGAGGTCCCCCTGGAAATTCAGCAGGACTGCTACATCGATAATGCTAACTCTCTTGCTAATTTTAAGGACAATAGATTTTCCAACAGAGAAGTTTCTTGCCCATTAATCTCAGAGTTTTCAGCTCCTAACGTCATTAGGAGCACCCTTGGTCATTTGAAGCTTGCATCACAATTGAGTTTAACGGAATGGTTTGCTAGAAATCGACAAAAGTACTCCAGTGGTGCTAGACACAATGAAGAGGGTAGTGTTGACTTTGAAAAAGTCCAGGGGAGCAATCCTAAAGCAGACTCAACATATGAGACTAAATCAGACCCAACATATGAGACTCTTGTGGAATTATACATAAGAGGTATTGGCGCTTATACTTGTGATATTGCAATCGACCCTTTTTGGCCACTTTGCATGTATGAGCTCCGAGGAAAGTGCAACAATGATGAATGTCCTTGGCAGCATGTTAGAGACAACCTTGATAGAACTATGTCTCACGATCAGCATGGTGATTCTGATAATAATGGTATGGAACTTCCTTCTAATCTTTGAAAATGAAAGTTGAGATCCCCGTGTTTTTGTCCCCTCCGTTTTTTTGAATAATGTTTGTTTCACTATTTGGTTGGGTTAACGTTACCTAAAATTGTTTGTAATGCTGCAGCAAAAAATCCCAAGTGCTATGATGTTTCTCCAACATATCTAGTAGGCTTAGATACTCTGAAAGCTGATTTGCATTCATACAACTCTGTTCTAGCATGGAGAAGTGATCAATGCTGGCAGAAGTGCTTCAGTCTGTCCCTGACACTCTCAAATTTGTCTCAAAAGGATTTGCCTGCACATGGGCTACTCTTGCATGGTAGTGATGGTCGGATAGAGGTCAAAGGGAGTTGGAGTAGACCATCATCATATTTTCTGACTAGGAGTGGAGTGGTTTGTTTATCAATCTTTGTTTCTTTTTCTTTATCATATCCCTCATATTTCTGTTATTACATTCGCTGATGTCCTATTTCTGCTGGTGCCATTTTTTGTCAGCTTTCTGGTTAGTCTGCAATTACAGATTCCTTTTTATCATATGCCTTGTTTGAAGAAGATGTGATACTGAAAACATTTTTGCAAATATATGAGTTTTATATAGTTATTTTCTGCATATGGTAATAGAATCTCTTGATCACTATCCTCTTGCAAAATATGGTCTTCTCTTATTTATGATTGAGTTCTGGAACTATTTTTGGATCAATTGTGGTTGTAAAATCTTTTGGCAAAAGAATTTGGTTCTAGTTGCAATTTGCCATATCTTTATTAATTATTGTGGTGCACTTTCTAGGTGTTTGTGTCTTAAATGCCTAAATAAATGTGTGCATATGTTAGTCTCCCGCACTGAGAAAATAGCTTACAGTGCAACTGCTTGTGGGTGCTTATTTTTTCTTAATTAGATGAGCTTTCTGGATTTTCTAGAGAATTTCATTTTTATTTTTTCGTGCTTTATGCACTTTTTTTTTTTAATCGCATGATTTTTAAGCTATTTAGTTCTTATAGCTGAGAATAACAGTCTTAAATGTGTTTTGGGACCATTATCTTATTCCTGCTAATTTTCCGTTTGGCATGATGTATGCTTAGAATCAACTCACACAATCTTTGGCTGACCATGAGCAAGCCCTGGAAATTGCTATCTTAATATTCAATCAGGCAGTTGACAAACTTGAGGGTATGAAAAAGGTAATTTCTACAGTTCGCATTTTCAGAGTATGATCTGCAGCATTAGAATCTTTGTTCAGATGCTTCACTTTCCGTCATTTTGAATTTTGAGTTTCCAGGCTCTCCCTATTATATCTCGAACTCTTGAGGATGATCCAGCTTCTGTATCTCTCTGGATATTGTATCTTCTCATTTACTATAGCACTGTGGGTTCTGTAGGGAAGGATGATATGTTCTCTGATGCGGTACGTCATTTCATGTTTACGCATGTTTCCTACTGTTCTGTCTCTGCTATGAGTGTACTTGTGCTATGAAGGTGTTGCATTAATGTATTTGGCCACTTTATGTTTTGATCTTAGATTGCGTTTCCTGAGTGGTCTCGGACATTTGAAGCACTAGTGGAAAATAGTTGCCTTTGTACCTCTTAAGACTGCCTGATTTGTCAAAATTGCTATTTAATCACATTGGAGTTAAAATGGGGACTTAATCGTATATCTTTTCACTTTCACTTGCTGAATCATTACGTGAGATTGAAACTTTTCTACACACGCTTTCTTCTCTTGTTCTTCAGGTCAAATACAACGAAGGATCTTATGAGCTCTGGCTTATGTATATCAATAGCCGCTTGCATCTTCATAATCGGTTGGTTACATACGACGCAGCACTCTCAGCGCTTTGCCGCAATGCTTCTCTTTCTGAGTGGGATAGGATGCATACTAGCGCCTGCATCTTGGATCTGTTTTTGCAAATGATAGACTGCTTATGCATGTCTGGGAATTTTGAAAAGGCTATACAGAAAATGTTTGATTTCTCCACCGTTGACAAAAATTCTCATGAGTGTTCGAGGTTGCTCTCTGATATACATTCGTGCCTGAAAATTTCTGATAAATGCATATTCTGGGTTTGTTGTGTGTATTTGGTTATTTATAGGAAACTACCAGAAGCTGTAGTAAGGCAATTTGAATGTGAGAAACTACTCTTGGAAATGGAATGGCCTTCTGTTCTTTTGCCAGATGATGAAAAGCAGATGGCTGTTAAGCTGATGGAAAAAGGAGCAGTTTCTATTGCTTCATTGATGAAGATTGAATCACTTAGATGTGATGATACTAATCTTAGATCAGCACATCTTTTTGCTGTAAACCACATCAGGTGCATGGCTGCATTAGACATTTTGGATAGTTGTGGAAATTGGTTGGATAGATATATTGGACTATATCCATTCTGCTTAGAGCTTGTTTTAATATCAATACGGGCATATAAACAAGAATTCAAGGATCTAGGTCTGGGTTTCGAGGAAACCCTTGTCAACTGGCCAAAAGAAGTCCCAGGAATCCAGTGTGTTTGGAATCAATACGCTCAATGTGCTCTCCAGCATGGAGAATGCAAGTTTGGGAAAGAACTCATGGACCGTTGGTTTCACTCTGTTTGGAACGTCCATTATCATCAAAATGTTGTATTGCTTGGTGTGGCCAGTGAGAACAAAGATGGGTTGGTAGAATCAGCCTCAGAATCGATTTTGGAAATTCCTCCGGGTCTTGATCAGATTGATATGATGTTTGGATTTCTTAACCTCTCTCTCTATAAGCTATTGCAAAATGATCATGTGGCATCTCGCATGGCTGCTGACAAGGCATTGAAGGCTGCTGTTCCCAAATATTTTAAGTACTGCATGAGAGAGCATGCGACGTTATGGCTTACTGGTGAATCACTACTCAAGGAGAATGATTCTACCAGTAATATGGAGAACATCCTGGAGCATTACATAGGTGTCTTGCAGGCTTTCCCTGCCCCTGATCCTTTGCCTAGAAAATTTATTAACAGCATCAAAAAACCTAGAGTCCAGCAGCTAATTAATAATTTGTTTAGTCCAGTTTCATCTGATTTTTCTCTAATTAACTTGGTTCTTGAAGCGTGGTATGGACCGTCTCTTTTACCTGAAGAAATCACTGAGCCCAAGCATTTGGTGGATTTTATTGAAAGTATGTTGGACATATGTCCATCCAACTATGTGTTAGCTATGTCTGTCTGTAAACTGTTCGGAAAGTGCGATGAGTCTACTCGTATTACTTCTGCCAGTATGTGGTTCTGGGCAAGCTCAAACTTGGTTAATGCAATATTTCATGCCGTCCCAATACCGCAAGAGTGCGTATGGGTAGAAGCTGCGACCATCTTGGGCAAACTAAATGGTGCTGAGGACATTTCTCAGAGGTTTTACGGAAGAGCTTTGTTGGCATATCCATTTTCTGTCAAGCTGTGGAAATCCTATCAGCTCCTTTACGATGAAGAAGGACAAAAGAAAGCTATTGCAGAAGCAGCGAAAGCAAAGGGTATAGATCTTGATTAAAGTTTCATTCTTCAAAGTGAGTAGACAGTCCGATAGGATTTTGCTTTTGCTGGAGACCTTGAGGCTAGTTTGACTTTGAAGTGGTGCTTTGACCTGAGAGTTATTGGTGATACCGCACTGGATAGCACATCCTTTGCAAGGTCCTTTTCTTTTTGCCATTTTTGCTTACAAAGGGTTACAAAATTTAGTCTTGAATACAGGAAATGCAGAAGCTTGTACAGGACAGGAATACAATTAAAATAGGCTGTAGCTTTTACCAGCTTGTGAAAAGACTTACGAAGACGTCTAAGGTGAAGAAGAATGTTAAACTAGATGGGATGTCACAGTTAGGATTAGCAAATTTTCCCCTCCCCACACTTTTCCCACTTTTGCTCGGCTAGGAAAGTGTTTTTTTTTTTTTTTTTTCACCTCTTTTGTCATTGTTATCTCCTTCGATTTTGCTAGAGAAGTTGCTTCTTATTTGTATCGTAATCTGTAGAGTGACTTTGATTGCATAGACTATTGTACTTGAATCGTGTAGATGAAATGAATATGGAATATGAAAGCTTTGGAATGGATTGCAGAGAAGTTTTTCCTGGATGTTGACAAGTTATCTCCTTTGATTGTTTTAGTGATTAAAGGAATATTTACGTACTTAAAGTTCAGGGTACAAATGAATATTGGTTTCATTTCAATAAAAAAGAATATTGGTTTGAGGGTATTTAGCATTTGGTCAAGTTGTACTTTAAAATCCTTTACTTTTGGTAAATTATTCCTTGAATTAATTAAGATTGTAGAGTGACGGCAAATAAAAAATTATTCAATTTAAATTTGGAATAGAACACCCTGAAGACGAATTTTCTCGAATGAATAAGAAAATAAAATCTCTCGTATTTTGATATTTTGATAGTTGCCAGCGACTCAAGCACTTTTTTTTTCATTTTTTTTTTTTACCATCTTTGCATTTTTTTTTTTTTGGGGTTTGATGGGTTAATCTTCTAATGTTTGTGTAGTTAGCTGTCTAGCTTTAATCTTTATGAAAGTGAATAGCATCAATAGTAATAATTGTCATTTTAAATTTTAGAAGAAAATTTGTAAAGATAAAAATGAGTTTATTAACTAAAAAAATAGTAAATACTCTGTAAATAAAAATAGTAAATATTGATAAAAGTGTACATGATTTTGGGGCTTACCGGAGTAACTTTGATAAATTTTAGATTTACCAAATTTGATTATGATTATCAAATTAGATAACGAGGTAGATCTAGTAATCCTAAATCTTTTAAACTTAATAGTTTAATAAAATCAAGTAAATCCTGACTTCATCAAACTTGTCACTATAAATCTGAAACTTAATTTTGTTTACTAACTCATCAAAAGATTCTATAATTACTTTTTGTTCCCTAAAAATGTTATTTATAAATTTTACTTCCTCCCTTTTCTCAAGTAAATGAGCTTTTTAGACGTATGATAAAATTTCAATTATGAAGTTGAAATGCAACAAAATTTTCAAAATAATTAATATTAAAATTTTATAATACAAAATGTAACAACATTATTATAATAATTATGATATATATATTTTTTACATACTCTGAAATTTTTGTTGCATTTTAAATGCCACCACAATGATAGCAATGTTATATAGTGTAATTATCAAAGAAAAAGAGGGTCAATTTGAGTAATACTATTTTTGCGGTATTGTATTTCAACTTTTCACTTTTATAAAAAAGAGTTTGAAACATACCACTACTAAATAATATAAAAACATAATTGATCACAAATATTTTAATTAAGGATTAGGTATACATGTGTTATCTAAGTATATTTTAGCCTTATTAGTTAGAAGAAATGGTAGGATTTTAAAGGAAGAAAAAAATGGTAGAGAAAAAGTGATGTACCACCTAATAAGGAAAATGAGGGAAATAACATATTTTTTAAAATTTTTTTTAAAGTAAATAGCATGTTTTAAAAATATTTATAGTAAATAAAAGATTTATGATGAATAATTTATTAGCTATGTAAATAATTCTTATTTGCATAATAACCAAATGGATAAATAGATTATTTGTACCTTAAATCTATTTATTGTGTAAATAAGAATTACTTATACTTTAAATAAAAGGGGTAAATAAATTATTTACATTATAAATTTACTTTTACTATAAAGATTTTCATGACTTCCTTTTTGAAAGAGATTTTCAAAATATGTTATTTATTACCATTAGTTTTAAAAAGGTGATATTTACTAAAATTTTCGCACCTAATAATTTACTCACAAAAATCTAGTTGAAAGATCCCATAAAAGGGCTTTTTTTATGCACGTCACAAAAATAAAGCTTAAATTGATTTATACCACTAAAAAAATAATTGCAAAGAGTGCCTTAACTCCGACGATGAAGGTACTACTCATGCGACTTTGCCGACCCTATGCGACTCTGGCAACGACTTTAGTGCTTGCTCTCCACGTGTCTCTGGCAACTAAGTTGCTCCCTCTATGACTCACAGATCGTCTTTGCTCACGCATTTGTTTGAGGAGATGATAGACTGCAATAAAGAATATCGACCTGTCTATGATCTGTGATTTTTGTGCTTTTTTAGAATTTTTGAGCATTTTTTGTGATTCTTTCCTTATTTAAGGGTATATTTGTTTTGTTTTTTAATATAATGTGATGGTATGTCGTGACATTTTTTGTAATTTTTTAATATCAAAAATCAGTCTTAGTCTTGATTTTGTGGCATATGCGTAAAGAGCCTCCTAGGAAAAAAACTCGAAAGATAGCAGAGAATTTTTGTTCATGCCAGTTTTTAAGATTGGCTTTTTATAAATGCAACACATATTCATTTGTGGCATAACTTTATATGTAATATGAATGATAGTATAATATAAACTTTTTTTAGTGTAACATAAATAAACACAGCTTTTAAGTGTGGCATAACATGTAATTTTCTCTTTTAAGGGAATTCCCATAGATGTCATCTTTTATTTACTCTTTATAAATACCATATATATTTGCTTGTGACATAACTTAACATGTAATATGAATGATAGTATAATATAAATCTTTTTAAATGTGACATAATGTAACATAAATCTTTTAAAATATGACATAAACAAAAATAACTTTTTAAATATAGAATAACATGTAATTTTCTCTAGCTACAAAAATAAAGGCTAGCTAGTGGTCTAGGTCCAAACCAACAATCAAAGCCCAAACCCAAGACTCGTTGAAGAAAAAAAAAAGGAAAAAAAAATAAGAGAGAGAACTGCGAAGCGGCTCAAAGTAGCGAAAAACACAGGACTCATTAGTTACGTGCACCATCAAGTTACAAAACGGAACAGCTTTAGGTTTAACTTCAAAACCTCGTCTTCTCACTCGCATAAACCTAGAGTTGCAAGAATGGGCCGGCCCCGCCCGTTCTCCTTAGGCCCACACGGGCCGCAGGCCGAGCCGGGCTAGCCCATGAATTTCATGGGCCGGGTCGGGCCGGCCCATATTAAAAATACCTTGGCCCGGCTTGGCCCTCGGGCCAATCTTACATGGGCCGTGTCGGGCCGTGCCATGGGTCTTAAATGGGCCGGCCCATCTTGGCCTATCATGAGTTTAAATGGGCCGGCCCATCTAAACATGTAATTTTTAATTTTTTAATTTTTAAATACGTTAACAAATATAAAAGTTTGGATTGTCAAAGGAAATATAAAAATGGATATTTTATTTACGATTGCCTCATTAAAAACCTTTCCAAGGAAAACCTAGTGGGACAAAACATTGATAAGAAAAAAAGAGTACAATCGGGATAATTATACATAAGATATTTACAAAATTACTAAAACAAAAAAAACAAAAAAAATATAAAAATATTGTTCATAATTAATTACAACGTATTACTCTCAATGGGAGTATCAGAAATGTCCAAATTTTCAAAGTCATTAACCCAATCTTCGATGTTCACTCACGAGTGAATATGACATGTATAAATTATATAATATTTAATTCTTATATGTATTAAATAATATATATATATATTAAATGTATAGTATCTTGATGTGATAATATATGACCTATAGACTCAGTATCCGATTCTCATACGCGTACATAGATTGACCTATAATACATGACCTCTATGTGATAATACATGACCTATAGTATCTCGATCCGCGTACAACCTCTGCGTAGAAACAATTTATGTCAGGGTAATAATTCAGCTCCACACATGCTAACAATGCCTATAAGAAAAAAAATTACAAAAATGCAAAGAAAAGAAAAAGAGCTTGTCAGGCTTATTGCAATGTGATGTGTATGGGGGAATCTAATGCTATATTCACTCACGGGTGAATATGACATGTATATATATTATATAATATTTTAATTCTTACATATATCAAATAATATATATATATTAAATGTACAGTATTTTGATGTGATAATACATAATCTACAGATTCAGCATTTGATTCTCAACTGTACTTCTCAAAAGCAAAGCATGCCTACAAGGAAAAAAATAAAAAATAAAAAGAAATAAAAAGAAAAGAAAAAAAACTTGTCAGGCCTATTGTGATGTGATTGCATTGGGAAAATCTAATGCCATATTCACTCACGGGTGAATATGACATATATATATTATATAATATTTAATTCTTATATATATTAAATAATATATATATTAAATGTATAGTCTTTTGATCCGATAATACATGACTTACAACGGGCCTTACACGACTTACTAGAGAAGGCCATACTCAACCATGTTCACCCGTGAATGAACATGGAAAAATATATCTAAATATATATATATTTATATAAAATTTTGTATGGGCCGACCCATTGTGGGCCTAGATGGGCCGGCCCGGTCTGGCCCATGGTGGGCCGGGATAGCTCTGTCCATGGGCCAACATATATTAACCTAGCCCAACCTATCAATATTTATGAGTCGTGTCGGGCCTTGAATAGCATCGTACCAATCAAGCTTATCACTGTAGCAGGATGGGCTCGGGCGGGTGGGCCCATTGTTGCATTTCTACATAAGCTCATACTTCCATTCTGTTATTCGTCTCTGGGGTTTTGGGTGTTTGCTTTTGTTCGCTACTCGTTCGAATCTATTTTCAGGAAGATAATTTTTTTCTCCATTGTTTTCTGTTCATGAAATGAAATTGAAATTGAAAAGAAATGAATAATCTGAAGCTCTACTCGGAGGTCTCACAGCACCTCCAATTACAGTCCAACGATGAAGTTCTGAAATTTTCAGCTTTCGATGTCGAACGCAATCGCTTGTTCTTCGCTTCTTCTGCAAATTTCGTGTACGCCGCTCATCTATCTTCCTTCCAGGTTAGCTAGCTTCTCCCTTCTCTCCCACTTGTTCCATATGTAGATGCGTAGATAGATACAACTACGTATATGAATGCGAAAAAAATGAAACAAAAACTTGAGGACAGCCTAGAGTAGAAGAGGAGATGGTTATATAGGGAGGCAGAGTTTAGTTGGTAATTTAATTTGAGAGTAGATATGTAAAGTAAATTGCACTGTTGCATCTCAAACTATTCTTTTTTTTTTTTTTTTCAATACATCTCAAATTTTTAATTTTGGTAAAATATACCTTGAATTTTGAAATCATTTTAAGGTGTAATCGCTAACAAACGTTAAAAATGCATTGACAATTTTAGTCACGAAAGTCACACGTGAGTTTTCTTAAGAGTAAAACTCGTCAATTAAAGAAAAAATTGAAGCTTAACATGTTAAAAAAAGTAGTTAATGAAAAATTAAAAGTAGCTATTGGATATTAATTGTTAATAGTCTAAAGTGCAACAGTGCAATGTACTCTAATTTGTACCATTGTACCATGAACTTCCCGTGTTGTAAGTTGGATCCTAATTTTTGAATTTGGTATTTAGGACTCTAAACTTTATAATTCTTAACAGTGCAGTTCAATCAACAATGGTCATCAATTAATAAACAATTAGGTTGCTAAATGTCGAAAATTAGAACTTCAGAATCCAATTTGGTAACTGACGAGAAGTAAAGGTGTAATGTGCAGAATTGTGGGGCATTTTCGTCCATTCTTGTAAAATTGCAACAGATTTTTAAATTTAAGGTCTTATTTACCAAAAATAAAAAATTCGGGCATAAATTGCCAAACATGATATAATTTCAGGGTGTTCTGGTGTTTAAAAAAAAAAAATCCTTTCATTAAGTTCTTGTTGAATACGTTACATTTGTGAAAGACCATATGGGTTATGTTTTGATTGTTTTGTGCTTGGGGGAAACTGGAAAGTGTTAATAACTTTATTTTTGAAGCACATAGGTTGTAAAATTTATGCTATTGCATGATTTTCATATGGAAAATGGATTTTTCATGTGCTAGAATGAAGGAGCATGGAGGAAAACCTTGTTATTGGCGGAAGTTGATCACATTGATTTGGAGGATGGGGACTGCATTGTTTCCTTTGATTATGTCATGGAGAAAGAGGCATTGCTGTTGGGGACCTACAATGGGCTAATGTTGTTGCATAATGTGGATGATAAATTGACAGAAGTTGTTGGTCAAGTGGAGGGCGGTGTGAGGTGTATTGCACCCAGTCCTGATGGAGACTTGCTTTGCATAATTACTGGTTTTGAGCAGATGTTAGTAATGACTCATGATTGGGAGTTGTTGTACGAGACTTCGCTAAGTGAGCCTCCGGACGGTGTTGACGTACGTAAGGACCTTTCTCCTTTATTCTTGGATTTTTACATAACTTTTTGCAATGTACTCAAAGGAATGTGTCTTGGCCAGTGTCACGCTCTGGAATCAAGGAAAGTCTAGGCATTGTTATTTGTGTTCTTATTATTTGTGAATCCATGATATAAGTGGAAGTTTGGGCCCATTACTGCACTGTGACAGGGAAATTTCCTTGTCTATTGATCAGATTTCGGGGAGTATCATCTTAGGAAATTATGTTTAGAACGAATTATAATTGGTTTCTTTTATTTGCTTGACCTGGATAATCTTTCTATGGGAGGCGTTGTACTATTATTTCTGATGTCATCTTGTTTGATAGATGACAGCAAGGAGAATGACACAACTTGAAGCAAATAGGGAATTTTTGAATTCTTACGAGAAGACTATTGAGTTCACTATAGAAATGGTGTCTTCAAGTGGATCGGTTATAAATCAAAAGGAGTTACCATTTACTTACTGAATTAGGATCTTGTAACTTCATCAAAACTAAAAAACTTTTGTTTAACTTACCTAACCTATATAATGACCTAGGAGGACCTTTTTTTGGGCCATTAAATTGCTTCAGAGCAAGTAATTGCTGTGCTGGTTGAATGTATCTGTTATTAAATTTGCTGCTGTAATTGACACGTGACCCTTTTCCTTTTCTGGGGAGGCTCTTTGACATGTATTGATAAATTTGGCTAACTTGACTCGATTATTGTTGCAGGCGAGGCAAAATGTTCTGGATACGATTTCGGGAGCCCCATCTCTTGGCGGGGAGATGGAAAATACTTTGCAACTCTGAGTGATGAGTCGGATTCCTCTTCCTTGCTTAAGAGGATCAAGGTTTGGGAGCGAGATTCAGGGGTGTTGCATGCTGCTTCCGAACCAAGGCTATTTACGGGACCAGTTCTGGAATGGATGCCCAGTGGAGCAAAAATTGCAGCTGTTTATGACAAAAAAACAGAAAATGAGTGTTCGTCAATAGTCTTCTATGAACGGAATGGGTTAGAAAGAAGCTTGTTTGGCATTAACGAACAAACAGATGCGACAATAAAAATGCTCAAGTGGAATTGTAGTTCGGATCTTCTTGCAGCTGTGGTCAGATGTGGCAATTACGACTGCCTAAAGATCTGGTTTTTTAGTAACAATCATTGGTATTTAAAACAGGAAATAAGATACTTAAGGCAGGATGAAGTGAGTTTCATGTGGGATCCGGTGAAGCCATTGGAGCTAATTTGTTGGACTTGTGGTGGACAAGTCACCCTATATAATTTCATCTGGATCACAGCTGTCACGGAGAATTCAACTGCTTTAGTTATTGATGACTCCAAAATACTTGTAACCCCTTTATCTTTATCTCTAATTCCACCTCCAATGTATGCATTCAATCTTAAATTTCCCAGTGCTGTAAGAGATATCGTTTTTTATTCCGGGGATTCTAAGAATTGTTTGGCTGCTTTTCTGTCAAATGGATGCTTGTGTGTTGTAGAGCTTCCTCCGAGTGAAACTTGGGAAGAACTAGAAGGAAAGGAATTTAGTGTTGAAGCTTCTTCAGCTGATAAACCGCTTGGGTCATTTATACATTTCACATGGTTGGACTTGCACACTATCCTGGCTGTTTCTCACTATGGGTTCAGTCATAGTAACTTATGCCACAACTCACCAAGTGAGGATAGGTTTCTTGGTTATCGTTTGCAGGAGATTGGGCTTGTTTGTTCTGAAGATCATGCTCCAGGTTCATTGACTTGCTCAGGCTGGCATGCAAAAGTGTCCAATCAAACCGCTGTAGAGGATCTTGTCATCAGTATTGCTCCCAATCATGTCTTAAAGTCTTCAGCTTTTGTTCAGTTTTATGGTGGAAAGATCTCTGCGCATGTACAAAAGCAGGGAATCTCCAGGGGATCTTTGAACCGTGATGTGTGGAGTTTCTCATCATCTTGTCCTTGGATGAGCGTGGTTCCAGTTGGAAACAATGGACCGTTGATTTTCGGACTTGATGACATTGGCAGGCTGCATCTCAGTGGGAAGATATTATGCAACAACTGCAGCAGTTTCTCGTTTTACTCAAATTTGGCTGACCAAGTAATCACACATTTAATTCTTGCAACTAAACAGGATTTGCTTTTTATCGTGGACATAAGCGATATAGTGCATGGAGAATTAGAAACAAAATACTCAGGTTTTCTCCCTGTTGTTAATAAAAGGAGAGAAGAAGATAATATAAACTATATAAATATATGGGAAAGAGGTGCCAAAATTGCTGGTGTTCTTCATGGAGATGAAGCTGCTGTCATATTACAAACAAATCGGGGAAACCTAGAATGTATTTACCCAAGAAAATTGGTCCTATCGTCCATTTGCAATGCATTGGTTCAACAGCGGTTTAGAGATGCATTACTCATGCTGAGGCGGCACAGAATTGATTTTAATGTCATTGTTGATCATTATGAGTGGCAGCTGTTTCTCCAATCAGCTTCAGAGTTTGTCAGGCAGGTTAAGAGCTTGAATTACATAACCGAATTTGTCTGCGCCATAAAGAATGAAAATATAATGGAAACTCTATATAAAAAATTTAATTGTCTGCCTTTCTTGAAAGAAGCTGCAGATGTACAAGCCAGATCTGCAGTTAGTTCTGAAGCTACTAACAAGGTTTTCTCCATCCTGCGGGCCATAAGGAAGGCTCTTGAGGAGCAGTTACCTGAGAGTCCTTCAAGGGAGCTTTGCATTTTGACAACTCTTGCTCGGAGTGACCCCCCAGCACTTGAAGAGGCTTTGGAGAGGATAAAAGTCATTCGCGAAATGGAATTATTAGGTTCTGAAGACCCAAGGAGAACATCTTTCCCCTCTGCTGAAGAAGCCTTGAAACATCTAGTGTGGTTGTCTGATTCTGAGGCTGTTTTTCAAGCTGCTTTAGGCCTTTATGATTTGAACCTTGCAGCTATTGTGGCATTGAACTCTCAGCGAGACCCTAAAGAGTTTCTTCCTTTTCTTCAAGAACTGGAACGTTTGCCACTTGATGTGATGCGTTACAACATTGACCTTAAGCTGTGTAGGTTTGAGAAAGCTCTCAAGCACATTGTTTGTGCTGGGGATGCTTATTATGCAGATTCTATTAACCTTATGAAGCAAAATCCTCAACTTTTTCCCTTGGGACTTGAACTGATAACTGATGATGCCAAGAAGATGCAAATCCTGGAGGTTTGGGGGGATTATCTTAGTGATGAAAAGCATTTTGAGGATGCTGCTGCAACTTATCTGTGCTGTTCCAGTTTAGAAAAGGCGTTGAAGTCATATCGAGCTTGTGGTAATTGGGGTGGAGTCTTTACAGTTGCTGGGCTGCTTAAACTGGGAAAAGAAGAGATAATGCTATTGGCTTACGAGCTCTGTGAAGAACTTCAAGCTCTTGGTAAACCAGGGGAAGCAGCCAAAATTGCCCTGGAGTATTGTGGAGATGTCAGCAATGGAATCAGTTTGTTAATTACTGCAAGAGAGTGGGAGGAGGCTTTGAGGGTTGCTTTTATACACGACAAACAGGATTTGATTTCAGAAGTGAAGAACTCATCCTTGGACTGTGCAAGCTCCCTTATTGGTGAATATGAGGAAAGTTTGGAGAAAGTAGGAAAATACTTGGCTCGATACTTAGCTGTACGACAAAGGAGATTACTTCTTGCGGCAAAGATCCAGTCAGAGGAACAACCAATGAGTGATGTAGAGGATGATGGTGTTTCAGAAACTAGCAGTAACTTCAGTGGAATGAGTGCGTACACTACGGGGTATGTCTTTGTATTAAAGTCACATTGCTACATGTTTTGGCGTGTGTCTCCCTTCATTATGATGTATATCAATGTGCATATCCTGATTCTCTTCGTGGAATCATGAGAGCATCTTTTCTCCCACGTTTTCTTCTGTCACTCCATTTTTTTCTTTCTTTTCCTTTGCTCTTTTCTGTTCATATTCTACTACCTTGTGTGTCCAGTATGAATCTTCCTTGAAATTGATGGTCTGAACATTTGTGCCACTAATTATTCAAGTGTTTGCCTAATTTCATCCACAGGACAAGGACCAGCCGTGTCACTTCTGTCAGCTCGACTGCAGCTAGCAAGGCTAGAGACACCAGGCGTCAGAGGAAGAGAGGAAAAATTCGTCCTGGCAGGTATTTTCTATGTACATTTAAATGAGGGATTTGAATATTTTCTTTTCCTCTTTTTGTAACATAACTACTTGGCATTATAGTGCTGGTGAGGAGATGGCTTTGGTGGATCATTTGAAGGGAATGTCGCCAGCAGATGGCGCAAAACGTGAGTTAAAATCGTTGTTGCTTGCTCTTGTGATGCTGGGAGAGGCGGAAACTGCAAGAAAGCTGCAACGTGCTGGAGAGAACTTTCAACTGGCTCAGTTGGCGTCAGTGAGACTAGCTGAAGATACAATGCCGAGCAATATAATGGACGTGAAGGCGCATACCTTGGAGCATTACACCCAGAAGATGAGAAGTGAAGTGCAAAGTTCTGAAGCTTTCTTTTGGCGCTGTAAAGCGTTCCCTCCACCTTAATAGCTAAGCGAATTTCTACTCGACTAGTCTTCAGTTAAAGCTTGTTTTGGGTTGGTAGTCCTTCCTTTGTGTTTCATTTTATGCTCGTGAACTGTGCATATATGGATATTGACCCTCTCATTGTACTGAAACACCCTAGACAACATTCAAAATATCTAATTTAAGATTGTTATCAAATACTACAACCACTGAAGCTTTGAAATCTGATTTCCAGTCTCTTTACTTATTTCTTTTTTCTTATTTATTTATTTATTATTATTATTTAATTTAAGCAAATATTTACAGAAGCCTCCCTCTTTGATGAAATGTGAATAACTTAAAATAACTAAAAGAGTTTTAGTTCTACTTTTTGGTCTTTCCCGAAATCCTGGCGGTTCAGGTTTGCATTTTACTCTTGTTTCTTGAATCGCCCTTCTTGTATAAATGTACCTAAATTAATGTTGGGATAGCACAATGGCATACTGCCATCGTTCCCTGTATTTTTTTTTTCTCTATGGGAATTCCATAAATGATCTGTTTCATTTATGATTTCTTTGCATTTCCTGGTGAAGTAAAAAAATCGTCGCGTCTAACGGGTTCTCCCGAGTATCGGTTATTTTAATACAGTTTTGCGCCATGTCTCAAATTGTCTTGCAATATTTGGTTATCTGTTTTGTAGGTGCACATCCGATGATACGTCCTGCTGCAGCTGCAGACGAAATAGCACTGGACGTTGATTGGAAAGTTTAGGGGATGTCATTTTTGGAAAGCAAGAGTAATAAAAGGGGAGATCCAACAATGTGAAGTAGTATATCGCTGTATCGTTTCTCAAATATCCTTGATTTTCCGTTTATTGATATTTTCATCGGCTGTAACAATTTTTTGATAAAGATGACGGCTGCACCTTACCGCTGTCCGTTTTAGGCTTTGCATATTTTCTTTCTTTTTTTTTTTCCCCATAATTATCGAACTAATTATCTTATTATGAAAATTTTGGAAAAGTTTTATGTTCTTTTTCAATGAGCGTCTTGGCTTTGTAGGCTGCTCTATGTGCTAAACTCTCGAATACTATAAATTTGGTTCCTGGATGGAGTCCAACATGTGTCTTGTCATTTTTTTTTTATTTTTTTTATTTTTATTTTTTTAAAAGACTATGCAAAGTATAATACTTGATGACTGAATTGCATGCTGGTTGGTACTGAAAGCATGAAACCAGTACTTACAAATTAAATTGGGGAAGCAATAATAGAATATGAAAACGACGGTGAACATTTTGCCAAGAAGTTCTTTTTTTTTTTTTTGTTTTTTTAATGCAAATTATACTACTTGAAGTTGATGAGTCAATTGAAGGTTGGTTGGTTGATGCTGAGATCATGAAAACCTTTTAACTAAACAATAAACGTGTCTTTAACAACAAATAGATAAATAAACTTACGTGAAAAAAAAAAAGAAAAAAGAAAAAAGAAAAAGCAAAATAACTTAATTAAAATTTGAGGGCCCAACGAAAAAAAAAAGAAAAAGAAAAAGAAAAAGCAAAATAAGTTAATCAAGATTTGAGGGCCCAACCAAGTTCGGACCGGTGGCCACGTGATCTGCAGTTAATTGCTTTACCACTGAGCTATTGGCCTTTGGATTTCTTTTCTGCAGATAAATATTTATTTAATGTAAGATTCAGGCTTACATGTACACAAACAGAAAGACACCATCAACATTGCAAGATTGACTGTTTGAGCATTATCATAAGAACAGGTTTGTAACTTAGTCCCATGAATATGGAGAAAGTTGGCTGTTGAGAGATGACTGAAAAGTATCACACGAGATCCCTGAGAATTTCATGGCTCTTAGCCTCTTATCTTATAGGGTGTTTGGCTAGTCATGGGAACCCTTTTTACAGTAGCATGTGAGAGCTTTACACTGTAACAACTTTTTTTTTCTTTTTACTGTAGTATGTGAGAGTTTTACATTGTTCATAACTGAGTTTATGGTGTGAATCACCCTTAGCCAAACACCCTAATACAGATGAAAAAGCTTTTAGGCTACTCAAGGCTCAAACTTGGTTAAATTGACTGACTTTACTTGCATTCGCTGTATTGACTAGTTTGAGAGGTGTGGTGGGTTTTTTTTTTTTGGCCGAGTAAAAAGTATGGGTCCGTTTAATAATGTTTTTAAAACAAGTAAAAATAATTTTGTTTTGAAAAATAAAGATCTTTTAAGAATTATGTTAAGAGTATTTTTAAAATTTTTACCTCAAAAAATATAAAAAAATATTTTAAAAATTTTTCAAAACAAAACTAAACAGGGCCAATAATTCAAGAGAGAAACTAAACGGCTTAAAAAAAAAAAAAGTGCTAAACGAGATCCTCAAGGATCACGGCCTCCACATTGCGGGGACCTCCCCAAGTACAAACCATCCTCCGGACATAAGGGACAAACGAGCCTATTTACAAATGGCATCAGCAGCAAAATTAAAAAAAACAAGCTAAAAAAAAGAGTAAAAATAAAACCAAGCTTCAAGTTATCAAAATAATAATAATAATAAAAAAATTAATCGGCTATTTGGTTGAGTGGTGGGAACCACGGTTTTCACTACAAACTCAATTATAAACACTGTAAGGCTCTCACATGCTACAGTAACAATAAAAAAAATTGCTACAGTGTAAAGTTTTCACATGCTACAATAAAAGTGGTTCTAACTAACGATTTTCACCGTCTTTCCAAACACCCTCTAAATCTTTCTCCAATATTCATTTGAACTAGGCGTCCATCCAAGTTTCTTCTTATCCTGTTCCATTTCGATTTTTTGTATATTGAACCTTGTTGAGCATTTCTTTAATTCTTTTTCCACACCATAATAAATCAATACGTACAAAAGAAAAGTTTGGAAGCATTGGCTAGTACTGGCCTTTTTGTATGCATATAAACTTTCTCGTACTAGCATCACCATGCACGTCCGATTCCATTGTTAGTTTGTATTTGATTCTCTCCAATCACAAGCCCTACAGTCTCAAATATCAATATCATTGATAAACAGAGTAAAATGATACTAGAATGAAATATCCAACTATAATAAAATATTTACCCTCTGTTTGAAACATCCGTTTTAACTTTATGAACAGTGTAAAGCTCTTAACGATTATACTAAAAAGCAAAAAATAACTCTAATATAAAGTTTTTACATATTACAGATTTTAAATTTAAAATGTACGTTGCAACTGATTCTCCATGTGACCTGTTAACAATTGCACATGCTTCCTGCTGCATGCCCTTCCTAGTAATATATACAGAAAGATAGAAAGATAGTAATAAAAAGCCTTTCCTCTCACCTTGAAAAAAGAAAATTAAATAAATAAAAAGTGAGCCTTCTTTCAGTGAGAGAACAACTCTGTCGCCTTACCTCTCCTGTACATTATGCATATTAAGTACTTTTTTCATCCATGATGATTTTATAATGCATTACTAGTAATCAAACTGGAAGATATACGAATTAATAGATTCATCAATGTATGCATTCTGGTAATAAAATCAAGCTTTAGGGTGCAATTTAAATTTAAAATATAGAAAAGATAAATCAATCTTCTTTGAAAAACTTTTGATTAATTGGAAAGTCAAAAGAAAATGCAATATTACAAAAAAAAAATTTATCCTCATTTTACTTTTAACACATTTTTTTAATAATTTTTTTATTATAATATTAACTATTAATAAAATTACCTGTTAAGGACAGAAGTATTTGAAAGAAATACTCGTTACGAGTACACCCTACTTTAAAAGAAATATCTTGTGCCTTATTTTTTCAAAAAAAAAAAAAAATAGAGATAGATTTCGGTGTTAAGAAGCATCCCCACAAAAAGAAAAATATATATGTTTTTCTTTTCTGAATTTTCATTTTTTCATTCTAATTTTATAGTCGAACCCCCTATTAATTTACAAAAAAACCTACAAATTGGGTTGGTATATGAATTGATTATGGTAGACCTTATCAGTGTATTTTATCACCGTATTCTTTTTTACGTGGAATTTATAGTTTTTTTTTTTCCTTGTGAAGTAAGTGGGAATTTTTGCTTTGAAGGTGGGAACGATGGTGAAAGTTACAAGTAAGTAGGACTTTTTGCTCTAAAAGCACGAGACAGACTCTAATTAGTTATCTTTTTAATTAACCTTTAACAATTCAAATCATCAGTTGAAGTTATATGGATGAATTTTTTTTTAAAACATGCCTCTTTAAAGATATATATATATACACACACATATATATATATGTGTGTATAAAGTGCACTTTTTTTAATCAATGATACATATGGCCTTCTTTATAAAGTTTGTTTTTGAAATGCTTAACTTTATCAGATCATTTTTTTTTCAATTACCATGTAAGTTTGGTTGGTTGGTGGACGGATGAAAAAAAGTAAAAAAACACGTTTTTTTATCATGTAAGTTTGGTTGGTTGGTGGATGGATTGAAAAAAGCAAAAAAAACACTATTCTAGAATCTAGTGTAAAGGTTTTTTTTTTTTTTCCTTTTTTTGGGTATTTTAAGATAGGTGTAACAAAAAAATTGGGGCAGTTTAATAATAACAAAGGTGTTAAAAATAAAATGAAGGTGTCAACTAACGTTCCTTTATCGTTGTATACTTTAGTTGCTTATCTTATTTTTTTGAAAAAGCTTTTGTTTTGTCTTTGTGGATAATTGTGAACATCTTCCAAAGGGTAATTCCAATTTGGTGCTAATTATATTTCATGGTCTTCTTTAACGAAGGTTAAACGCATTACAAGTAAATCGCACCATCATCAAGCTGCTCCAATACTTATAGCGCCCGGCCGTAAAGAAAATATATTGAATGTATACGACTGTGCATACGAAATATTTGCACTTGAAAGTAATAATACCATATATGAAACGTTTTTGTGGTTCTTTAGAAAGATGGTTGATAAGTGCTAATAAGGATGATACGATGACACTATTAAGATAGATGCTCTTAAAATATATGATGTTTGTAAATAACATATTTAAAAATAAACAAAGTGAATTTATTAATCAAATTTGCATGTATATATTTTGAATATTTTATGAATATAGTTGAAATTTCATAATTATCTATGTGACCCTCAAATTGTATAAGAGAATAATATTTAAAGATTATAGCTAAAACGGTTAGTAACGTATAGTTAATTATTGTAATTAATTATTCAATTAAAGTATAAAATCTTTAATTGAGCGTTACTTATACATGTCATTTTCGTTAAGAATGGAGTGATCTTATCCGAATTGTTAATATAATGAGTCATTAAATGAATAAAATATACATAATGAGATTATATAGAACATGAACATGATGTAATATGAACAACTTATAATTTCCGTTAAATATAGCAAGCTCTAATCATATTGACCGATGGTCATATATAAAATAATCTTAATCCTAAGTTATTATCAGACCCATATTTATAGATTTATGTCTTTTAAATTACTCAATATAGATTTAAGAATCAAATCTTATTCTTGTATCTTGGAGTCATAATAAAGTAAGTATCTATAAATGTTAATATTACAAGATGGAATTTATTCATTCTCTAACGAGAAGTAGATAAATAATTCGCTTGAATATTGATTCGGGGCTTAAATAATAATAGCACTCAATTTGTGATTAAGTTGATGAATTTACTATTCATTAGAGAATCAATGACACTAAAAACTAAAGAAGTAATTAGAGAGGTTAATGGATTTCACCTAGCTCTAATTATAAATTATTTATAGATGTGAGCAATTCATATGTAATAACTATATCAGATGGAGGATATTAAGAAATGAGTAATTAAATATTTATAATTTTAAGAGTGCAATTCCAAGCATTTAGTAGAGTTACATTAGAATCAATAAAAGAGTAATATATTAATTAAATAGTTTAATTAATACATTGGTTTTTTACTATGGTTTTCTCTCACTTGAAAGCTCTAACTTGGAAGTCATAAGTCGACCTCCTTAGATAAGCAAAGCCTAGGCATGGGAAGTGTCTAGATCCCTCCACTAAATCCTAGGGTCAGATCCGAACTAATCCAACGTGAAGGTAGAACTTAGTTGCTAAAAATATACAAGATTTGTGTTGAATTGAAATTTTGAAAAGGCCGTGCCAACAATGTACATTCTTTTAGAATGTTGCCACAAGGGCAATCTCTGCAAACTTTATCTATGCGCTGCCGAGAAGTTGCAATTTAAAAGATTTAAAATTGTAGATGAAATCCGTTAGTTTTTCTATTTAAGTATCAAATGAAATTTGATCTTATCATAGAAAAACCTTGCAGAAACTCACAAATTAAGTCAATTAGCCAATTTTTAATGAATCTAGACTCATTTAAGTGCAAATTAGCTTAACTAAAATTCGACTTTAAACGGTAAGAAAATCTAAAGCAACAAATTCGAAGTTAAACTTCACAAAATCTCTAGACAAGTCATTCAAAAAATCCTCAGAATATTCATTTTTCAAACAAACTATACAATCCGAAACAACCTTCAAAATTTAAAATTCCTTGCAGTACAAGCAACTAAATCGATTCAACTCAAATTTAAACTTTAATCTCGTCAAATCCGGTTGATATGCCACATAAAAACTCTGGATAAATAATTTAAAATTCAAACACAATGGAATCTAGAATCTCGAAGAGAATAAACTTATTCAATAGGTAATCAACAAATCCGAATGAGACCATTCAAAATTTGACCTTGAGAAATCAGGATAAAAGTTCAAACTTGAAGGACAATAAAATAAAAACATGTCACGTTGGATCCAAAGAAAACAACCAAATACTGAAAAGTCGTATACGTGGAAGGGTTAAAACCCTATAAATCATCGAACATAAACAACAATCTCCATGAAAGCACTTAAACTGTAATGACCAAGAGAAATTTATCAATAAAATATAATATTTAATTGGGTTTAATTAATGAATTTACCCTTAAAAATTGTAGTTTTTGTAAAAATTGTGATAATATACAAATAAGTAGTATTAATAGGAAACTCCACTGTGAACTTGATGTAATATTGGATATTGTTAATATAGATTTTGTGAGTCTAAATACTCAGAAATTTATAAATAATATCCATAAAATGAATTTCATATCAAATTAATTGTAGAATTATGATATAAATGGATGGATAATTAAGGTATAAATAAGATAGAAAGTCTAAATACTCAGAAATTTATAAATAATATCCATAAAATGAATTTCATATCAAAATTAATTGTAGAATTATGATATAAATGGATGGATAATTAAGGTATAAATAAGATAGAAAGTCTACCAAAACCCTAAACCAGTGCAAAAATGGGTCCGATGCGATATAGGTAAAAATGGGTCCGATGTGATATAGGTATACTGCTAAGTGAAAACACAAATATAAAAAATGTTATATTTGGCCTCCAAAAATAAAGCAAAGGCAAGTAAAATATTTTCTACAGTCTAAGAGTATGTTTTGCACTGATTTTACCACAACAGTATAAGAAAAATACTGTGTGGTGAAAAATTATACTGTGTAAAAATTTTAGGGCCCACCAAGTGGACATCCATTAAAATTTTATTAGGCCACCATGCCATGAAAGGTGGCCTAATCACACCTAGCCACCTAAGTAGCCCACTTGATTACTTGGTGAGTCACCAAGTAAGATAAGCATGAAATAAATTCAAAGTAAGCTAATTTTTTTTTTTCTCATTTCTTCGTCCTCACCCACGGCAGCCATTAGAGTTCCCTTTCAAAAATTTTTTCAAACCCAAATCTTTGCAAAATTGGCCCTAATTGAATTCAAGAAGCAAAGTGCAAAGGATTTTATCAATTTTGAGATAAGAAATCCAAACTTTTCTTGAATTTTCTTAGGGTTTCCATGGTTTTAGAAGGAGATTTTGATAAGAATGTCTTTTGTGTAAGTAATGCTTAGGAATTTCAAGGAAGCTCTTGAAAAGTTTTGGGTTCACAAATCTTTCTTTTGGTAAGTTTATTTTTTTTTTCAAATTTAAAGCTTATTTGCTTTTATGTTTAGGTGGTTGTTTCAACAGACATGTAATTTTTTTTTTTATGTAAGTTATGATTTAATTTTCCTAATCTCATGCTTATGTGGATGTTGTGGTTGAAATTGGGTTTGAAAAATGAAAAATGGCATTTAGTGCAAAAAGGGGTAGTATTGTGAACTTTAATGTAGTTTTGAAAAAAAATGTGACTTGGGCATGGAAATGGTTTAGGGAAGGGGTGCATCTGCCTTCACAGTGGCTGGAAGGTTGTTTTAAAACTAATTTTTACAAAAATGGCCCAAGGACTAAATTGCAAAGAAAAAGTTTTTTCCGATAGATTTGAAAAATGACCAAAACACCCCTATGTAGTGGGAATTTCAAAAAAGTTAAAACATAAAAGTTGTAGATCTCAACAAAATTATTAGGCATCATAGATGGTTCGTCAAAAATCGCATTCGTTTGTGAGATATTAATTTTACAAAAATTTGTTAAAATTAAGAAAAGATTTTAAAAGGGCAAAAATGTCATTTTACAAAAGGATTTTGGGTATGATATTTTGAGCAAAAATAATCCTTATGAAAAATAGAAAATTATGGTTTAAAGAGATTAATTTTAGTCCTAGGGGTAAAATTGTCAAAATTTTCAGATAAAAGCAAAATCGCAAAGTTTTATTAAAATGGGGGCATTGATGTAAAATTAGGAGACCCGACACCTCAGGGTATTATTTTAAGATCAATACGCAACTCTTTTTGCGAAATAGAAAAATCGAGCTCAGGAAATTTAGGAGGCCCACCGAGGGCAAAATCGTCATTTTCTCCCTAGTAACCCGAATCGCCCCGGAACGTCCCCATATGGGAAAAAGGGATTATTAGAAAGATTTTCGCCCTTCGTTAGAGACGATAGGGTAGAGTAAATATGAGTAAGAGAACCTGTGATTATCGGAGTTGTATACAGTTATACAACTCTATCTATAAATTGACAATCGTTTTGTATTAACACATAGAGGGAGTAGTGAGTAGCTAATAGCGTTGTAATTGACCAAACAGGACCCTAGAAGTCTAGGAAAAAAGGGATTGAGGTTGACTTGCGCAGAACCCAAACCAAGTAAGTACATACTCCCACCTATAGTATGAAGTTGTAGATATAGAATATGATATATATATATATATATATATATACTTGTGTGCATATCAAGGTGTATATCTGTGTGTGTATAATAATATAGTACCTATAAGTATATTGATGCGTACCTGTGAGTATACAAAATAAGTACCTATGTGTATATTATGTTGTATACCTTCGAGTATATAAAATATATACCTGTGAGTATATAAAGTATGTACCTGTGTGTACTATACAGTATAAGAGTATTTATGTTTATGTATAACATGTGAATATAACTTCATGCATGGTATGATAACCATAATAATTGGATTGGTAAATACATCACTAGAATTAAAAAGAGTGTCGTATCGATTCCTGACTCAAGAGGAGTTTAAGGATATAATATGATCTCGGTGTCACGTAGACCTATGTGCACAATGGTACGAACACTTGGGCCTTAGTAAAAGATAAGACATGAAAATGATAAAGAATGTTCATAAGAAAGCATGCATTTTAGTAAATGTGCATGTGGGTTGTGTTGGGACATACTAGGCGTAAGCTCACTTAGTATTTCATGCTATAGGTATTCCCACTAAAAGGTTAGAATAAATTCACTGATGAGCTGGCAGAGGGATATGAGTAGTGTGCAGAATGGGTATGGATACGACCACAGTTATGTTTCCGCTGTATATATTTTAAGTTATTTTGAAAAAGTGTTGTGTAAGAGTTGAAACATAGTTAAGTAAAACAAAACCTCTCTCAAGAGTATTTGACAAACAGTATTGTAAAAGAAAGTGTGTTTATGTGAATATATGTATATGGTTGCATTTTGAGGATTGCTAAAATTTGTTGGACAATATATCGTTAAAAAAATAATAAAAAAAATATTCCTAAGTTTTACATCTATACATAAAGTAAGAAAAAGTTTTATTCACAGCTCAAAAAAGGCAGGTTGTGACATAAACACACACGTATCAATGAAAACACAAACATATATATGAATTTTACACACAGATAATGAAATTTCTCATCATTGCTTAGAATTTGTCACCGAATTAGTAATGCCAAAATAGTCTCTAAATAGGCCACTGTATAATAATTTTAAATTTCTGCTATATAATCCATAGCAGAAACATCTCCATTACAGTATATGCATATATAAATAAAAATTAAAGAAAGAACCATACAAATAGCTCTATTGAATATGCAAATTGACATAAAAGATTCCAAGAACATATTAAGGCGTATATAAATATTCCATAAATAAGGAAAAAAAAACAATACAACATATATATATATATATATATATATATATATATATATATATGCAAATATAACTAGATTCAATAGGAGAAGGCATACACATTACAAAAACAAAATTTATATATAAAGATAATCATAATTCATCTGATTAATGGACTAAAAATGGCTTGATACCATATGTTGTAAAATTAAATAGAAAAGTCATAAGGATCTTACCTCCAACCATAGTGAACAAGACAAAATAAAGGCCCGTTTGGTTCGAGTATTTGAATAAGAGTATTTGAATGAAGATTTAAATTTTTGTAAGAGAAAATACTGTAGCAAAATGATTTGAACCGTGATTCGAGTATCGAAACAAACGGGCTCTAAAACTCTCCACCTCAATCTTCTAACCTATTCCACCTTTTAGAGTTCCCTATAGATGGAAATACACAAGCAATAGCAAAAGTATTTTTTCTCTGATATAGCCAGGCTAGGAACCCCTAGCATAAAAATAGTACTGAAACCACACCCCTCCATCAAGGGAATCAATAAAATTAGTGCCTCTTATCATCAATTTCTAATTAAAGAAATTGAAACCTCCCACTATTAATTCTGATACTTAATATTAAGTAGTTATCTTTTTTAGTTACCCCATGAAACTTTGGATTAAAAACTCCTCAAAATATGGACCATCAATGAAAACTTTATGAATTTTTAACAGCTAAATCAAATTAAATGCATTACAAGTACATCATGCCATCATCAAGCCATTCCAATACTTATAGTCCCTGTCCAAAAAGAAAATATATTGAATGTATGCAATGCTTTGCATAAAAAAATTTGGACCTGAAGTAATAACCACATATGAAATGTTTTTGTGGTTCTTCAAAAGATGGTGGATGAGTGTTAATGAGGATTATACGGTGACACTTCACAAACCTACATTTATGGCTAAGCATGCATGGGGATAATACCACATATAAAAAGTATTTTCTAGCTGTCAGTAGTTTGACAAAATCGCTAGTAAATTTTTGTGTTTATATAGAAACACAGTATTTTCAAGTAAACATTTTATTTCATAGTCATCAGTAGTGTCGTTAATATCGTTGATGTCTAAGGAAGCTATTGGTAAATTTTTGTATTTACATAAAAATATAGTATTTATATGTTAATACGGTATTTTTTGGGTCTAGCGAAGTTGTCGGTAAATTATTATATTTACATGAAAATATAGTATTTACATGTTAATATAATATTTTTCGGCCATCGGCAATATCACCAGTCACCAGCGATGTTGTTAGTAAATTTTTCATTATTTGAAAAAATAGTATTAACATGTAAATATAATATTTGTAATGTACTATCAACATATAAATAATAAATTTTTCTTGATATATCGTATTTTTTTATAAGTATGATAACATGTAAAATTATTTATGAATAATGTTAATGTGCATTATATACTTGAAGTTTTGTACAATATTGAGTATTTCAAATATGCAAATTTTATGAATTTAAATATTCTAAAATTTGTAAAATACTCTTAAGATGAAATTTATATCACATCAATTATAAAGTTTGTAGTATAAAGTAATAAAGGATAAATATGTTAATTAAAATAAATCATGCCATAAGTTCAAAACAGTATAAAAATCGTCAGATTATGGTCAATTAAACTGATAAGGATCTTTGTTTCTACAATTCATTAGTTAATGGAATACAATGTAAAAAGACACTAAACGTAAAAAGGGTGCACACTACAGTGTAATTGTACTGATAAAATAAAAATACATATATATGAAGTACTATGTTGAGAAATAGTCAGTATAGGAAAAAGTTAGTCAGTATAATTTTAGACTATTAAAGGAAATATCTTCTTAATTTTACACTCAATATAGGAAAAATATAGTATAGTGTAGAATTACCCTATGTGAAATGGTTGTGGGACCCAAATTAGGACACCTAAAAGAATGAAATTGAACCACTTCACCCCCTTGTTTTGGCCGGTTTTACCATACAAAATGGACCCAATTTTTACTACAAAAAGCTTTTAAGTGATGACTAATATTGCTGAGTCATCAAAGTGTAAAAAAATCCCACTTTTACTCAGCATTCTCATGCTAACAAGGATCAAAACACTTCATGTCTCCCTCTTCTTGGTTCGGCAGCCCTTAAGCCCTCCCTCTCAAATTATTTTACTTAAAAATGACTTAAAAATTCATCTTCTAATCAAGAATTAGATCAAGTTCAAGTGCTTGGTATAAGAAATAGCAATTTTGGAAGGTAAATCCTAGACTTTTCCTATATGTTCTTAGTGTCTTATTGGGATTTTGGGAAGGATTTTTGATGGAGGTTTTTGCTATGGTTTGTGTTAGGATAGTTTGATAAGATCTAGTCACTTTTAGGAGGTTCACCAAGCTAAAAAAATTATTGGTAAAACTCATAACCCTTTACTTTGAAGTTTGTTTGTTTGTTTGTTTGTTTTTTTTAATGAAAATTGACATGTATTTGTATAACATAGACTATGGCATATTTAAAGGACTTTATGGCATGATTATATGGTTTGTTATGTGTATGATGATGAGGTTAGATGAGTAGAAACTAAGGTTTTATGGGCTTAAAAACCTAGTTTAAAAAACTTTACTCAAAAACAAAGTTTTGATGTTTTCACCAAAGACAGTGATTTCGTGGGATTATGAGGCAATCTAATTTATGGAGAAAATACCATCTCTACTCAAAACAATGGAGGTAACAACTTTTATGAACAAAGTTTTGTAAAATACCGTAGGGATGAAACTAAAAAGTTTTATGATTTTTGTGGCAGTTTTGATAAACGGCTAGAAACCGCACTGTAGAGTCTAAATCTAAAAAAAGTTAAAATATAAAAGTTACAGAACCCATTGAAACTATTAAGCATTGTAGACAGCTTGTGAAAATTCCGTGTGGTTTATGAGTCATGAATTTCACAAGTTTTAATCACTAAAATTTTAAAAATTATGTTAAAAAAGTAGAAAAACAGTTCTAAATTAAAGGAATTTGACTTAGAGACTTAAGAGAGTTTTGATCATTTCAAAAAACTAAGCCTAATGGTATAACATGATCGTTTTTGAACTCGGGAGCAAAATCATCGACATTTTCACAGTTTGGGTTAAAATCATAAAGTTTTGTTAAAATATGTTTTTACCACAAAATGAAAACCAATGCCTTATTTTTCTTGCCCCCATTGTCAATAAATAACAAAATGTAAGTTTTTAACAAAAGTGGGCTCAAAAAGTTTTCCAAGACCAATCAACGACAAAAACATCATTTTTTTTCACGAAACGGCTTGAATGGACCCCAAAACTTCCGAATTAGGCAAACAACCCTTTTGGAAATTTGTCCCTATTTCTGTTAATGATATAAAGGCATCAAGAGATAAGAGATATAAGTTCTGTAATGCTTAGGTTTCTAGAAAACCGTCTAATAACTAGATTTAGTAATTAACATTTACGTTTTATTATTGGCATGTAGTTTGATAATAAATTAGCTAATGATAATAAATTGTCTAAGTAGGGCACTTAGATGGATAATGAAGGGAATGGGAAAATTAGTTAAGCATGGTGTAAATTCCAAGCAAGTTTCGAGCCCCACCTACAACGTGGACAAAAATATTTTCAAAAACACTATTTGTTCCGTTTAATCAAATGCACTTATCTTAAGTTATTAAAGCATCACAAATGGTATGTTACTGCAATTTAAGGAACTAGTAAATGATTCACTAGATAAGGTAAGAAAGTGTCATATTAATCTCTCGATAAAAGGGAGTTCTAAGTTTTGTTACAGTCTCGATATTATGATGACCTATGTGCTCATTTGGCACGAGCACTTGGGCCCTAGTTAAGTTAAGGATATGACATGAACAATTAAAGTTCACAAATAAGCATAAATGGACCATGCATATGACTAGAAAATTATTTTGTGAGCTATGTTTAGACATACTGAACAATAGCTCACCTAGTTATTTGATGTTGTAGGGAATATAACCAAGAGGCCGAAATAGAATCATTGTAGAGCTAGTAACTGTGGATGAGAATTTTGTGGTCAAGGATATCGATACAACCGCAAGAATGTTTTTGCTGTATATTAGGTATTTTAGATATGTTGTTTTGAAGAAAAATATTAAGTATGATATGGTATGAAATTTAAAATAAGTAAGTGTGATAAACTCTTTAGTAAACAACTATGGTTTTATGAAATGTATTTTTATGAATACAAGCCTTTTGCCAAAAAAAAAAAAAAGTTGGCGTTTTTATGACTTTATTAAAGATAATAAAGCTTAAAGGAATGTTTAGTAATGGTTAGAAAAGTCGAGTCGTGACAATATTTCTCGAGCACTGCCGGTGCTAGCGAAGGAGGAGGGTGAGAGATAGAGATGAGAAAGAGGTAATGGTATTTTAGGGTTTTTGTTTTTAGTTTCTTGTGAGTAATATCAATTTCTCATGATATGTTATTTATTATACATTTTAAAAACATATGACATTATTTACTAATTCTTAATCCAAATCGGTTATTTTGCTGTTTCTCTCATTTGTTGAAGATGGCAGCTTGTTTTATCCTTTTGAGCTATAAGCCTATAAAATTTGAGCGTTTAACAAGAATAATTAACTATCACGTGCGCTTGAACTCCGATGTTCTTGATCAAATTTCATAATTTGAGATATTTTTGAAACTTTGCTTGGAGAAGAGCACACAGATCAAAGGGGGTGACCCTGTGATCTTGTACTAGGACCATGTAGTTGAAAGCTCAACATCAAAGATATTGATATTACTTTGATAATGACTGGCTAAAAAATCCCAATCTAATTTATAAGGTGTACCTTAGAAAGGGATACCCTATTTTGAAGGGCATTGGTAGAGCTCAAAAGACGCAATTCAAGGGTACCTAACTCGACTGCCAACTGAAACATATTCTTATCAATGGGTAGTGCAACAGTAAGTATATCATTTTTTCTTTTCTTAAGATGCGTTCATAGTTTGATACTTTGTAGTCCCACTCGAAGAACCTATTGGGTTAACGGGTTGTACCATCTTAAACACATGGTGATAGGAGCGAAAACTTGGGCTTATCTTTCAAGTGGGTTAGATCTTCTTTTTTTCTATTGGTGGGCGTCCAAATTTCTTGAAGGTGATTTTTTTATCTTAATGTAGTTGGGGGAATTTTGAAGGGGCTTCCAACTAGAACCAATGGCACATGGCTAGGAGCCTAGGAGGCAACCACAAGATAGTTCCGATGCCATTGTTTTTGAGTCAGTTTCAGTCCCCGAGTCATTTGTTGATCCATTGATCCTATAGCCAACTATTTTCTTTGGGTCTGTAGTTGAGGCCCAATACCTTAAAGCAAAATTGCATGTTATGTCATATTTTTAAAAGTTGTGTTTATTTATGTCACATTATCATTCATATTACATGTTAAGTTATACCACAAATAAATATGTATGACATTTACAAAAAGTAAATATTAAAAGTGGCTTTTGTGAAAATTCTGAAAACATGAAGCTTTTCCTCCAGCTTAAGAAAGCTCTCTATAGCTGAGAGGCATACTCATCTAGTCTTCGTAGCATGGCAAATAAACCAGATATGATGTGATGGCAAAAGAAAAACCATGTAAAGAAAGTTTTGTTTATCAACTAGTGGACCATCTCATGCCAGTGATATTACAATTAATAACCCTTGTGGGTAATATCTTTAACGAGAATAAGAGAAATAACAGATTTTTAAAACTTTTAGAAATAAATAGCATGTTTTAAAAATATTTATAGTAAATAGTAGATTTACGATGTAAATAATTTATTTAATGTGTAAATAAAATTTTTTTACACTGTAAACAAAAGGGTAAATAAACTATTTGCACCTTAAATCTGTTTATTATATAAGTAAAAAATATTTATACTGTAAATAAAAAGGTAAATAAATTATTTATACTATAAATATACTATTTACTATAAATATTTTCAAAACATGCTGTTTTCTACAATTAGTTTTGAAAAAGTGATGTTTACTACAATTTTTATAACCGCTCTTATATCTATGGCCGACCGATTTAGTCGCATCAAATTTGAGAAATTTGTTGTACCCTATAGATGAATATGCACACAAATACATTCATTTTCCTCGGGTTTTTAGCTTCTTTTGTTTTTTTGGGTGACTTGATCATTCTATTGCAACAACGTAACATAATTCCTGCAGCTACAGAAAGCCTTCAAAATTCTAGCGAGTTTTCACCCTCCGATGCAGAAGATAATTCATCAATGAAGTAACAGTTAGTCTAAGCTTTCTGTTACAGTATGAAGCTTGATCAATAAATATTAACGAAGATATTATATATAATCACTTTGAAAAAGGATACGATGTATAATGATGATACTGTTATTTCACTTATATTCCCAGTGCCAAGATCCACACCTTGGCACGGAAACAAGTTCTAAGTATCCTCTTGTCGGATTTCTCACATCTAAAGGACACACTACAACATCATTAAATAATACAAAATTAAAGAACCTGATGTTTAAGAGATTTCGAATAATAGCTCCATCCTACTTCAATTGAGAATCCTTTGCTAAAGCAGCTTCACGCTCTTGACGGTGCCGTTCCCTCTGCAACAGAGGCAACCAAAAGGACAAAGAAGCATTTAAGGAAAGGTAATTTAAATTAACTGATCAAGTTTGGGGAAGAGATTTTTATTTTATATCATCATAATTACTACTATTTAAGCAATGAGAGATTCGAATTCTAGACCTCAACATAGAAGTTACGGGGTGTGGATTTTTTTTATTGTTATTGTTATTGTAGTAATGATAATAATACCAACAAACACTTCTGCTTGAACGGTTAGACAAAGTGTAATTAAGTCAAACCTCGCCAACGTCTAGTTGATCAAACTCACATGGACTAACGTGGTAATCGGACATTAAACAGATCTTAATTTAATGCTTATAAGGCCTTTTGAGACACAAAAACAGGTGGTTAGAAACCAGCCCCTGCCCATCTGAATTTGGAAGCATTTCAAGATTTTCAAAACAGTCAGATTAGCCAAGTAGCAGCTACTTGAAAATTTAGAACAAATCAAGTTCTTTCAAAACATGAATTTTTGTGCATCATCTGATATTGGCCAGCCTCAATAATTGCTATACATCAACATTATCCCACACCCACTTGCAATATGTTCTGTGCTGTACCACAGGTAGCCACGACATTCCGGAAAAGATAACAGTGAAAAGGAAAAGGTAAGAGTTAAAAATGTCAAATTGCATCGAACTGGTGATAAACCAGCTAACTGAGAATTTGTTTGTCATAATTGCAGATCTTAGAACACAGAAAATAGATAGATCTATGATAGACGCTGTAAAATTTAGTTAATTCTTGAGGTTGATTCAAACTACCAATGCAAGGGATTCATGTTGCTGCTGTTATAGGTAGAAGTCTACTTATCCTGTTTTCAGGATAAAGGATCCCATAAGACTTGCAAAAGGAGAAAAACAAACAAAGAAGAAACACAAAAAGAAAAGAACAGAAAAGAAAAGAAAAGAAAAGAGAGGGAAAAAATACCCTTCTCTCCCAATACGGAAGAAAGCAGACAAAATCGTAGACTGGGCCAAGAGTTGAAACTAATACAGCATTAACTCCAGTGAAAACCAAGAGTCCAGTCATAGGTCGGGTTCTATGCGGCATCTTCCTTTTAACACCGAGGTTTCAACTCTACACATAAAAATTCAATTGTTGAAACAGAAAACTAAAAAGATAAATGACATTACGATAATCTAAACAAATAACCACACTATTAGTCGTTATGACTACTAGTAAGGAAAACAAATAACCACATTATAAGTCATTATAACTACTAAAAACTAACCATGAAAACACACATTTCAGGACCCCACATATTGGGAAACACAACAGATGTTCCAAAACTTTTGTAAGCAATAAGATCTCATAAATCCACCTCAAAAATGCAACGTAACAAGACATCATAGTAGATTGTTCTCACGGACATTTCATCAAACATATTGTAGGCATTGTTCTCAGACGCCATGTAATCGCTAAATATAAAAATAATAACGAAAAAAAAAAAATCAAACAAACGCTTCCGCTAAAAGAAGTTGTCGTAATCAAGCAATTAACTAAAACTTCTAAAACATCGTCAAGTTATCAGAGAGAAAAACAAAAAAAAAAAAAAAAGCGTTCCTAACGACATAATTCGGAAGAAACCCAGTAACAATGAAAGTGAAAAAAGCTTTAATGTCACATACACCTAACCTATGGAAGATCCACAAACTGGAAGTAGAAGTATCAGAAGGACGCCCGAGAGCAGAGAACGAGCGAAGAAGAAACGGAAGATTATCTGCTACGGAGAAGTTCAGCTAGGACTCTTTGAACCAATTTCGTTAAACTACGAAAACGATTGCACATAAACGCTGCGCGGCTGAGAGTTGTGAAGCAGCCAAACGTGGTGGGACATTTTTGCTGGGTGCTTTTAAGGCCTGACAAGGGTAAACCTCTTAACGGGCCAAGGACCCATGGTACTTGGGCTTACTCCCAATCTATAGCCCACGCATGAAATGCGCAAGATATCTAGGAAACATTCCATTATACTTGGGATTGAGATATGGGACATGTACAAAAAAAACTACCATAAAATATGCCACCATTAAATAATTTAACCAGGCGTTTGGGAGGATGATGGGAACGTGGTTTCAATATGTTTTTAGTTATAAATAATATAAATATAAAGCTTTCGTAAAAATGATTTCAGTTAACGGTTCTCACAATTCTTTTAAATACATGTAAGTATGCCATTCTAACAAAAATACACCCAAACTAAACTCAAAGTTTTTTTTTTTCCTCCTCTTTCTCCCCTCCTTATCTCTCTTTCCCATCCTCAGATACCGTCTCTCACTCTCTAGTTAACGGGAACAACCAACCGCGCGACTAGTCATGGCCGACTTCGGGAGCTGCGCAACCAACCATGGCTAACTTCGGGAGCCCGCGACAATCACGGCAGACCTCAGGAGTTGTGTGACCAGCCATGGCTGACTTCAGTAGCCTGTGACAAGTGCGGCCGCGACAATCAGGGCCGACTTCAGGAGCCGTGTGACCAGCCATGGCCAACTTCGGGAGTCCGCGACGATCACGGCCTACTTCAAGAGCCACAGGACGAGCACGGAACAGCCATGTCCGACTTCTCCCTCCTCTATCTCATTGGAGCCACCGTGCACGTAGACATCATTTGTCCTGATCGGGCTTTTTTTTATATTATTTTTTGATCTTTTTAAAGAGATATTGAGGGTATATTTAGAATTTTAAATATAATGTGAAAACTTGGTGTGGCATGTTTTACAAATATTTTTTTTCTTGTAGCATAAGTTAATCTATGCCTTAAATTTGTAGTATTTTGATAAAGAGCTCAAAATTTTACGCCTACTTTTCTAAGCCCAAATAATCTACACTGATACCCGTTATGTTTTATCTAAATTACACACACAAATTTAGGATATTTCAGAGAAATTGTAATAAACCTAATTTCTTAGAAACTGATTGAAATAAATAGCATATTTTTAGAATACAAAGTTGGAAATTCTTGGAATACCCCAGCCATCTTCTGCACTTTGTCATCTTCTTCTCTGCAACGCACTGCCTTCAACCTCTATCGTCATCTAAGTTTTCTAGCTTGTTAGAAATTGAAGAGGTTGCAATCATTATCACCTGAGAAGAAGAGTACAGCACCAATGAAGACAAACTGCAAACAGAGCCGGAGCAGACAAGACAGAGAAGACGACTTGTGGCTGCCATTGTAGCCAGAGAAGACGAGTAGGAGTGCCGAAGAAGACGGACTGTGAATTGAGCTGGAGAAGACAGATTGGATAAGACGACTAGTGTCTGCCATTGTGTTGGAGAAAACGAATAGCAGCATCGAAGAAGACGAACCGCAAACAAAGTCCGAGAAGATGACTAGTGGCTACGATTGTCGTCGGAGAAAATGAACCAGAGACTAGGGGGTGTCCGTGAGCCATTTTTTTCTCCAAAAACCAACCACTCATTAGCGGTTTGGCAAACAAAGTCGGAAAAGATGACTACTTGCTACGGTTGTCATCGGAGAAGATGAACCAGAGACTAGGGGTGTTTATGAGCCTTTTTTTCTCCAAAAACCGACCGCTCATTGGCAGTTTGGTTTGACGGTTTGTACTTATTTTTTTCGTTAACAAATCAAAGTAAAATATTTAAAAATTTATTCTTTAAAATTTTAATATAAACTAAAAATTAAATTTAAAATTTGTAGTAATATAAATTAAAGTTCATTGACAATCAAATTAAAAAGTTAAAAAAGTTAAACATACAATATAACATAAAACAACATGATTAAATATTAAACTTGAGTATAGATGAATTAAAGATGATGGTTTGAACTAAACTATTATTGATCATCTTTTGACCGTGACTAAACACCAATCTAAATTTGGATTGAATTATTTATGTTCAAATTAAGTTACCAAACACACCCTAAATAGATGCTTAATTTGATTTTTCTTATTAAATCATCCAAATTTTTTTAAAAAAGTTATTTTGTGCTTTTTTTTTTTACTCTAAAAACTTATTTTTGACTCGGTCGGTGATTTTAGGGGAGAAAAGTAAAAGACCACGAACACCCAAACTAAACCCCATTTTTATTAAAAAAGTGTAATTCGTACACTTGGTTACTTTGCTTTTTAATAAGTACTAGTTTGGTTCATTTTTTTTATTTTGACAAAACGACCCTGACCCTTGCCAATTAACCCTTTACATCTATGTTTTCAAAGATTTTTATACGTGACCCGTGTCATTTTCTTTTTTTCAATGAAAAGACTAATATACCCTCGAACTCAAAAACAACCTAAGACGCTCTCCGTTTTGTCCACCAGTCCCTCCACCGGATACCAATGTCACCACCCAATCAAAATAATGACAACCAAATTGAATCCCAAAAATTCAAAAACCCAATTCATATTAAATCTTGGATTTTTTCATATATCAAGCCTGATTGGTATTGGTTTCTCGTTCTTTGTCCTTTTCTTTTTTGAGCTTCTTTTTGTTTCAATTTGATTTTGATGACTTTCGATTTCGTTTGCTATATGAAAAAATTATGTTTCAACCAGAAATGATGTCCAATGAAGTGGAATTCAAATTTTGTAATTCCCATATTTATCGTTAAAAGCTCTTTAAGAGTAAAATGATGATGCAGTTAGAAATATTTGAATTAACCACTTTTGTACCCATAAATTCTTCTTTTCCTGTCTTTATCTTTTTCAAGAAGGACGTACAATTACTAAGACTGGCTATGTGGTTTGACTAGTATTCCTTTAATATCAAATAAATTAAAAAAAAATGTTATTTTTGATTATTTGTCTAAACCATCTATAAATACTATTGCTAAAAATACTACTAGACTACCAGAAGTAGCCAGCCTCGTTACACTGTCAGTTATATCCCATTTCTCATCTGACTATTTGCCTTTTCAGTTTGTTTTTTTTTTTTTTTTTTTTATGGAAATGAAAAAGGATGATTTTACTATTATGTCCTTCAAAATCAGCTCACGTGACTAGCACATGCTTGTTTCATTAGGTTTAAGAAAGAGAACTTGACCCATTTCTGACGAACACCAGCTGAAATTCCGCCGATAACCGCAGCGATGATTAGAAGAAGACTCTGTTCAATCCTATCGAGTTCAATCTTCAACGCCACAACATCCCTACGGGTCCCAGTGCAGCAACCTCTACGGTTCCTACAATGCCCTAACCTTAATCCGAAGATCGACAATGGAGGAGGGTTTGGTTTTGGGGGTTTTCGAGAGTACAGTCTGCTGAGCCTGAACGACTTAAGAGGGAATGTGCCGAGAAAGCAGAAGACGAGGAAGGGGCGAGGGATTGGGTCCGGGAAGGGCAAGACCGCCGGTAGAGGCCACAAGGGTCAGAAGGCTAGAGGTTCAGGGAAGCTAGGGTTTGAAGGTGGTCAGACCCCGCTGCGACGTCGTTTGCCCAAGCGAGGGTTTAAGAACCCCTTTAGCCTCACTTTTCAGGTACTTCAATTGGAAGGTTGGATACTTGATCTAGTTTTTGAATTTGACTTTGAATTGTTGGAAAAGTTTAAGCTTTATTGCATGGTTTTTGAATATATATATATAGAGAAATGCTGTACATAACTGTGGAGATCACAATGTAGTTTCTTTTAATTTTTATGTTATTTTATTTTATTAACCCGTTTCTTTGCAATGTTGAATTTCTTTTTTCTTTTCTTATTCGTTTTCTTTGAATGTGTTGAGGAAATGGAATTGGTTATGTGGGAAACTAGTTTCATCATTTAATCTTCCTTAAAAGCTTTTTTATGTACCAAAAGAGTCTCAAGAGAAGAGACATAGAATTGAGAGAGAGAAAAAAAGTCATTGAAGACTAGATCGACAGAAAGATAGCAAAGAGAGAATGCTAGATAGAACAGGAACTCAGAAGAGGAAAACTGGAAATCTAAATATTTATTAATCAATATATATTTATACATAATATATATATATATGTATATATATATATATATATATACATATATATCACAAACTACTTTATTTTTGTGCTAGTTTGTACCTGTAAGATCTTTTGTGTGCATTTTGCCTCAAAATGAGTTACCTTTACAATCTACTTTAAAGGAGATAAAAATGTTGCTGCGAATTGATGGCTTTGTTAATTGCTTAACGTATGAAATTTCTCTCTCTTCTATCCATGATGGTCTTTCTTCTCTTTCACTTATCTATCCGGTTAAGTTAATACTTTAATGACTTTGTGTGTGTGTGTGTGTTTGTGTCTTCTTTTATATATACATATATATTGGCAGCCAGTGGGATTGGGAAAGATTGCAAAACTCATAAACGAAGGCAAGATTGATTCTCATGAGCTGATTACAATGAAAACACTCAAGGTATAAAAAATTCCTTATTCAGCTTGTGAAATTGAATCATTTCTACATTCGGCCTTGGCTTATTTGGTAACCAACATTGTGATAGGATACGGGAGCAATAGGAAAACAAATAAAAGATGGAGTAAGATTAATGGGACGTGGTGCTGACCAGATCAAGTGGCCAATTCATCTTGAGGCAAGTTTTCATATGAGGTCTTTCTGCATGTTGTACTGAAGCAAACTTTGTATTTTGTTCCGGATGAATAACCTTCTCTTATTATTATTTTTTTCTGTAATGAAATTGTGACAAATCTATTTTATCCTTTTTTTGGGGTTTAATCTTGTTGGCTTGCCAGAGTAAATTGATTGCAAAACATACATAAAGGATGAACTTAATTTCAAACCTGTCGTGCTAAGTTAGTGGTAAACCCTGATAAACCGTATTGTGAAGTGTATACAAACAAATTGGAACTGGATTCATTGACCCTAGACTTTGGAATTTTTAAATTCTGATAGTTCACTTTTAGGCCATTCTGTTATTGACTTTTAGTCTTCACTCTTCAAGATGACTTTCTTTGCTAGCCCTGTAAGACATCTGAGAAATATGATAATACGCATGAAGCAGTATATGCATATTGTATGACTTTTAGGTTCTATACACTCCTTTTAATTTCTAGGGGATTTGGAGGATTGGTTTGAACCAACTGTTTTGAACTCAAACAGTGTAAAGCTAGTGTAAAGCAAAAGAGAGATGCAGTGTACGCATGCTACAATGTTTTGACCAATAGGTTGATTCAAAATTCAAACCAATGTTCCCAAACAACTGTCATGTTCTGGTATGCATGGATTTATCGAAGACTTACAAGATGAATAAAGTATATAGTTACATAGACATTCGAAAATGGAGTATAGACTTTTACATGTTGGTCCTGTCAATGCAAATACAAAGTTGGGCTTATTAATGGAACATACCCTTTACAGGTATCAAGGGTCACTGTTATGGCAAAGGCGGCGGTGGAAGCTGCAGGTGGGTCTGTGAGAAAAGTGTATTACAACAAGTTGGGCTTCCGAGCATTGCTTAAGCCTGAGTGGTTTGAAAAGAAAGGCAGGTTGTTGCCCAAAGCAGCCAGACCTCCCCCTAAACAGAGGGATAAAGTTGATAGTGTTGGCCGCCTTCCAGCCCCAACCAAGCCCATTCCATTTGCTGTTGAAGAAATGGAGGCAGTCTCGAGTTCATTGATGACCTGATACAGTAGTCCAAACATGTTTATTTCTGTTCAAAATTTTGTATTCAAAGATGCAGCTTGTTCCCATATCCTTTTGCCTTTGCACAAGCTTTGAAGTTGAAACCAGTAGTGACTTACTTTATCACAAGGGAATAATTTCTAAGGGCCCTTTTGACAAAGAGAAAAGCTTTTACTTTGCTATTGGATGAGACTCATTTCTGTCAGATTTGCGTTTCTTATTTGTTTTCTATCTTTAATCTGATCGGGATGAGTTCTTTTTGTTTTTTTGGTTGATCTTTCACTTTGATTGCTATGAGATTAACCTCAGTTGTAATTATAAAAAAAAAAAAAAAAAAAAAAAAACACTCAATTGGAGGTGAAATATGTAAATTGAATCAATAAATTCAATGGCACTTTGGATTTTTAGCGTACAATCTGATTTCTCGAAAACCAAATTCTTTTCCCACATGATTTCTCGAAAACCAAACTAAGCAAAATTTCTTTTTTTATATCGGAAAAGTTGCGAGCAACAGTCCAATCTGTCAATTGGATGAGGAAATTCATCCTTATCAAAAGACGCTGCGATAAACAGGTCCCATGAATGGCCACCTATCCTTGGCATGAACCAGCTTTCTAGAACGAGACCCATTTTAATTACGCTTAAAATGCCATGGACCCTTGTCTTCAATTCAAACCCAGGAGCAACCCAGAGTTTTCTTCAACCCTTAGTCTTTTATCTTTGATCTTGTTTCGTCTGCCGCTTTGTCTTTTATCTTTGATCTTGTTTCGTCTGCATCAAGCAATCTACCTGACTGAGCATTTATATTTGACAAAACTATGTAATTACTAGGGTTTCCAGGCTCAAGTTCAAGATGGTCCAAGGCAACTTCTCCATACTCGACATTAGAATGCATTTCACATGCACCTAACAAGGCTCCCCAAACTCAGGCTTCTGGCTCCATAGGCATTGTTTCTGATTAAACTAAGAGCTTCACCAAATAATCCAGCACGACCAAAGAGATCTACCATGCAAGCATAATGTTCCACATTTAGCTCAAGCAGATAAAACGCTTATGAGAGACAGATTATCAACTTGGACATGACTTTCTTCTTGCATTCGAGAGAAAAGTGAAACTGCATGATCTCCTCAGTCGTGCACGGCATATCCAGCGAGCATCACGTTCCATGAAACTGTGTTTTGTGTTCCATATCGTTAAAGCAGGTTTCCAAAAATCAAGCCGCCCACATTTTGAGTACATATCAATAAGACTATTTCCCACGAGAGTATTAGTCAAAAACCCTATCGCGATAATAGAGGCATGCAAAACCACGCCTCGTCTCAAGTCTGAAAGATATGCCACTGCAGGGAGAATGCTTACAAATGTTACTGAATTAGGCCTTACATTCTCTAGTCTCATCTGATTAAAGCAGAAATAGCTTCTTTGGCGTGTTTACTCTGCGCATATTCAGAAATTAAAACATTCCACGCTATCAACTGTGTTCTGTTGAACAAAATATCGCTGAGGGTAGGCTTCCACACTTGGCACACATTCCAAGAAGAGAGGTTTTTACATAATTGTCGGATTCAAGGCCATACTTGATAACTTTCCCATGGATACACGCACCTCGAACAAGGTCATTTGATAGGGTACACGCTGGAACCAAACAAGCCATGGTTCTAGCATCTGGCTGTATACCAGACAACTGTAATTTACGAAACATATCCACAGCATGGTTTGGTTCCCCAATCTGGGTACACACATTTATAATAGAATTCCATGCAACAACATTTTTAGACGGCATTCTAGCAAAAACAAGCAATGCAGGTTAAGAATCCACATTTAGCACACGAGGGCTGTTCCTGTTGAAATGTCGCAAGCAATATTTGCTTTCACACTGTAGCAATGTATGCTCCTGCCTAGTTTTATAGAAGATAGTTCCACACATACTGAAAGGACTCTTGATATTATTACCCTATCTAGTTTCAAGTATTCATTTTGACAACACCCCTTCAAAATACCCCGTGTCGACAAAAGCAGATATCAGCGCAGAATGAGCCATTACATCTTTTTGTGAAGCTCACCAAACAATTCTTTGGCCTTCCCTATTTCTCCGCACTTTACATACGTTGTCATGATAGAAGTGGCTACTAAAACGTGCGAATCAACTCCTCCTTGAACGGCACGATTATGCATCTCCTTTCCTTTTTGTAGATCTCTCAACTCGATGGCTGCAGAAAGTGCATTTATGACTGATACAGTATTCATCTTAAGATTCTCACCTTTCAAGGCATCAAATAACTCCAAAACCTCGAGAAAATAACCATTATAGAGATATCCCGCCATCATTGTTCCCCATGAGATGTCATCACGTCCCTTCATCGTGTCAAAAACCCGGCGAGCAACGGTAACATCTCTGCACTTGGAGTACATATCAAATCAACCCATTTGACACCGCAGTTCTAAAATCCCTCACAACCACATATCCATGAATAGACCTACAACAATCGACATCTGCTAGCACAGAAACAGCTCGAACCAAGTTCAACAAACTCACCGAATTGGGCACCAACCCCCATAATAACTGCATGCTCCGAAAAAATTCCAGTGCCTTACAAGGATCTTGGCTTTGCGAAGAACCTGCAATCATCGCGTTACAAGCCACAACATCTTTCTCGGGCATTCCATCAAACACTTGGCGTGCGAGCCGTAGTTCACCCGATTAACCAGACCCCCCTAAAAATATCAGATCTAACCCCCGAAGAGCTATTTCACGGTGGATAAGAACACCCTCTTGCAAATACAAAGCGCCAGTACAAGCTTTCACAAACAAGGTATACTTGTCCGGTTTCACACCTTCTTCCAACATGGAATGGTACATTTTTAAGGCATCTCCGAACCGGTTTGATGTCACGTAGGCTCTGATCATGGAGTTCCAGAGAATAACACCTGGGTTTGGCGTGGAATCGAAGACGGAGCGAGAGACGTCGCATTTGTGAAAGAAAGCATAGGCGTTGATGAGATGGTTTGTTGTGTAAGTGTCGTTTCTATGGCCTGAAACTATTAAGTGGCCATGGATTTGAAGCAAAGGATTGAGTTGTTGCTTGAATGAATTGAGTAGGGAGAGATTTTCTGAAGTTGCTTGTCTATGTTCATGGTAGGATCTACGTAGACGTAGGAGTAGTGCCTTTGCATGGTTTGGGACTATAGCTTTGGAAATTCTCATCAGATAGAGAAATTTTTTGACTATTTCATTTCAACGAAACTAGTTGTAATACAAGCCTTTAACTTTCTCAATGTGAAAAGGTGCAGCGCCACCGGTATGCGCCCATCCACGGCCCTTCGATTAAGATCGAATGGCCCTTTTTTTATATCTTACTACTTACTATCCTCATGCTGTCTCGTTTTCCACCAAAACGACTTGTCGTATGACAACGACCGACAACCTTAAGGAGAGATTATTACTCGAATCTCTCTCTTGCTCAAATGTCAAAGATCAGCAGATTTGCTTGGAGAGCCGGCCGTGAGGTGCATCCCATCTGCTCGTGTTTGCTCTGGTCATTTCCCATTCCCTATGTTCTAACATATAATGGATTGGAGATGGAATTTGTCTTACACGTGGGAATAATGTCTTGGGGTATGGCTTGGAGAGATTGAGTACAATAATACTTACAAAACCCACAACAAGATATTTAAATTAATAATTTAAGATATCCTTAAAAGAGGATGATTAGATGACAAGGTGTCTCCTCACACAACCTACACTTATTTGAGGAAGGAGAAAGCTAGCCTAGAGCATAGAAAAATATCAATGCAATGTTAAACAAGATATCAAGCACCCGTGACGATGAACAATAGAGTACTATAAAGTACTATTGCCTCTACACTTAGAACAGCTCTTCATCATGGCATTCCATGATCTTATGCCTATAAAAGGAGGCTTCCACGCACTGCATGGGACGAGAGGGAAAAACTAAGGGAGGGGCCAACGTGAATTGGAGATGAACATTGTTTCCTTACAGCTCTCAGTCACCAAACTCCTTATCCCAAGTGATAGTCAAGTCATCTGCAAATAGTAGTCCCACATTGCCATTCATTCAAACACCATCACAATCACATTCTGAACAAGAATTCCTTGATAGTGATCTAGTGCCTAGCCCCTTTACATACTGTCTGTCTCCGTCACAATCACGAACCCAAAAATCAATTCATAAATCAGTATCTGAAGCTAGTTCACCAACTGTGTCTAATGATGCGCCTACTGCAGATGCTCATGTCCAAAATGCTTTGCCTACCCCAGATGATACAGTTGTTGAAAGTGTTGCAGGAGTAAATATTCCCAGAATAACCATCCGATGGTTACAAAAGCAAAAAAAGGAATCTTCAAGCCCAAGGTGTATTTGGCAGAAACATTGGAACAACAAGAACCGCACTCTGTCACTGAGGCTATGTCAAGCGTCTGGTGGAAGAAGGCAATGGATGACGAACTTACAGCACTCCAAAGAAGCAATATTTGGACCTTAGTACTAGCGCCAGCCAATCGACAATTGGTGGGATGCCAATGGGTCTTTAAAGTTAAGAGAAATGCAGATGGAACCCTGTCTAGATATAAGGCATGCCTTGTTGCGAAAGGTAACCATCAAAAGGCAGGATTTGACTTCACTAAGACATTCAGTCCAACGATCAAACCAACTACAATCCATGTAATTCTCACTCTAGCCTTCGCAAATGGATGGAAGATAAGGCAATTGGATGTAAACAATGCCGTAAAGAAGATGTTTATATGAAACAACCTCCTGGATATGTGCAGCACGATGAGCAACATAAGCACCTAGTATGCAAGCTGAACAAAACATTATATAGACTGAAACAAGCCCCGAGGTCTTGGTTTAAAAAATTAAAGTCCTCTCTCTTGACACTTGGTTTCAAGTCCTCCAAAGCAGACCAATCCTTATTTTTCAAGATCACAAACAAGTCATATATGTTTGTGCTTGTATATGCGGATGATATAATCATCACTGGTAGTCACATAAAAGAAATGGAGTCCTTCATTCTTCATCTCAACACGAAATTTGCACTCAAGGATCTTGGAGAACTATATTATTTTTTGGGAATTGAAGTTAATCGGCTACCACAAGGAGGATTTCATCTATGCCAAAGAAAGTACATTGCAGATTTACCGCTTAAGGCAAAAAGGCATGAAGCTAAGCCTCTTCCCACACCAATGATTACAGGTTCACCTATATTGGTTCATAATGGCGATCCCATCAAGGATGGTCAATTCTATAGGAGCATAGTAGGAAGACTACAGTATGCAACCATCACTATACCAGAAATTTTTTTTAGTGTCAACAAAGTCTGTCAATGCATGTATAATCCAAAGGAAACTGATTGGAAGGTAGTCAATAGAATCCTTAGACATTTACAAGAACTCTAGAGCATGGACTGCACCTCAAAGTTCCCAACTCATTAACTCTCACTGGTTTCTCTGATGCGGACTGGGCTACAGTCCCGGATTATAGGAAATCCACCTCTGGTTTTTGCGTTTATCTTGGAGGAAATCCAGTAACATGGGGCTCAAAAAAACAACCTACAGTGTCAATAAGCACCACAGAAGCAGAATATCGGAGTTTAGCCAACACAACAGCAGAAATTAGTTAGCTACAGTCTCTCTTGAATGAAATTGGTTTCCAACAATTCAACACACCAATAATTTGGTGTGATAATCTCAGCACAGTTTCTCTATCTGCAAATCCAATTTTGCACTCTAGGACTAACACATAGAGTTAGATCTCTACTTTGTCAGAGAGAAGTTTATGAATCAGAGTCTAAGAGTGCAACATGTCCCAACTATTGATCAAGTTGCTGACATTCTAACTAAGCCTCTCTCAGCACAGCACTTCAATCGACTTCGAGCAAAGCTGTGTATTAAAGACTTCGACACGCTTCATTTCAGGGGAGGCATTAAGAGTGAAACGGCAGGGTGTGGAGGAGAGCGCATGCATGGATTACACCAAAAGACCAACTGTCATTTGTCAGCAAAACATGGCGGACAGAAACGCCATGAACCATGCCACAAACCATAATGCCATCACGGTTTGTCTTTTGTTCATTTCCCTAGAGACTCTGCACGAGTGAATCATTTAGTCATTCTCACTTTCAATTCTTGTTGTATAGCTCAATAGCTGTGTTCAATGAACCATTCTAAAAAAATTTCTTTTTCTTCGTTTTAGCACATTTTCTTTGTGATTTTGTGAATTTTTTTTTTGTTTCAATTTCTTATGATTCCCGTCAAAGTAAAATTTTTTGAATACTTGCATTGCTAGATCTCTTGGGTTGAAGATTCTAAATATTGCAAGGAGGGTATAATAAAACTAGACATAGCATGTCATGATCACATCTTCAAGCACATTAATGGATTTGACTTTTTAATTGGAAACACAAGAAAGCAATGACTCATGAAATCAAGCTTTGCTTAATATTTCACATTTACGTATATTGTCAAAGTTTATTTTGCCAGGCAAATGGTGTTCATTTTGCTGCTACCACTGCTGAAACATTGCTTCAACACCCCAAGTGCATTGAAGTCAAATCAAACTTCAAGAACCTTTCCAGCATCTTTCGCAGTTTTATAAATCATTGGTTATTATTTGTTAATTAAAATTGAAGAAAAACTTGTGTAATTATTTGCCAATCTCTAATAGTCTAGATAATTTAAACAGCAACTTGTGCAGTTATGTCTAATATCTCTGCCATTAATGATTTACTAGTTAAAAAGTTTGATCGTTTTACACAACGATTTACTAGGAAAAAACAGTCGAGGATGTGCTTTATTTGAACCGGGTTTTGTACCCATTGAGAAGAATGTGCTCACAATATGCTAATTGTTTAGGTGGTGTTTGCTAGGGAGTAATTGAAGTTACGGTAGCATTGAAAAATCTTTTTCAACTCTATCGGTTAAAACCCTACTACTTACAAAACTGTAGGTCACAATCTAATAGCAGTGTATGTTGTAGTATGGGATCCACTGTTTTCTGAGAAGCAGGGTTGGTTTTAACCCCATTGGATTGGATAAGAGTGCTCATTAGCATTACTTGGGTGTAGTCCTATTGAGTTCGCCTTCTTTCCGATTAACAAATCTTGCTATCATCAAGAAACAGTACAGTAAACTTTCCAATTTTGTTACTTTGGTTCTTGTTATTTCTCAGTGGAACACGTGAATAAGAAGAACTAATAATCTAATAACATGCAGGCTGCAGCTTAAAATTGTTTTTCCTATCCCTAATAGTAAAGTTCCAAAGGATCACATGACATAATAATTCAACAAATGGAAATTACACATTCAGGAACTGAAGTACTGGCATAGGAGATATCGAGAAGCCTGTACTGTTGCCGCCCAAACTAGGAGCCCGGCCTACTCTCCCATGTTGGCCGGGCGGAACTTCCAAGAAATAGATGTGGTCCAGCCTGGCCCAGTAGCGCAGCAGGCCGGATGTGGGCTGAGCCAGCCAGCACATTTTTCATGTGAAATTTACCTCCTAATTTTAATTTTTTAATATATAATTTAAGCTCCATGTTTAGAAATTGTAAATGCATCATTGAATGTGAAAAACTTGTTTCAAATTTATCCACACACTCAATAGACTAGATAAGGGCTAGGTCAACCAATATATAAATTGCTTTTAAAAGGAGAAGAATTAGAAAGTAATTCTAATTTAGTTTTTTCACACATTATCATTTGGTGTTCAGAAATTATTAATATATGTTTTTAATTTAAAATATTTATTTCAATTTCATCGTTACGCACCTCAAAGATAACCAAAATAAGGAAGAAAGATAAAAGTAATTTTACCAAATATATTTTTGAAAATATTTTTTCTTGAGAAAAAAATTATGAAAGTATTCTATAAACTTTGAAAAATAAAAAAAATAAAATTATGTAAGATTATATGTTTTTTAGAATTTTTATGTTTTTTATATGTTTAAAATATTTTTCAAATTCTCTTTTAAGTGCGGTTGCCTTTTCGCCCAATCTGTTCAATCCATGAAGCATGTGACAGATGAAAAAGCGATTTCAAATGGGCTGGGCGTCTGGAGCAGCCCGGCCCAGCCTCCAAAAAAAAAAAAAAAGAAGAATCAAACGACACTTCGTTTCTTAAGCCGAACCAAATCTTCCTTCTTGGAGATGGCAACCAAATCAAAGGGCCGGCGCGGAAGTGGGTAAAGGTGAAGCAACTGAAAATTGGACTTGGGGAGACTATGGAAGTAAGGGATCTGCTTAAGGACAAGAAGTTCTGGTTCGCCTCCATCCTCATTGCCTGGGCCGCCGCTCTCCAGGTTCCATCTTTTTTTTTTTTCCCTACTAAAATTTCTTCGCTTATTACAGACACACAAACAAACAGTAAAATTGAAATTTTGAGAACGCAAAACACTTGTCTTTAGTCGTCAAATAGTGGGTTGAGATTAAAATTTGAGGAAAAAAAAATCTGGGTTTTCAGGGGCACATGATGTGGATGCAGAGACAGGACTCCTTCAAGCAAAAGTTTGGGAATCTCAAAGAGGACAGTGATGATAATGATCATCATCATGCTGATGAATAAGACATTCAATTTTGAGGGTTTAGGACGAGCTAAATGCTTTTGAAAGCTGTAATTCTTTTTTGATGTAAAGAAAACCAACATATAAAGTTCGTTTATTATTAAGTCTCGTGTAATGCTATTGCCGTGGGGATTTGCTATAACAGTGGCATTTTCTGGAAGTTGTGAACAAAATAAGCATTTTTGTAAGTTGTAATTGGAAAATACTATACATTTTGTCTGATGCACTTTTTAAGTTGGAAAAACTCTTGATTTGAAAGCTAAGTTAGGTCTCACTGGATACCAATTCTCATGTGATTGTTTATACTGATAGGAGATGTTTTGATGATTTTTGTTTTAAGTACTACTTTACATAAGTACTTAATGCTAGTTTTTTCAAGTTGCTAGGGTTGTTTTACCTGTTGTATAAAACTATGCAGTTTATTTTAGATCTAATATTGCTTTGGTAACAAAAATGAGCAAATATAGATTGCAGTGTTAGGAACTAAAAGCCCCAATTTTTTACCATTTGAAAGCAATAAGAAAAACGAGAAGACAGAATAAAAACAAGCAAAGCACACCCATAAGATTTATAGTAGTTCGCTTTTGACATGAGAGCTACGTCCACTTAGCATGTTTTTCTTCTGGGCCCAAGACTCACTTGTTCCATTGAATGTTGTTTCCCGGTAGTTACTGTGTCAATGTGATTTTTGAAATGCAAAGGACAATTTATACAACTGGAATGGTCTTGGTCTTCTATTGGTTAATGTAGTCACGTGATTGGTGAAATGCAAAAGATGATAATTTTTCTTCCTGTAATATTTTCTTTCTTGGATTCTTTTGTTTTCTCTCCTTTTCCCACTTCAATTTGCCCTTCCAACCAAAGAATTCTCTTCCATATCTCTAATTTTCCGCCCCCTCATGCTGTTGTGCAAGACACAAGTGAGTCCATTATTTCGTACGCCCTCCAACAAAGGGAAAGTCCTGCATTCCGGACATGTAGTACGGAGCAAAGTTCAAAGCACATAGAAGTCAAATCCGTACTCCGCTATTTGTTTTCACATGCATGTTTTGCATGTATCACGGCTTGGGAGTTGCTTGGACTTTTTCGAGATTATATTCCTTTGGTCCATGATTGCAACTTGGAAGGATTTTAAGCTTTTTTATTTTTTGCTCTGAGAAAGATTTTAAATCAGACAACCATATTAGTACATTAGCGAATAATAATAATAGTGGTAGACAACCATATCAGTAGAAAGTCATGTAGGAGAGAAAAATGAAAATGCCGATAGTTGTTCCACTGAGAAAAATCATCATTATTCTTTGGACACTCTTAGACATTTACATGTACACCTATAATTACTAAATATGAAATTGAAATCTAAGCATGTGTTTGAGGAATTGGTTTAAACTCAAACATTGTAAAGTTTTTTTATTACTATAATGTAAAATAAAAGTGAGCTATAGTATAAAGCGCTTTATAACCATGTTTTGGACCAATTCATTCAAACTAAAGTTTCCAAACGCCGTGTGATTTTGATGTCATCTAATCTGCATGATTTGTAGATGTTGATAAGTTTTCAGCTTGAAATTGCAAGATAAATTAAATACTTTACTATTTTCAATCTCTTTTTTATTCAAATTAAATAACAATTTCACGAATCAGTCTCTTTGTAAAGCGAATTGAGGAAAGAGAAGAAAGGCTTTGGATTAATATTTTTAGTAGTCGATATATTGAAGTAGTTGGCTAAAGAAATATCGTGCCTTTTTTTTTTTTTTTTTTCATCTAGTAATCAATTGCAAATGATGTCTTACTTCAAATTTACTACATCACGGCACCACCCCTTAGTTTAGATGGAGATTGTGCACAAATTTCTCATCTATCAAGACTTCAATGACAATACTTTTTTTAGTTCTTATGTTTGTTTTTCCTGTTCAATGTGGTTATTCATTATAACAAAATCGAGCAAATACCCAACTTAAATAAGATGATAAGGAGTTTCATCCAATGTTCTTCTATTCCAGTACTCTACAGTGTTTTTTCCAGTCGATAGCTTGTTAACATATGTGATGATCGTGAAGTTGCAAAGATGATTTTTATAACCTTTAGGCCAAGTAAAGGCAAAAAAAAAAAAAAAAAAAAAAGGAAGAAGGAAACAATATAACCTAGGAGATGTAATGTCACGCCCCGGAGTACGGGAGGTGACGTGGCGGAATATTTAGATTAATTAAAAGAGAATTTAATTAAAAACCGAGAGTTTGAGAATCAAATTAAGCAAGAAATAAAGAAGATTTTCCACCACATTTTATAAAAGAATTTATAAATATTAAGCAAATAATAATAATTGAATAAAAACCGCGAATATGGGTTCCACAACCCACAACTTGTGCACACACATGGATCTGACAATATCACAAATACAATTACAGTCCAAGTACAAATAAAGTTAAGTCTTACATGCCTTGATTAATAAATACAGAATGTAAATAAATTCTCCTATTGCTCCTGAGTTCGGTCCGAAGAATCTTCTCCAAACCTAAATGGGAAACCACCTAGAGGGGGGAATTTAAAACAATAAAACGTGAGCGAAAGGCTCAGTAGGACTAAGTTTTATAAAATAATTTAATGCAAAGAAACATAACATTATCAGGAGTTATACAGAAAGGGAACTTGAATAAATAAATAAATAAATTGAGTAGAACCGTTCTGACACAGAACAGTCTACTCGTCAAATCAAAACACCAGTTTACTTTTACCTAGGCAAACCATGATATCACCACCGTAGTGGCCCAGCTGGGTTTCGGGACCTGCCCCCAAGGTCGATCACGACCCGATCTCTGATATGGCATCATGCCCATGTGTTTATTATCATTATCATTCAAAACCCAATTACCGAGTGTTGTCAATTACATTCATTATGAAATTCATTTCATGTCACGGTATATAAAAATATAACCAATAAAACCATTTTCAAACATCCGTTGAAAACATTTTGATAGAAATCCTTTTCAAAGCCAAATCATTTCAAAACCAGGCTACCAAAGAAAAAGAATAGAAGTCCTACCTCAGTACTCGTGCCGGTACCCCACACCGTAATCCCGGTCCGCTATACGTTAGCTCCACGGAACCACGAACGATCCTAGATACAAACTAAGTCAATCAATATCTAGTTCGAGACATTCTAAATTACTAAATCATTTCATGATGTCCTAGTGTGCCATTTGTATCATTAAAATCATCCTATAAGGTTGGGATTTAAATCAGGGTTCAAAACAATGAAATCGGGTAAAAATCACAAAATTTTCCATGCCTCGGTCGGCCTGCCGGACGCCCTGCTTCGGCCTGCCGAACTGTACAGTTCGGCCTGCCGGAAGCAAAGTTCGGCCTGCCGAACATGTCCCCAGATTCGGCCTGCCGGTCGGAAGAACACCGGCCTGCCGATCATCACTCCGGCCTGCCGAACATGAACTTCGGCCTGCCGAACTGGGAAGATCCAGAAATCCCAGCCACGGGTTTCTCAATCCCCAAAATCCAAATCTGAATTCCAACCTGTTTTTCTCAATTCCCAGGCATGAAAAATAACTATAGTTGATAGAAAAACATTCTAAAACATGTTTGGAATCATTTAAACAACATTTGAACTCGAAATCCTCAAAAATCCGAAAATGAGAAAAAGAGGAGAAAAATAAAAATCTTGAATCCAATCCGTTTTTCTTCAATCTAGGTTTAGATTCTAGTTGTTCTAAGCTCATTTAACACAAATCCACGGTTTTCTAAGCTTAAACAAGCTTAGATTTCAAAAACACACAAAATCGAAAATTTTGAAAAAAGTTTAGAAATTTCGAATCTAACCTCGAATCGAAGCTTCAATCCGCGTTCTCGGTTGCCGAATCACGTTCCCGAGCTACCTCCTTGCTGTTCCGAAGCTTGGATTCGAATGGAAACCAAATTTTTTTTGAAGAAATTAGAGAGAGAGAGGCTGCCGAGAGGGAGAGTGAAGAGAGAGAGAGACGCGTGAGAATGAGGAGAGAGAGTGAGAGAAAGGGAAATAAATAGAGAAAATCGGTGGGCGGTTTTACTGTGCGAAAACCATGTGCCGCCCACGGTTTTGCAAAACGGAGTATTTTTAACATTTTACAAATTGTTGTGTTTTAAAACTCAAAACATCATTTTAAATCAACAAGGAATCTTTTGAACACATCAATTTAACAAAACAACCAAAAACTAAAAAATCCAACCAAATAATCTAATTAAAGTTAGAACTTTAATTATGGCACACTAATTCATCATTTACATTACATTAATATTAAATAAATTTCGGGACGTTACAGCTCTCCACCCCTAAAAGAAATTTCGTCCTCGAAATTTAAGACTCATCTCAAAAACAAAACAAATGCGGATACAATTCCCGCATACTCGACTCTAATTCCCAAGTGGCTTCATCAACACCGTGGTGCTGCCACACGACCTTTACCAACGGTATCTCACGACGACGCAAGCAAATCACTTTCCGGTCGATGATCTGAATCGGCACTTCTTTGTACGTCGTATCCTCCTGTACCTGCACATCGCGAAACGATACTATCTTACCCTGCTCAGGTGGACACTTCCTAAGCATAGACACATGAAACACATCGTGCACATGAGAAAGTTCGGGCGGAAGATCAAGCCGATAAGCGACCACACCAACACGCTGAGTGATCTCGAACGGCCCAATATACCTCGGCGCGAGTTTCCCACTCACTCCGAACCGCATAGTTCCCTTACGAGGTGACACCCTCAAGAGAACAAAATCTCCAACCGCGAACTCCAAAGGTCTACGTCTCCTATCCGCGTAGCTCTTCTGCCGACTCTGAGCTGCTCTCAACCGATCCCGAATCACCGCGACTTTCTCGTTGCTGCCACGAATCTCATCCGGCCCAAGAATAACTCTATCTTCCGGCTCGGCCCAACACACAGGTGACCGACACGGTCGCCCATACAATGCCTCAAATGGTGCCATACCGATACTCGCCTGATAACTGTTGTTGTACGCGAACTCCGCCAAATGCAAATATTGCTTCCAATTCCCGCCGAAGTCCAACGCACAAGCACGCAACATATCCTCGAGAACCTGAATAACCCGCTCAGACTGCCCATCAGTCTGAGGATGAAACGCCGTACTGAAGTTCAAATCCGTACCCAAAGCCTCCTGAAAACTCCTCCAGTACTTAGCATTAAACCTGGTGTCTCGATCAGAGGTGATGGACAAAGGAACTCCATGCAACCTCACAATGTTCTGCATATACAACTCCCCGAGAATCTTCCTAGAACACGTCGACCTAAACGGAATGAAATGCGCCGATTTCGTCAACCTGTCGACTACAACCCAAACTGCATCGTGCCGCTGCTCCGTCCTCGGCAAACCTGTGAGAAAATCCATCGTCACATGCTCCCATTTCCACCCTGGAATAGGAAGCGGCTGAAGCTGACCTGCAGGCTTCTGATGCTCGGCTTTCACCTGAAGACACGTCGAACACTTGGCCACGTACTCGCGAACATCTTTCTTCATGCCTCTCCACCAATAGTGCCTCTTCAAATCACGATACATCTTGGTGCTCCCCGGATGAATAGCGAACTGAGACCTATGAGCTTCATCTAGAACGGCTTTCGTCACCTCGGCGATAACTGGAACTGCAAGACGCTCCCGGAAGTACAACGATCCATCTGCATGCACGCTCCATTCCTCGAACTGCTCCCCGTTCTGAATCCGCGACCAAATCCCCTGCAAATGTCGATCCTGCCACTGACCTTGCTTCACCATCCGAACAAGAGCTGGAGTCGCTTCCACATGATACAACAAAACTCGATCACCATCGTCATGATACTGTAGCCGATACTCACTCACTGTCGCATCCCTGCTCCAGTCCTCAAAAATCAAACAAGCAAGAATCCCTGAAGACTTCCTGCTAAGCGCGTCCGCTACCACATTAGCTTTCCCGGGATGATACTGCAACGCGAAATCATAATCCTCCATGTACTCCACCCATCTGCGCTGCCTCAAGTTGAGATCCCTCTGAGTGAACAAATGCCTCAAACTCTTATGATCGGAGAAGACCTGAAACGATGCTCCATACAAGTAACATCTCCAAATCTTCAGCGCGTAGATCACCGCTGCAAGCTCTAAATCGTGAGTAGGATAATTCCGCTCGTGAGGTCGTAGCTGTCTCGATCCGTACGCAACCACACGTCCATGCTGCATCAACACGCATCCCAGTCCGCGCCCTGAAGCATCAACATAAACCTCATACGGCTCGTCACTACTAGGAATAACTAATACTGGAGCTGAAGTCAACCGGTTCTTCAATTCCTGAAAAGCAGACTCACAGCCTTCATCCCACTCAAACCTGACGTTTTTCCTGATCAACCTCGTCAACGGAGCTGCAATCTTCGAAAAGTCCTTTACAAATTTCCTGTAATATCCAGCAAGACCTAAGAAGCTGCGAATCTCCGCTACATTCCTTGGTCGTTCCCACTCCAATATAGCTTCAATCTTGGACGGATCCACTGAAATACCATGCTCCGAGATGACATGACCCAGAAATTTGACCTCAGTCAACCAGAACTCACACTTTTCCCTCTTAGCATACAACTGGTGCTCCCGTAAAGTCTGAAGCACGACCCGAAGATGCTGCTCATGCTTCTCCCAAGTCTTAGAATACACAAGAATATCATCGATGAACACGATCACAAACTGATCCAGATACGGCCTAAATATCCTGTTCATCAAGTCCATAAAAGCTGCTGGAGCATTCGTCAACCCGAAAGACATAACCAGAAACTCGAAGTGCCCATACCGAGTCCTAAAAGCTGTCTTGGGAATATCTTCTTCCTTGATTCTGAGCTGATGATAACCTGAACGCAAATCAATCTTCGAGAAGTATCGCGAACCTCCCAACTGATCAAATAGCTCATCAATCCTAGGCAAAGGATACTTGTTCTTCACCGTAACACGATTCAGCTGTCGATAATCCACACATAACCTGAGAGTCCCATCGTGCTTCTTAGCGAACAAAACTGGTGCTCCCCACGGAGATGTGCTATTCCGAATATATCCTTTATCAGCAAGCTCCTGAAGTTGCTTCCTCAATTCCTTCATTTCTGCCGGCGCCATCCGATAAGGTGCCATAGAAATCGGTGATGTCCCTGGAAACAACTCGATACCAAACTCAATCTCCCGATGCGGTGGTAATCCTGATAACTCGTCGGGGAAGACATCCTCGAACTCACCAACCACCGGAATCACTACACTACCTTTCAAAACATAGGGCTCGCAATCTAGATTGGCAAGAAAAGCAAAACAATCTAGATTCCTTCGCCCTCCTAGACATGACTTCATGAGACGCTCACTCATTAGCCAATCACCACCACCCTGGTAAGTGATCACCGTTCCCCTATCAGACACTAGGGTCACTTTTCTAAGTTGGCAGTCCACAACTGCACTATACCTGGACAACCAGTCCATCCCTAAAATCACATCATAGGAACTCATGGGGAGTATAATCAAATCACTTTTCAAAATCTCATCCCCAATCTTTATTTTACAAGATTTACACACACAATTTACACACACCCGCCCCAAGGGAGAAGTTATAACTAGGGGTTCCTTAAACTCTTCTACTTCTAATCCCAAGGCATGTACAAAAGAACTCGAAATGAGAGAATGAGAGGCACCGGTATCAAATAAAACGCGAGCTAGAGATCTAGAAACCAAAACCATACCATCGACAACCGCGTTACCAGTCTGAGAATCTGACCCTCCAGATGCCATTGCATGAACCTGCACTGGCGCCTTCCCTTTTCCTCTACCGACATTGCTGGGTCCTGCATTACTCGGCCGATACTGCTGAGATGGAGACGACTGCACACTACCTGTACTCGGAGCTCTATACTGAGGAACACTGCGCTGAAAATACTGCGGCTGCTGTCCCCGTGCCGGATATGAGAATTGCTGAGGAGAAAACTGTGGATACTGCAACTGCGGGTACTGCGGAGGCGGAGGTAGGGTCTGAGGCTGAGGCTGAGACTGACGACTGGCATCCTCCCCGGTCTGCGATCCAAGACGAGCACTCCTGATCGGGCAATTCCTCTTGATGTGTCCGGGCTGCTGACAAAAATGACAATGAAAGCTGTAGGGGTTGCTGCGCCCGCTGCCAGACGAACTGCTACTGCCACTGGTCGCACCGCCTTGCTTGCCTTTCCCCGGAGCTGGACGACTACTGGTGCTCTTCCTGCCACTCCTCTGCGGTCCTCCTGAAGCCTTGGCTCGATCTTCACAATACTGCACATAATCATTCTCCACGGAGATCGCCGACGACACAAGCTCTCCGAAACTCCTAAGCCGTAGAGCAACCAACTGCCGCCGAATAGGAGCCTTGAGTCCTTCCTGAAACTTGATGCATTTCTCGCGCTCCGATGCCACAGCTGATGGAGCAAACCTAGCCAACTCGCTAAACTTTGCCTCGTACTCCCGAACTGAAAGATCACCCTGCTGCAGTCTATAAAACTCAGCTGCCTTCTGATCCCTATACCCCTGCGGAAAATACCGATCATAGAACAGATCCTCGAACTTGTCCCAACCGATATCGCCACCGCGCTCCAGACGCTTAGTTTGTTTCCACCAGGTGTTAGCGCCACCCTCGAGCTTATACGCCGCAAACTCCACACGATACTCCTCAGGCACACCAAGGGTATCCAGATGCTTCAAGATCGAATCCAACCAATATTCAGCTAACTGCGGATCCCCATTGCCATCAAAAGTCGAAATAGACGCCCGCCGAAATTCCTTAAAGAAAGCATGCCGACTACCAACACTGGAGTCTTCCGGTCTAGTCCTGGCTGCCATCTGCCGGAAAGCCGCAATCATAGACCTCATCAGGCCCTCATCATTTCCGAACTCGGCGTCAGCTGTCGAGCGACGTCTAGGTGCCATTCTCTCACTTCTGAAAACAAAATTTGGACTGTCAGAGGTATTTCATTGTCAAACCTATGTGTGCACAATTCCCAAGGTTCATAACCTTGAGCTCTGATACCATTCTGTCACGCCCCGGAGTACGGGAGGTGACGTGGCGGAATATTTAGGTTAATTAAAAGAGAGTTTAATTGAAAACCGAGAGTTTGAGAATCCAATTAAGCAAGAAATAAAGAAGATTTTCCACCACATTTGATAAAAGAATTTATAAATATTAAGCAAATAATAATAATTGAATAAAAACCGCGAATATGGGTTCCACAACCCACAACTTGTGCACACACATGGATCTGACAATATCACAAATACAATTACAGTCCAAGTACAAATAAAGTTAAGTCTTACATGCCTTGATTAATAAATACAGAATGTAAATAGATTCTCCTATTGCTCCTGAGTTTGGTCCGAAGAATCTTCTCCAAACCTAAATGGGAAACCACCTAGAGGGGGGAATTTAAAACAATAAAACGTGAGCGAAAGGCTCAGTAGGACTAAGTTTTATAAAATAATTTAATGCAAAGAAACATAACATTATCAGGAGTTATACAGAAAGGGAACTTGAATAAATAAATAAATAAATTGAGTAGAACCGTTCTGACACAGAACAGTCTACTCGTCAAATCAAAACACCAGTTTACTTTTACCTAGGCAAACCATGATATCACCACCGTAGTGGCCCAGCTGGGTTTCGGGACCTGCCCCCAAGGTCGATCACGACCCGATCTCTGATATGGCATCATGCCCATGTGTTTATTATCATTATCATTCAAAACCCAATTACCGAGTGTTGTCAATTACATTCATTATGAAATTCATTTCATGTCACGGTATATAAAAATATAACCAATAAAACCATTTTCAAACATCCGTTGAAAACATTTTGATAGAAATCCTTTTCAAAGCCAAATCATTTCAAAACCAGGCTACCAAAGAAAAAGGATAGAAGTCCTACCTCAGTACTCGTGCCGGTACCCCACACCGTAATCCCGGTCCGCTATACGTTAGCTCCACGGAACCACGAACGATCCTAGATACAAACTAAGTCAATCAATATCTAGTTCGAGACATTCTAAATTACTAAATCATTTCATGATGTCCTAGTGTGCCATTTGTATCATTAAAATCATCCTATAAGGTTGGGATTTAAATCAGGGTTCAAAACAATGAAATCGGGTAAAAATCACAAAATTTTCCATGCCTCGGTCGGCCTGCCGGACGCCCTGCTTCGGCCTGCCGAACTGTACAGTTCGGCCTGCCGGAAGCAAAGTTCGGCCTGCCGAACATGTCCCCAGATTCGGCCTGCCGATCGGAAGAACACCGGCCTGCCGATCATCACTCCGGCCTGCCGAACATGAACTTCGGCCTGCCGAACTGAGAAGATCCAGAAATCCCAGCCACGGGTTTCTCGATCCCCAAAATCCAAATCTGAATTCCAACCTGTTTTTCTCAATTCCCAGGCATGAAAAATAACTATAGTTGATAGAAAAACATTCTAAAACATGTTTGGAATCATTTAAACAACATTTGAACTCGAAATCCTCAAAAATCCGAAAATGAGAAAAAGAGGAGAAAAATAAAAATCTTGAATCCAATCCGTTTTTCTTCAATCTAGGTTTAGATTCTAGTTGTTCTAAGCTCATTTAACACAAATCCACGGTTTTCTAAGCTTAAACAAGCTTAGATTTCAAAAACACACAAAATCGAAAATTTTGAAAAAAGTTTAGAAATTTCGAATCTAACCTCGAATCGAAGCTTCAATCCGCGTTCTCGGTTGCCGAATCACGTTCCCGAGCTTCCTCCTTGCTGTTCCGAAGCTTGGATTCGAATGGAAACCAAAAATTTTTTGAAGAAATTAGAGAGAGAGAGGCTGCCGAGAGGGAGAGTGAAGAGAGAGAGAGACGCGTGAGAATGAGGAGAGAGAGTGAGAGAAAGGGAAATAAATAGAGAAAATCGGTGGGCGGTTTTACTGTGCGAAAACCATGTGCCGCCCACGGTTTTGCAAAACGGAGTATTTTTAACATTTTACAAATTGTTGTGTTTTAAAACTCAAAACATCATTTTAAATCAACAAGGAATCTTTTGAACACATCAATTTAACAAAACAACCAAAAACTAAAAAATCCAACCAAATAATCTAATTAAAGTTAGAACTTTAATTATGGCACACTAATTCATCATTTACATTACATTAATATTAAATAAATTTCGAGACGTTACATGTAAACAGAGAAGGACAAGAGGGACATTTTTCTAATTATGTTTAGTATAGATTCCTTCCTCTAATTCCTCTGTGGTAGAAGAGATTCAAATTGAAATTGCAGTTTTTTAAAAGACTTGAAATCATTCATTTATTCCCTTCTTGCCAATAGCCTTTTTACTAATGCTTTTACCCTCTTCCTCCTATCAAATAAGAGAGCATTGGTTGGAACCAATTGGTTCCAATCAATTGGTTAAAACACTATATCTTGTGAGAGCTTTACACTATAGCTTATTTTTTCTTAACACTGTAGCATGTGAGAGTTTTACACTATCGCTATAAAAAATTTTGGTTGAAACTGACAATGTCACACACTTTAGTTATATGAGGGAACATGACTGCAATTAAAATAGTTTGTGATAATTTCTCCTTTTTGGTTATTTTTTTTTTATTTTTTTTATTGATTATTTTCTTTATCGTTTTATTTTTTGTGAGTTATTAACACCAATGACCCTTAAATTTTAAAGTTTCTCCCATTTTGCCCTTAAACTTTAGAAATCATTACTTAACTTTCTAAAGTTTCAAACACCTCACTTTACCTGTTAAACTTTAAAAATCACAATTTTACCTCTGAATTTTCAAAGCTCCTTACTTTGCTCTCTAAACTTCCAATTTGCAATTCAAAGATGAGGAAATATTGTTGAATAATAGATAAAATCTCATTTTTTTTAAATCTTTATAGGTGATCTATGTACGAATCACGTAGGTTCAATTCCCTCTATTTGAACTGAAAATCAGAAGTTTAGGGAACAAAGTGAGAAGTTTTGAAAGTTTAGATGGCAAAGTGAGTAAGTTTGAAAGTTTGAGAGGCAAAATAGTAATTTTTAAAGTTTAGGGCGTAAAATAAGAAAGACTTTAAAATTTAAGAGCTATTGGTATTAATAACTTTATTTTTTATTCTTGCCCTTCAACTTGTCCATTCTTGGAAAAAGGATTCTGCAAGTAGATCCACATTTTTGAACTAAAGTTGTTCTTTCGTGATAGATGATCGATTAAGCATGCAATTTCTTTGTCCTCATTCACTAAAGCTCGACTAACAAGATAGGTAAATATATATATATATTTATATATATTACATAAAAGATTAGCTTATACATTTTATAATTAGTTGAAAAAGTTTGGAGTTCTTCTAATTGGACTTTAATTTAAAATCCGAATTAACAGCTCTTCACAAGTGTCTTACCACTAAGCTACACCCATATGCCTAACAAGGATAATTAATTTATTGGTTCTGACTCGTTAGCAAAATATAATCTATTGGTTTGTGACTTGAGTTTGGCAATTTTGTCTAGTTCAAAAACTACAAAACGGAAGAGGGAAATAATTGACACAAGCCGCCTTTGCAATCATAACTCCAGCGTCCGTACTAAGTCCATTTATTCCGTATGCCTGCCATAAAAAGGAAAGTTTAGCATTCCGTACACATATGGTACATGCCAAAATTCAAAGCAGATAAGTCAAATACGGCCTGTCGAGTTTATATTGTTTTCACATGCATGGTTGATATATAGTAGTGGTTCATGCTACGGTTGTGATTTACTTGGACATTTTCAATTGCTTATTTGATGAGGTTTTTTTTTTTAAAAAAATAATAATTTGATGAGTTACTGGTAAACTTAAAAGTCTAGACAACCATAGTTCTACAAAGTAGGTGCAAGGTAGAAAAATTAAACTTGGAATAGTTGTGCCACAATGTCACATGCCACATCATATTTTGGTGTTATTATCTCTTTGGCCACAGCCTCTCTCTCTCTACATTCTTAGCAACACCTATTATTCTGATCTCTAGACGTCATCACTTACTTGAAAGACAAACTAGTTTGTTTAGCCAACGAAGAACCAAAAGGAATTTGGTCATATCCACCAAGTTAGGCAAGCACTGACTTACAAATTATCTAGAAAAGATGTTACAAAATTTTGATGAACAAAATTCAAAGAATTTGTCTTGCCTTTATTATTACTGCTAATTTGTAATCAGAGAAATAAGAGATGGACCGACTGGAAAATGAAAAGGGAAGAAACTTTCATAACGTTTGGTAGAATAGAAAGAAAAGAAAAGAAAAGAAAAGAAAAAGAAATGATCATCTATACAAATTTATCATATTATATCTTAATACAAAATGAATAAACGATAAGTAATGAGGGAGAAATTATTATTTTATACTCATAGATTGTGCAATATCTTTTGTTTTCAAAGTTTGAAGGACTAAAAAATAGTAGGCTCCATACATTATTTTTCACTTCTTTCTTTCCTAATTTTATGTGACCTAACAAATAATCCAACGTAAGACCCCTCTTCTAATTTCTTTTCCCCCACTTTTCTACACTACCAAACACAATGTTTTACATATGACCAGAATATTGAAGCCACAAAATCAAGCGTTTTCTGAATAGAACATAAAAAAACCAAACATATAGCCTAAAGTGAATTCAATTTGGGTCCTCTAAACCGAAATCTAATTTTAAACCGGTATCTAAACCTCTAACACGGTCAAGTCAACGGCACATTTAGCTTGACCAAGCATGCACAAAGTGGTTATCAGTCCATAATGAAACTGTAGGAAAGGGTTTCTCATCAAAATTAAAAGTCAGACTAAAACACAACGGTTTGTTCAACTACTCTTCTCATATATACATATACATACATATATATATATATATATATATATATGAGTATACATTATATATAATCACAATTCACACTAAGTGATTTCTTATTCCAACAAAATCTGGTATAATGAAAGTATAACTACCAAACAATATTGAATATACGTATACACATGTACCAGCCATAAAGTACGACTTCCCGAGCCATCTAGTTGAGAAGAAGAAGTAGAGACATACGCATGTGATATATATATATATATATATATATATATAACTTTGTACAACAGGTTATACTACTTGGAATAAATCAACAAAAGGAGTTTAATCAGATTAGATGGGACTTAATTGACTCAATAATTTTATTTTTGATCGATCAAACATGACGTCGGATTAAAGAAACATTATTAACTCAAGCACTGACTTTTGCACTTTATAAGTTGACAATCTTCACCCCTAGCTACTTGCTCTATTATGAGCTAACCTCTTCAGCAGCTAGCGTTGTTGATTAAATGTTAACCTTGTAATTCCCACTTCTTGTTTAAGTTTTAATTCAATTTCTCACTCGCGGCTACTGAGATAAAAAGTTATGCGTATAATTTGGTACATATGCCCCCTAAACTTTCATGATTGTTAACAAAAACACCCTAATACATGTGAATGAGGTTATTTGAAAGAAAAAACCGAAATTTAAAAAGGCAAATCGAGACAAGTCATTTCATGTGATGAGGGCTTTTTTTTTTTTTTTTTTCTAAATGTTATTGCTATTTGTAGATTTGGGAGTACTTTGTAATATTTTTATTAAATTCAAAAACAACTTGTTACAATTAAAAGTTCATTTGGCAATTTTCCAATTGAGTCAAAGTGAATCCTAATTTACTAACAAGAAAATTAAATTAACCGAAGTGTGGTAGCTAGGTCCCTTTCCTCATTCTAAAAAGTCAATCCTTTTGTTTTACCTTCACCACATACGTACTAGGCAAGTATCGTAAAGGCCACGTAAACTAAACTAAATACATTATCTACCAAAAATTAGAGTAAGCCAAATACATTATTGAAAGTCCAAGCCTTCACAATTGATAATAGAATAACATATAAAATGAGACAAAAATAATTTTTTACACATTAATAAAAGATAAACATGCTTAAGGACTGTGTGTATATATATATAGAGGAGATATTATAAACGCCCACTTATCTTGACAACCGGTAGTGCTTATACGTAGCTCATGACTATTGTTGTTGCTTTGTCTCTTCTTTCCTTTTCTTTTACATCTTGGCACAAACTTAATTAATTACTAAAGCTCCCATTAAGAATTGGATGAGTAAATCTTTTGTCTTCTACAAAAACCACCTTCAATTTATTTTCTTGAGAAAAATAATTTTGGACATTTGGTTATTATAAGAAAATTAATAATTTACAATTTGATTTAATAACAAACTCAGTAACTATTTTAGTAAAATGCAATTAATCCAAATATTTCGTACCATGCATGAATAGGAAATATGCCATCAATAAAATAAATGAAACTTTAATTAGTAGCTAGATATCATTATCAAGTCCCTAAAACCCTTGATTTTCTAATTCTAGTGGTCTTCCTTTTAGTTGCCAAAAAAAAAAAAAAAAGGAAAAAAGAGGTCACTAAGTGCCCCTTGATTTCTATAAAACTCCATAATGGTTAGATATTGCCAAGTCCAACTAAATAAATTTGAATTGTGAAAGTTCATAGTCTGCAGGTACGTATGTATTTTTCACATTCAATTTTGTATAAACATATATTTTGATTGATTGGTATTACATCTCCATTATTTCGTCATAGAAGAAACAAAAAAAGATAACAATAATAAATAAAAAAAATGAGAAAATAGAGAAATAATAAAAGCCTCAAATTTCACAATTAATGGGCGATGTTTAAAGGTTTTGTGGTCTCAACATTATTTTGGTAATGTAAGTCAATCGTACTCTCCGGAGTCAAAGTTCCCCACTTGTAGTGCATGAGGCATACCACCCTGGTCCCATTAGACACACCAACAAGGACCATTTTGATCAAATCAATAATAAATCCATCTGACTTTTTTAACCTATTCTTTGGACTTCCTTAAATTTCTATTAAATATTGTTCATGATCTTTCTATGACATTTTCAAATTATTGGGATGGAATTTCAAATAAACACGGACTTTAAAGTTTGTAGAACATTATTGTGAGGATCATTTGGGGTTGTTGTCTTCTTGATGTATATTTATGTATATACACATGTTTATGTATGCACATATATATACAAAAATCAAAGGAAGCACTAGATATTAGGTGGCAGAAAAATTAACATGCTAAATGAGTCTCTTCTGGTTGCTTCAGGCATTGACAGTCGTAGGCATTGATAGTCGTCTCTCTGCTTGAAAGCTTTCGTCATTATATTTCTTTTTTTTTTTTTCCTTTTTTGTAAATTTCGGCTTGGGTTTATACCAGTAATTTATCTTATTTGTTTAGCGTTTTCTTTTTATCATCTGGCTTTGTGGATATTAAAGATAAGATTCTCGATATTGGTTCATCAAAGATATTTCATTGATCGTAGAGCATTTGTAAAAGAATCATGTGTGTGCTTACCGCTCGGCATTTACTATACCTCTTTGCGTGACTTGCATTTGTATAGAAACTGAGTACATATTATTTCTCCTTTAGGTGTATCATTTGAGTTTAAATAAGCCTTTTTTTTTTTTGTGGTCAATATTGTGTTTCCTATTGCAGCTATGAAGTTGTCGGTGGGTGTGACTCAAAATTTGTATCACATGTATGTATGTATGTATGTATTTGCAAGTTGGCCGGCTGAAAAAATAAAAGAAAAAGAGAAAGAAAACGGGGCTTTTAACGCGGCTACTGTTATATACAAACTGTTATACGTAATATATATATATATATCATCATTTTTTTCTTAGAATGTATATACGTCATTAATTGCTTGTAGTCTTAGCCAACTTATTCTTTTCCATTTTTTTTCTATAATTTGTTTGTGAAAAAAAGAAGAAGAAAAATTTCTTTGTAGTCCATTGCATAATTAAACGTCACTTCTTACCTGTTCAGATGTTCTCGAGTTCCTTTTTATTTTTTATTTTTTTGAAGTGATGTTCACGAGTTCCTTGCATATCAATACTTTTGGTAATTAGAGTTACAAAGTACAGGTTATACCCTTTGTTTGATTGCATAATTCGTCCCTTTTTCAGTATAATGATAATTAATACTGTCAAGATCAACGTGAAATGTTTTGTAGCTTTTTGTCTCATACAACCAAAAAAAAAAAAAAAAGCTGACTACTTTAGTTTTGTCTCTAATTTTCACCTATTCATGAGGAAAAGTGCCTATTTTCACGTATTGATAAAAAAACAAAATACTGCATCAATATTTGAACTCTCATATTATGTAAAAACCATTTAATAATAAATAAAATACATACAAATTTAAAGAATTTGATGAAATTCTAACAGTCCAGAAGTGCACAATTCTAATAAGGATATATAGATATATGTATATATATATATATATTTATATTTATCAATTCAGATGATTCTCAATTTTTAAGAATTTTGTGAATTAGAGTTATCAATATAGGAGGTCACTCTCACTAGAAAAAAAGCCCTAAGTCCGTATTTCGCATTCATCTCCAAACAGTGAAACTCCCCAAAGCCATATACAACAGACAAAGCTCTCTTTTATATGAAGGCGAATTATTCTAAATTCTTTGTATTAACAATATCTGTTAAAACATGAGAGATCAACCCAAGTGAGATCGCATTTGAGTAATGAGTTCATCACGCTTGGCAAATTTATACTGTCACCAATCTGCTTCTTTATTTCACTTTTTTTATTAATATATATATATATATATACATATAAAATATATATCTTCTTCTTCCTTTTTCTTCCTCTAAATATATATTTACTTGGGATTCAAAATTGAAATAATGGATACAATAAGAAAGGCTGAAATAATATCTCGGATATAATTAATGGCAAAAACAAAAAGAAAATTAGAAGTATTAAATTTTAGTGTGCGCGCAAAATAATAAAACGAAAAGAGAGATAGTTCCTAAATTTTTTTTTTAAAAAAATTATATAATTTAGCCATGGTTCCTTGACCGAGCTGAAACTATATATCCCACACACATATTATATATAAAACAAAAATAAATAAATAAAGACATGAGTGTTCTATACTTATGCTAATCGACAATATACATTGTTAAAAATCTATTTGGGTAAATAAAATATACATAAAAAATTCAAATTATCAGTTACTAATTAAGTAGTTTTTTTAAGAATAATTTTCATATTATTTGGCATTTAAAATTAGATAAAACCGTTAATGTCCAAAACATTATTCTTTAGATAAATATGTATATGAGCACTCCTAGTCAACTCATAGGGTTAAAACCTCACTACTCATGAAATAATAAGTCTCAATCTAAAAAGTACACTATATATTAGATTGGAGCCTACTGTTTTACAAGTAGTGGAGTTTTATAACGAGGAATTTTAACAAGTGCTATCTTTTGAAAGTTAGTTTTTATAAATATCATACATGTTTAACTATGGCAAAACTTAAACATACAATATGAGTAATAATGTAGCATAAATTTTAAGTGTGGTATGAATAAACAAAATTTTTAAAAATGTAGTATAACATGTAATATTTTTGGTTTTAATCCTATGGGAGAAAAGGATTTTTTTATATATATACATCCTGTCGCATCAGCATTCTAGAAGCTCTTTACCCAAATAACAACCGTTTGTATTAGCAACGTCCCACATAAAATATTCCCAAAATAAGCTTGTAGCATATTTCTAAGATACAAACGTATCTTCAAATTCGTTTACCAAAAGGCGACTGATAATTCTTATACATATAATACACACATGTTGTGTTATGTACATACATATCCAGTCTATGTATTTAAATAAAATTGGCGTGGACGAGTTTAGATTAGCGTACACGACAAGTTGATAAGGCGAGTATCATTATCAAAGATCGGCCCTGTGAATTCTTTATATATAAACTAGAAACACATCCTTTCAAAATTTGAGAAATATATTTCTCATTTCATGTCTCATAGTTTTCTTTGGAAAAAAAATAATAAAAAAATAAAAATAAACTTCAATAATATTTGAAAATATTTCAAACCGTTTTAAAACATCAAAATTATATAAGAATAAGACATGATTTTTTTAAAGAAAGCAGATTTATGACCCATATACTTTTGAATCTTGAAATATTTCTTTTAAAAAGTAGTAAAGGTTATTTTTGAATTTTGTTCTTTGTGTTCTATACCCAATAGTGTGAAGGGTGAAATTGAAACATGTTTTAACATTTAAAAGAAATTATTATGGGTCTGTTTGGTATCTTTTTTTAATTGTTTAAACAAAAAAAAAACATAAGTATTTCTTTTTTATTTTTAAAATAAAAACATGTTTGGTATCATTTATTCAAAACAAAAAACAAAATTGTGTTCGGTAACAATAATTTTGATACATATTTTTCTAAACAACAAAAAAATATCATTAACTTGTGGTTGTTGATGGGGTTGGATCAGCGAATCAGACTCACCATCAAAGACAGACCGCTCTCTAGGGTTAGAGTCAGGGTTGGGGTCAAGTTCTTTTAGGACCAGGGTCAAGGCCGAGTTCTAGGACTTAGGTTTGAGTTGGGTTCCGTGGCCGAGGTTGGGGTCAGTTTTCGAGACTAGGGTCAGGGTGGGACCTGAGTCGAAATTGAGTTCTAGGACTGGGATCGAGGTTGAGATTTGGGATCGGGTCAGGGTCAAGGTTGGGGTCGTGATCGTGTTCTGAGACCAAGATTTGGATCGGGATCCAAGATTGGTCGGGGTTGGGCTCGAAGATCAGGGTCGGGTTTGGGCTCTAAGACCAGGGTCGAGGTTGAGGTCGAGGCTGTAATCTAGGATCGAGGTAGGTTTCAAGACCTAGGTTAGAATCTGGGTATAGGGCTGGGGTCAGGTTTTAAGAGTGGGGCCGAAGTCAGGGTCAGGTTCTAGGACTGAGGTTGGGATTCTAGAGTGGTCAGAATTTGAGGCAAAAGTTGGGATCCAAAACCAAGGTTAGAATTCGGGGCTGGAGATGGGGTCGAGATCCAAGACCAAGGTCAGTTTCGAGGACTAAGGTTGGGATCCAGGACTGAGGTCGGGGTTAGGGTCAGGTTTCGGTACTTGGGCTAAGGTCAGGGTCGGATTTGGGACTCCCGACTCTGACCTCGGTCACGAATCCCAACCATAACTTCAGTTTTGAAAACCGACCCCAATCTTGGTCTGGGTCTTAGATCTCGATCCTAAACTTAGTCCCAAAACTTGACTTTGACCCCGATCCAACCCCTATCTTGGATCCCACCCGACATCGACCCCTATCTTGGAACCCAACTACGACCCTGATCTCAGACCCTAGTCTTGGATCCTGACCTTGTCTCTAGTCTCGTATATCGATCCCGACCCTAACCACGATCTTGGAACCCCAACCCTGAATGTGGTCTCGATCTTGGATCTCGATTTCAAACCTAGCCTCAAAACTTGACCCAAGTCTCGGATCCAAACCTCGACCCTGACCTTGGTCCCAAATCACGACCCCATCTGGTCTCAAAACATAATCCCAGTCTCAGTCCCAAACTTCAACCTTTGTCTTGGATTTGAATCTCAACCCTTGCCCCCGTCCTAAAAGCCGACCTTGATCTCGGTCTTGAAACCCAACCTAAATCTCAATACAGAACTCAAACTCTGATATTAGAACCCAACCCCGATACGATGTGTCCAGTTGGCTATCCTGACCTTAACGGTGAGTCTGCTCCATTGGTCCACACTTGACAATGAGTTGGTCTGCCGACCCAACCGTAATGGCATGTCTGGCTCATCAGCCTGACCCCAATGACAAGTCCGGTTCTCTAGCTCGGTGATTTTAGTTTGCTAGTGAGATGCCGACAATGATTTCAAACCGCCGACCTAACTCCGGCAATGTGTCCGACATGTTGTCCTAACCTTGAAAACAAGTCTGGCTCGCTAGCAGGACCCTGATGACAACTTTGGTTCGCTAGCTCAATCCTAGTTGTGAGAGGTGCATGACCTTAACGATGAGTCCACTCTGACAGTCGAACCCCATTGGCAAGTTCGGCTTGACCCCAACAGTGTATCCTACTCGTTGTTCCAACCTCCACGGTGAGTTCAATTTGTTGGTAGGACCCTGACGGCGATCATGGCTTATTGGAACAACACAAATAGTTGACGATCTTAGTAAATTTTTGGTTGACCATAGCATAAAATTTCTTTTAAAAAAATTTTTAGAAACAAGAAATTTTTGTTTATATAATTTTTAAAAATTTGATAACAATTAAAAAAAAAAACAAAAACTATGTTAATAAACGTATTTTCAAAAAAGTTTCACTTTTTTGTTTTAAAAAATAAATGATACCAAATGGACCCATAGTTTTTAAAAACAAATGGATAAATTGAGAAAAAAGTTCATGAAATTTAGAGGTAGACAGCTAATATGTAATTACCCCCATAATAAAGGGTTAGTTACAATGTTTTAGTTCATTAATTATGCAATTTATGTATTAATAATTGTCAAATTGTAGGCCCTTAACGCTGATCCAGCTTAGAGTAACAAGTAGCTTAGCTTTCTTGCTTTATGTGACCATATACATAATGTCAATGATGGATCACGACCCAGCGACAATTAGAGGTTATATCAGAGATGGTGCATCGGCATCATGATCATGTACAACTAACTAAAACTGCATAATTATCCTTATAAGCAAAGTCAACAGTCATTTAATTGCACAACAATCCTTCCTCTCTCTCGGAATTCTTTCTTTTTTTATTGTTATTATCATTGCTTTAATTTTTTGAGTCATTAATTAGTTTATTAGTTTAGCTAAATCCCACTTGACCATGTATATAATTCACATACCAATTTTGTATCCATATGCGCATATTATTAAGTCGGTCGGCTGTAGAAACAATATTAAGAAGGTGTTTGGTAAAAGTGGTCTAAACCATTATCTTAGTTATAAATAATGTAAAGCTCTCACAAAAATTACTACAGCATAAAATTCTTATATGTTACAGTGCAAACAGTTTTAACCAGCCAAACAGCTTATAAGAGATTCACATGAAAGCCAATATAACATGGTGCCCTGGTGGACAGAACAAAATATATACACACATACACATACATGCAAATATATTTGGAATTATTCCTTATTTGGAAATTGCCATGCATTTGTATGCTCAAAACCCATATGTATATATATATATACACACACACAAACACACACACATATACGTTTCGCTGAATCTTTCCCTTTGGCTTTAGCATGACTATAGTACCATTTTATATGTCACACTCAAGCAGTGTGGGGCAATTCCACCGCCCTTAGCAATTCACACTCTTTTGATAAATTCCAAACATCCATAAATGCCAAGGAAAAAACAGAACATAAGAGAACATGATATATTAGTTGCCCCCATTAATACACGAAGAATTATAATGCGAAATTTCTTATACGGCATGGAGCGTGCCAAGTACTCCCAACAACATCAGTTTAATTTCTACGTCATGAGTCGGTACGGCTATTTTTTTTTTCCTTTCTTTTTCATATACATGTGTGAAGACAAGTTCTAACAAGGTACGTCCCTAAAAACCGTGTGGGGACAACTTAGTACTGACTTTAGAAGACTTTGGAGAGATAGCAGCCCCTTTGTTAAGAACTATTTGAATGTATGAACTTGCACGGCACTGATATATGTGTGTGTGTGTATATATATATATATGACTTGGAGATTAAATATTTAATTCTCAATTTTTTCCCCTTTTTTTCTAGAACTAGTGCATAACCTAGAAGAAAAATCAATTTTAATATTGTTGAAGTAGTTAGTCATTTACTACTATAAGCTAGCTAGCTGCAAAAAGAAAAAAAGGCCTACTGGAAGCTAGCTATGACATCATTAAATGGAAATAGAATGGTAAAGAATATTTCTATTAATCCTAAATGGGGAAAAAAAGAATACATTTACATATTTGTTACGCAATTAATTAAATAATTTTTTAAGTTCAACGGTATGGTTTTACAGGCTTGTACTAATTAACAACCAGCACCGATCACGTTATTAGAATATTATACAGACTCAGAAGCTTCCAACGTGCCAGCTGTTCTTCTGAGAAGAATCGTTAAGTGTGCATAATTACCAAAATCATACGGACTCTCTCTCTCTCCCTTTACGATATTAGGTTTACTTGAATAAATTACAAGGAATTTGAAACCCTATTTATGGCGTGTGGAAGCTTTTATATATATATATATATATATATATATATATATATTAATAAATAACATTTTGAATATATTTTAGATTCCCATTACACAAGGGCACGAAGTAGTTTAACTAATTAATCCTAAACTTATAACTCATCTTTTTGGTTTTGTTTTTGTTTTTGTTTTTGTTTTTTTTTTTGTTATTTTGCTTGAGCTGACTTCCCAGACGTACTGGCCTACGGATCATTAGAGTTTGAATTTACTAATCATTCCATCGTCTCTGCAAACTTTTATGAATCCCAATATTATTAACTTCTGCAATCGATCGCTTCTTTAATAAAAGCATATATATAATAAAACCATGACCTTTATTGTAATATATATGCAAATCAATGAAGAAATCATGTACAAATATATAATATGGTCGAAACCTACACAGCCCCAAAAGGCCAACAAAACGAAACAAAAATGACATACGAAACGAAACAATTAAACATATAGATATCCGCGCAGCCTATGCAATAAAGGGGGGAAAATAGAGAGATCAGGCAAAAACTCTCCTGACGATGATCATCCGTACTATACCGTACGATTTATACTAAATTACACTACATATATAATATGATCGATCTATGTATGCGTATATGAGCACATGATCATATATTATATGTAAGTAATTATAAGAAACAATCAACCAATTGGACCGTCTTCCCAAGCTGAAGAATCTTGATGTCGTTCTCCAAAGGCGTTAGATTCAGATCCAAACACAGAACTCTCCTACTACTATTCGTCTTCTTCAAAACCGGAGGATTCATGTTGAGAGGTTGAATGACGTGATGATGAGCTTGGTTATTAATGTCGGCCATGGCGGCTCGGTGGCGTCTCATGTGGCCACCAAGGGCCTGTCCTATGGCGAACTCGAGGCCGCAGACGGTGCACTCGTGCGTCTTTGGCTTAGCGGGAGAGCCCCCCTGGCTGTCGGAGCTGCTGCCGCCGTCTCCGTTCATCACCCTCGGCTTCTTGTGGCTCGCCCGGTGCCCGCCGAGCGCTTGGAACGACGGGAACTGCCGGTTGCAGGTCTTGCACTCGAATACTCGGCTCGGGGAAGACGACGGCGGCGACAAGGATGATGATGAGTAATCAAACTGATGGTGGTGATGATCTCCTCGAGAGAGGAACATCAAGCAGTTTGCCATGGTTAGGTTTTCCGCCATCTGATCTCTCTCTGTTATACTTCGCTTCATGATGGTGATGATGATGATTTAGGTTTTGAGGGGAAAAAGTGTGTGTTTGAGGGTTTTAGCTCGTGTGTGAAAGTGGATGTGATTTTTTTTTAATCTTTTTTATTTTTGTTTGGAGGCTTAAGGGGTTTGAACGTTTTTGGGGCGTTGGAGGCCTTCATATTTATAGAGGCATCGTGAGTGAGTTTTGGTCAAAGCGAATTGTTTGTGCGGGTTCACTTTTTGAAATTTCTGACCTTTCATTTTGGAGATAAGGGAGAGTATAAATTGGGATTTTGGGGGATAAAACATTGGGTCTTTTTTCGTTGCTGAAAAACAAAATCAACAAAAAAGGAAAAATAAAAAATTAAAAAAATTAAAAAAATTAAAAAAGGAGTATATACATATATAACCCGGCAGCCAAACACGTTAGCATGACTAAGTAGATGAGCGAATTCATTAGAAAACTTGAAAGTAACCAAAAATAAGTCTCTTAATATTAAAAGATTAATTTTTCTAGAAGAGTCACACATTTCATGCTTTGTTAATATTTTTCATGTCATTTGGTCTAAACTTGATAAGTCACAACTAGCACATCTTGAAGGACTCGTCATCTAGTGTTTTTTTTTTTTTTTGTTCATGTCATTTCCTATTTTTCATGCTTTGTTAGTATTTTTCATGCTTAATAGTAGTTTTCACTAGGAAGGAACGGATATGTCGCAGTCTCGCAGAGGACAAGTATGCGAATACCAACACATGATGGACTTAATTGTGAATTTTGTAAGAGTGCATGTGTGTAAAGAGGCCACATTCAAGACATGATTTTTAAGAGATAAAACAATATGATAATTTGGAATTAAATACCGCTAATTAATTGATAATACAACTGTCCGAGTGAACTCCTATATTCTTCTGTCAAAAAACAAAAAAAGTTAGGTAGTTCTACGAAATATCCTAAATTCAATCCATGACCATATCTTCAGCCAAAAAAAAAAAGCCGGAACTTATGTGTTCACATGTCATCTTCTTCATCATCATCATCATATAATAATAATAATAATAATAATTATTATTATTATTATTAAGATTATTAATACTAACAACCCCTAAACTTTAGGATTTCTCTCATTTTGCCAACCTAAACTTTAAAAATCACCATTTTACCCCTCTAAACTTTCAAAACTCCTCACTTGGCTTCCTAAATTTTAAAAATCACTATTTTAGCCCTTGAACTTTCAAACATCCTTATTTTATCTCTTATTTTCAGTTTTTCTGTTCAAATAGACAGAAATAAACACATATGATTCGCATACGAGTAATCTGTAAGGACAAAAAAAAAGATTTTATTACTCTTAGGTTTTGTTTTATGTTTGTACTCTTATTTAACATTTTTTTATCTACTCTCATTTAAGAATTGTGTGTATGCACATTTCTTCTTGATATTGTTTACCGATATCTCCTCATCTTTAATGGATAACTCATCTTTTTTAGTACACAAATTCAGATATCGGCAAATAATATCGATTTATTAAATAAGTTACGCACTAAAAATGAGAACAAATTTACAGGTAAACTCTTCCAAAATGAGAATTCAGAAAAAAAAAAAAAAAAAAAAAAAGGTGTCAAGTGAGAGTGTAAACTTGAGACAAAAATTAGAGTAATAAAATCTTATTTTTGCCATTATAGATGATCCATATGCGAATCATGTAGGCTTGATTCTGTAATTTAATCAGAAAATCAAAAAATAAGAGACAAAATAAAAAATTTTGAAAGTTCAAGGGCAAAATGGTTATTTTTAAAATTTAAGGGGCAAAATAAGAGAGACCTAAAGTTTAAGGGGCTATTAGTTTTAGTAACCCTTATTATTATTATTTTTTTCTTGGGGAATAAGCCTTCTTCTTCTTCTTCTTATTATTATTATTATTATTATTATACGGAGAAATAAAAGGCTCTGTGAAATGGGTCTTAGTTATAATTGATCTACCAAGTAATTTGGCAGCTGGCGTAGAAAATCGGTGATCACCTATTCTCCGTAACCAAATACCATAGTTAGATATAGATCTTTTGAGTTCGTTGTCTAATAGTACAAATTCCTTACTTGGTTGTGATCTCGTAGCTGGTCTCTATCTGTATTTAACATCCTTAGCCGTTGAATTTTTGAAATTAAGACAAAAAAAAAAAAAGGGCTAGAAGAAAAAGACTACAGGAATCTAGATTTATTTTATGTTGTGGCTTCTGGGAACGATGGAGATACTCTATGTATGTGCCTATTGATTTATAGTAATTAAATATGAATGTCGCGTCATTATAAGAAAAACTACATTTAACGACATATTATTCACGACATGTAGTTTTTAAATGTCGTTGAAAAGTACATACAACGACATCTTCAACAAACATGTCGTTAATAACATTTGAAACAATAATTAATGACATCTATATAGATGCCGTATTAAAGGTCTCCTTTCAACGACAATAGTTTAATGTCGTTAAATTATTTAACGACAGTAAACTATTGTCGTTAAAAGGAGACCTTGAATACGACATCTATATAGATGTTGTTAATTATTGTTTCAAATGTCGTTAATGACAGCGTTGTTGAAGATGTCGTTGTATGTACTTTTCAACGACATTCAAAAGCTATATGTCGTAAATAATATGTCGTTAAATGTAGTTTTTCTTGTAATGTGTCATCATATATAATTGTAAAAAGAGTAAATTATGTTGTCGTATCCCAAACTATTTTTCATAATACATATTGAATTTAAATCTTGAAAAAATACACTTTAAATTTTGAAATAATTGACAATTGAAGTCAAATAGCTAACAAACACCAAAAAAGCATAAACAATTTTAGTTACAAAATTGCACGTAAGTTTTCTTAAAAGCATAGCTCGTCATTTAAAAAAAAATTGATACCCAATACGTGAAAATAGTACTTAACGAAAATTAAAAAGTAATTATAAAACCTCAATTATAAATAATTTCAAAATTGAAAATGTATTATGTCAAAATTAAAAGTTTAGGTTGTATTATATAAAAAATAAATAGTTCATAGTGTAGTATAATTTACTCTTGTAAAACTAAATAATAGTAACGTTGTGATATTGTCCGACTTATATAGAAGCATTAAATTATTATCCCAAATATTTGATCGAGAGAATATAATATCCCGGCACTTGCGACAAAAGACACGTATGCACGTGTAAATCGCCCTTTTACTATTAATATATTGCCTATTCCCCAAATGATGGCCATGCACGTTGATCTCGTGGTAACTTCAAAATCAATTTAATTTAAAACTCAATCTTTTTTCAACATTTTCTTAGGATTTTCATATATTAACAGGGTGTTTGAAAAAATGATAAAAACCGTTGGATAGAACCATTTTTACTGTAACATATGAGAATTTTATATTATTTATAACTGAATCTATAATAGAAACCGTGTGATGGAAACCCTTGTCAAACAACATGTAATCTTTGTCCTTTCCTTTGGACAATTTCTATGAATGTTCGTTATCTTTGTAATGCAGGTAAAAAAGCAAGAAAGTACCACTACATTTGAAGCTTTCTGTTTTTCCAAGTTAATGGAATCTGATCAGATTGCACCGCGTAAACGATATGGGCATAAATAAATGTACCGTGTATAGGAGTTCAAATTTCCGTGTTGAGAAATCTGCGGCCACAAATTGTACACTTGCAGAATTGTCATTCATTCTGACGTGTTATATATATATATATATGTATATATATGCTTCACACTAATCATACCCATGACGCATATATACCTAAATGGACTTGTTTTGAATAGTTGGTCTCCGATTGTTATACGTTCAAAAATAGTATATTTTAACGATAATTAATAATGTGACATGATAAAAATTTAATTTTATTAATTATCGTAAATTCTTTTATCAACTATTTATTTTATTACAATCGTCAAAATTATATCAAACGGGTATTTATAATAATATCTATTGAAAACATAATAATTAAAACCACACCTATATATATATATATAATTATTTTTTTCCAATCTATGCTTAGCTAGTCTTATGTGTCAAATATAAAGTTCATATACTGACTAAGCAAAAAAAAAAAAAAAAAAAGTTTTATCAAGTGTATCTCTTAATAAATAGACAACTTCGATTTCCTTTTTTTTTTTTTCTGGAATAATGAGACAAAATGTTCAACAATGTTGTAGTTGTTGCGGGGTGGTTAGATATTTTCTCCGAAATTGTTCGAGAGAATGACCAAAAATGTAGATTTTTATGGGTCAAATTAATGGATCCTTAATTAGCAAGTCTTCTAATGCTTTATTTTTTTTATTTCTTCTTGTTTGGGTTAGACGGGAAGAAAAGGTTGTTAATTTGCACCACGTGTACTTGTTGGTCCAGATCTTCTAGTTGTGTGGATCCGTATAACTAACAAAGACACAACAACAGAGAGGAGGGAAAACAAAACAAAAAGAAACAAAAAGAAAAAGAAAAAATAAAGACAAATGTAATTAGCTAAACAACTGGCCGTACTGGTACGAATAGTCAACTACGATGTAACATATTAATTTGGTACTGGCGGCGGTCAATGTCGTTTTTATCTTTAGCTTTCCATTAATTTATATTATATATAAGGACTCAAGTGAACTTCACATGAAGCTTCGTTTCTTTCTCACAATTCTCATCACATTCATGTTAAACGAGACAGGATATTTTCTAGTGGAAACTAACTCATAATAATCGACCAACCTATTCTGTGATGTAAATTACTTTTGATCGATGTGTCAAAAAAACATTTTTTTCCTCCTTTAAGACATATGCTTATTTCATACCCTTCCTGAAATCAAAAGTTTTTTTTTTTTTTTTTTTTGGGTTGGGGTCCAAAAAATTTTTGACCTTTCTTACTTGGATCTAAATTTTGAGAAATTTGACAATTTGATATCTAAACTCTCATCTTTTGACACTTAGGCCTTTATTTAGAAATTTGGACAACCGAATTTGTAAACTTTTATTTTCTTGCGCCTGAGATCCCGAAACTTCTTTTTAATTCGTACAAAAATTATTATCTTTGACATTAATTAAATGAATGAAAATTATGTAGCAAAAATGAATTTAGTTTATGCATTAGTTATAATAATCAGCTAACTTTATGACTATTTGATCCTTTTCTAACTTTTTTTTAGATTTATTAAAACAACAGAAAAGAAAAGTCAAGTAACTTATAAAATCTCATTAAAATCAACATGTTATATTGTATGCTGATAAATATATTTAGAAAATTGATATGGTTAATGTTTTCAAAGTTTTTAAATATTCATTTTATTATTTTCAAATTTTATTATTGTCTAAATTTTTAAAATTCAGATACAAGGGCCAAGAAAAAAAGAACTAAGCTTGGGATTGGAGACGAATTTTCAAAATGGGGACAAGGTTGTCAAAGGTCAAAATTGGATGACCCTAAAGAAAGAAAGAGAGAAAAAAGAAAGGGATAAAAAAAAAAAAACTCGTCCAAATGCTTTTCATCACTAGCAAGTACTAGAAAGGTCATCCATATTGTGTCATTTATATAATTAAAGTGTTAACTAATAGAGAAATATTAAAGGTTAATAGCTTATGCTATTTATCTCCAACACGTAAGATAGAAAACGTGGAAGGTTGCTACGCTATGGGATAAAATAATACGATTATTTATAAATAAGATCATTTTTTAAACAAGTTTTAGCATTGTTTATTCTCAAAGTTGTAGCAATATTGCTCGCAAAAGTTGAATTCAGGTTTCTTAATTAGCCGTATAAATATAAGAAAAACTGGTTCTATATCGTTTTATTTTTGTGGCTAATGTCCAATTTTTTAATTTCGTAATTTGAAAAATGTCACGCCCCGGAGTACGGGAGGTGACGTGACAGATTATTTAAATTAATTAAAAGAGGAATTCAATTAAAATCAAGAATCTTAAGGGTTAAGTCAAATATATAAAAATGTGAAAGTTTCAAAACTACATTTTATAAAAGAATTCATAAACATTAAGCGAATAATAAAATAATAAAAAACCGCGAATAAGGGTTCCACTGACCCACAACTTGTATACACACATAGTACTGACAATATAATAATACAACCACAGTCCAAGTATAAATAGAGTTAAACATTACATGCCTTGATTAATTACTACAAATAACCTACTAGTCCTTTTACTGCTCATGAGTTCTGTCCGTAGAGTCCTTTCTGAACCTAAGTAAGAATCCACCTAGAGGGGGAAATTTTAAAAAAAAAACAAAGAAAATGTGAGCGAAAGGCTCAATAGGACTATATTTTAATAAATCATTTAATTTAAAGAAAAGTCTCACTATTCAGGGAATTATTTAAAAGAAACCTTGAATAAATAAATTTAATAAAACCGTTCCTATCCAAAACAGTTTATTCGGTCGACCAGAAATATATTATTCTCTTTTCCTAGGCAAACCACATGAATATCACCACCGTAGTGGCCTAGTTGGGTTTTGAGACCTGCCCCCAAGGTCAATCGCTACACGATCCGATCTCTGATATGGCATCATGCCCTTATATTCATTTCTAACATTATTCAAAACCCATTTACCAAATGTTTTCATTATTATTCATTATGAAGTTCATCTCAGTTCATGGTTTACTAAATAAAACCGATAAATTCCATTTTCAATCAATCGTTGAAAATAATTTTTATAGAAACCCTTTTTAAAGCCAAATCATTTTGAAACTGGGTTACCAAAGATAAGGTAGAAGTCCCACCTCGATACTTGTGTCGGTGCCCCACACCGTCATCCCGGTCTGCTATACGTTAGCTTCGCGGAACCACGAACGATCCTAGATACACACTAAGTCGATCAATATCTACTTTGGGACATTCTATGTTACTAAACCATTTCATGATGTCCTAGTGTGTCATTTGTATCTTTAAAATCATTTTACAAGGTTGGAATTTCGATCAGGGTTCAAAACAGTGAAAATGGGTAAAAAATCACAATATTTTCCCATGCCCTGTCGGACGCCGTGCTTCGGCTGGCCGAACTATACAGTTTGGCATACCAAAAATCAAGTCCGGTCGGCCGGACATTTTCCAGGTTCGGCCTGCCAGACAGATGAATCTGGCCTGCCAATCCTTTGAATCCGGCCTGCCGAACTAAAAAAATCTAGAATTTTAAGCCACGGGTTTTGGGTTTTCCAAAACTCAAATCTTGATTTTAACCTATTTTTCTCAAATCCCAAACATAGAAAACAATTATAGATGATAGAAAAACATAATAGAACACTTTTGAACTCATTTAAACAATATTTAAACACAAAAATCCCAAAAATAAAAAAATGGGAGAAAATGAGGAAAAATGAAAAATCTTGAATTTAATCCGTTTTTCTTCAATCCAAGCTTAGATTCTAGGTGTTCTAAGTTCCTCTAACTCAAATTAAGGGTTTTCTAAGCTCAAACAAACTTAGATTTCAAAAATGCATGAAAATTAAAAATTTAGAAAAAGTTTAGAAATTTCAAAACTAACCTCGAATTCAAGCTTCAATCCACGTTCTTGGTTGTCAAATCACATCCCCGAGCTTCCTACTCGCTAACCCGAAGCTTGGATTCAAATTTTGTTTTAAAAATTTGAGAGAGAAATGAGAGAAACTGAGAGAGGGAGTGAGAGAGGGATCACACGGGGGAAAGAGAGAGAACATAGAGAATGAGAGGAAGAGAGTGAGTGAGAGAATAAATAGAGAGAAATGGTGGGCAGTTTTACTGTGTAAAAATCATGTGCCGCCCACGGTTTTATAAAACAAAATATTTTTAACATTTTACAAACTGTTGTATTTTAAAAACTCGAAATGACATTTTAAAATAATAAAGAATCATTAGAATTCATTAAATTAACAAAACAATTTAAAATTCAAAATCTAACTAAATGATCAAATTAACGTTGAAACATTAATTATGACACACAAATTCATCATTTTACGTTACAATAACATTAAATAAATTTCGGGGCGTTACAACTCTCCACCCCTAAAAGAAATTTCGCCCCCGAAATTTACAACTCAATTTAGAAACAAAACAAATGCGGATACAACTCCCACATACTCAACTCTAGTTCCCAAGTGGCTTCATCAACCCCGTGATGCTGCCACACGACCTTTACCAATGGTATCTTATGACGATGCAAACTGATCACTTTTCGATCGATGATCTGAATCGGCACCTCCTCGTACGTCGTATCTTCTTGAACCTGCACATCGTGAAATGAAACTATCTTACCCTACTCAGGCGGACACTTCCTAAGCATTGACACATAGAACACATCGTGAACATGAGAGAGTTCGGGCGGAAGGTCAAGCCGATAAGCAACCACACCAATACGCTGAGTGATCTCAAACGGTCTAATATATCTCGGTGCAAGCTTTTCACTCACTTTGAACCGCATAGTTCCTTTACGAGGCGATACCTTCAGGAGAACAAAATCTCCTACCGCAAAATCTAAGGGTCTACGTCTTCTATCCACATAACTCTTCTGTCGACTCTGAGCTACCCTCAATCTATCTCAAATCACAGCGACTTTCTCGTTGCTATCACGGATCTCATCCGGCCCAAGAATAACCCTGTCTTCTGGCTCTGCCCAACACACCTGTGATCGACACGGTCGCCCATACAACGCCTCAAACGGGGCCATACCAATACTCGTCTGATAGCTGTTGTTGTACGCGAACTCTGCCAAATGCAAATATTTCTTCCAATTCTCGCCGAAGTCTAACGCACAGGCATGCAACATATCCTCGAGAATCTGAATAACCCGCTCAGACTGCCCATTAGTTTGAGGATGAAACGTCGTACTGAAGTTCAAATTTGTGCCTAAAGCCTCCTGAAAACTCCTCCAGTACTTAGCATTAAACCTGGTGTCCGATCAGAAGTGATGGACAAAGGAACTCCATGCAATCTCACTATGTTCTGCAGATACAAATCCCCGAGAATCCTCCTCTTACATGTCGACCTGAACGGAATAAAATGCACCGATTTCATCAACCTATCGACTACAACCCAAACTGCATCATGCCGCTGCCTCGTCCTCGACAAACCTATGAGAAAATCCATCGTCACATGCTCCCATTTTCACCTTGGAATAGGAAGCGGCTGAAGCTGACCTGTAGGCTTCTGATGCTTGGCTTTCACCTGAAGACACGTCGTACACTTGGCCACGTACTCTCGAACATCTTTCTTCATGCCTCTCCACCAATATTGCCTTTTCAAATCACGATATATCTTTGTGCTCCTCGGATGAATGGCAAACTAAGACCTATGGGCTTCATCCAAAACGGCTTTCGTCACCTCTGCGATAGCTGGAACTGCAAGACGCTTTCGAAAATACAACAATCCATCTGCATGAACTCTCCATTCTTCAAACCGCTCTTCATTTTGAATCCGCGACCAAATCCCCTGCAAATGCTGATGCTGCCACTGATTTTGCTTCACTATCTGAACAAGAGCTGGGGTCGCCTCCACATGATACACCGAAACTCGATCATAGTCTTCATGATACCGTAGTCCATACTCGCTCACCGTCGCATCCCTACTCTAGTCCTCAAGAGCCAAACAAGTGAGAATCCCTAAAGACTTCCTACTAAGCGCATCCGCGACCACATTAGCTTTCACGGGATGATACTGCAACGTAAAATCATATTCCTCCATATACTCTATCCATCTACGCTGCCTCAAATTAAGATCCCTCTGAGTGAACAGATACCTCAAACTCTTATGATCGGAGAAGACCTGAAATGTTGCTCCATAGAAATAACACCCCCAAATCTTCAGCGCATGAATCACTGTCGCGAGCTCCAAGTCATGAGTAGGATAATTTTGCTCATGAGGTCGTAGTTGTCTCGATCCGTACGCAACCACGCATCTATGCTGCATCAACACGCACCCAAGTCCACGTCCTAAAGCATCTACGTAAACCTCATACGGCTCGTTACTGCTAGGAATAACCAACACTAAGGCTGAAGTCAACCGGTTCTTCAATCCCTGAAAAGCAAGCTCACATTCTTCACCCCACTCAAACCTGACATTTTTCTTGGTCAATCTCGTCAAAGGAGCTGCAATCTTCGAAAAATCCTTAACAAATTTTCTGTAATAACCAACAAGACCCAAGAAGCTGTGAATTTTTGCTACATTCCTTGGTCGTTTCCATTCCACTATGGCTTCAATCTTGGATAGATCCACAGAAATACCATGCTCAGAGATGACATGACCCAGAAATTTGACCTCAGTTAACCAAAACTCGCACTTTTTCCTCTTGGCATACAACTGGTGCTCCTGCAGAGTCTGAAGCACGATCCAGAGATGTTGCTCATGCTCCTCCTAAGTCTTAGAATACACTAGAATGTCATCGATGAACACGATCACGAACTGAACTAGATACAGCCTAAATATCCTATTCATCAAATCTATGAAAGCTGCTGGAGCATTCGTCAACCCAAATGACATAACCAGAAACTCAAAATGCCCATACCGGGTCCTAAAAGCTGTCTTGGGAATATCCTCTTCATTAATCCTAAGTTGATAGTACCCTGAACGCAAATCAATCTTTGAGAAGTATCGCGAACCTCCAACTGATCAAACAACTCATCGATCCTAGGCAAGGGATACTTATTCTTCACTGTAACACGATTTAGCTGTCGATATTCTACACACAACCTGAGAGTCCCATCATGTTTCTTAAAAAACAAAACCGGTGCTCCACACGGAGATGTGCTATTCTGAATATACCCTTTATCAGCAAGCTCTTGAAGTTGCTTCCTCAATTCTTTCATTTCTGCCGACGCCATCCCATAAGGTGCTATAGAAATCAGTGCTGTCCCTGGAAACAACACAATACCAAACTTGATTTCTCGATGCGGTGGTAATCCTGGCAACTTATTAGGGAAGACATCCTCGAACTCATCAACCACCGGAATCGCTACACTTCCTCTCAAAGCATAGGGCTCGCACTCTAGATTCGCAAGAAAAGCACAACAAACTAGATTTCTTCACCCTCCTAGACATGACTTCATGAGACGCTCACTCATTAACCAATCACCACTACCCTGGTAGGTGATCATCGTCCCCCTATCAGACACTAGGGTTACTTTCCTAAGTTGGCAGTCTACAACTGCATTATACCTGGACAACCAGTCCATCCTTAGAATTACATCATATGAGCTCATGGGGAGTATAATCAAATCACTTTTCAAAATCTCATCCCCAATCTTTATTTTACAAGATTTACACACACAATTCACACACACCCGCCCCAAGGGAGAAGTTATGACTAGGGGTTCATTAAACTCTTCTATCTCTAATCCCAAGGCATGTACAAAAGAACTCGAAATGAGAGAATGAGAGGCACCTGTATCAAATAAAACGCGAGCTAAAGATTGAGAAACTAAAATCGTACCATCGACAACCGCGTTACTGGTCTGAGAATCTGAACCTCCAGATGTCATTGCATGAACCTACACTGGTGCCTTTCCTTTTTCTCTGCCAACATTGCTAGGTCCTGGATTATTCTGCCGATACTGCTGAGACGGAGACGACTACACACTAGCTGCACTCGGCACTCGATACTGAGGGACGCTACGCTGGAAATGCTGCGGCTGCTGCCCTCATGCCGAATATGAAACTGCTGAGGAGAGAACTGAGGATACTGTAACTGTGGATACTATTGAGGTGAAGGTAAGGTCTGAGGCTGAGACTGACGACTGGCATCTTCTTCGGTCTGAGATCCAAGATGGGCACTCTTGATCGAGCAATTCCTCTTGATGTGTCCTGGCTACTGACAAAAATGACAGTGGAAGCTGTAGGGATTGCTGCACCTGCAACCAGATGAACTGCTGCTACCACTATTCGTGCCACCCTACTTATTCTTCTCCGGAGTTGGACGGCTACTGGTGCTCTTCCTATCACTCCTCTGTGATCCTCCTGAAGCCTTTGCTCGATCCTCACAATAATGCGCATAATCATTCTCCACTGATATTGCTGACGACACAAGTTCTCCAAAACTCCTAAGTCGCAAAGCAACCACCTGTTGCCGAATAGGAGCCTTGAGCCCTTCCTGAAACTTAATGCACCTCTCACGTTTCGATCCCACTGCTGATGGAGCAAACCTGACCAACTCATTAAATCTTGCCTCATATTCCCGAACTGACAAATCACCCTGCTGCAACCTGTAGAACTTAGCTGCCTTTTGATCTCTATACCCCTGCGAAAAATACTGGTCATAGAACAGCTCCTTGAATCTGTCCCAACTGATATCTCCACCGCGTTCCAAACGCTTAGCTTGTTTTCACCAAGTATTAGCACCACCCTCGAGCTTATATGCAGCAAATTCCACACGGTACTCATCAGGCACACCAAGGGTATCTAAATGCTTCACGATCGAGTCTAGCCAATATTCTGCCAACTGCGGATTCCCATTACCATCAAAAGTCAAAATAGACACACGTCGAAATTCCTTAAAATATGTATGCCAATGACTAACATCAGAATCCTCCGGTTTGGCCCTGGTTGTCATCTGTCGGAAAGCCGCAAACATAGACCTCATCATACCCCCATCATTTCTGAACTCGACGTCAACTATACAACGACGTCTAGGTGCCATCCTCTTACATCTGAAAACAAAATTTGGACTATCAGAGGTATTTCATTGTCATACCTATGTGTGCACAATTCCCAAGCTTCATAACTTTGGGCTTTGATACCATTCTGTCACGCCCCAGAGTACGGGAGGTGACGTGGTAGATTATTTAAATTAATTAAAAGAGAAATTTAATTAAAATCAAGAATTTTAAGGGTTAAGTCAAATATATAAAAATGTGAAAGTTTCAAAACTACATTTTATAAAATAATTCATAAACATTAAGCGAATAATAAAATAATAAAGAACTGCGAGTAAGGGTCCCACTGACCCACAACTTGTGCACACACATAGTACTGACAATATAATAATACAACCATAGTCCAAGTACAAATAGAGTTAAACATTACATGCCTTGATTAATTACTACAAATAACCTACTAGTTCTTTTACGGCTCCTGAGTTCTGTCCTTAGGGTCCTCTCTGAACCTAAGTGGGAATCCATCTAGAGGGGAAAATTAAAAAAAAAAAAACAAAGAAAAGGTGAGCGAAAGGCAATAAATCATTTAATTTAAAGAAAAGTCTCACTATTCAGGGAATTATTTAAAAGAAACCTTGAATAAATAAATTTAATAAAATCGATCTTACCCAAAACAGTTTATTTGGTCGACCAGAAATACATTATTTTCTTTTCCTAAGCAAACCACATGAATATCACTACCGTAGTGGCCTAGCTAGGTTTCGGGACCTGCCCCCAAGGTCGATCGCTACACGATCCGATCTCTGATATGGCATCATGCCCTTATATTCATTTCTAACATTATCTAAAACCCATTTGCCATATGTTTTCATTATTATTCATTATGAAGTTCACCACCATAGTGGCCCAGCTGGGTTTCGGGACTTGCCCCCAAGGTCGATCGCTACACGACCCGATCTCTGATATGGCATCATGCCCTTATATTCATTTCTAACATTATTCAAAACCCATTTACCAGATGTTTTCATTATTATTCAAACCCATTTACCAGATGTTTTCATTATTATTCATTATGAATATCACCACCCTTAGTGGCCCAGCTAGGTTTCGGGACCTGCCCCCAAGGTCGATCGCTATACGACCCGATCTCTAATATGGCATCATGCCCTTATATTCATTTCTAACATTATTCAAAACCCATTTACCAGATGTTTTCATTATTATTCATTATGAAGTTTATTATGAAGTTCATCTTAGTTCATGGTTTACTAAAATAAAACTGATAAATTCCATTTTCAATCAACCGTTGAAAACAATTTTTATAGAAACCCTTTTCAAAGCCAAATCATTTTGAAACTGGGTTACCAAAGATAGGGTAGAAATCCTACCTCTATACTCATATCGCTATACGTTAGCTCCGCAGAATCATGAATGATCCTAGATACACACTAAGTCGATCAATATCTAGTTTGAGACATTCTATGTTACTAAACCATTTCATGATGTCCTAGTGTGCCATTTGTATCTTTAAAATCATTTTACAAGGTTGGAATTTCGATCAGGGTTTAAAATAGTAAAAACGGGTGAAAAATCATAAAATTTTCCCATGCCTTGCTGGACGCCCTGCTTCGGCCTGCCGAAAATCAAGTCCGGTCGGTCGAACATTTTCTAGTTTCGGCCTGCCGGACATATGAATCTGGCCTTTCGATCTTTTAAATTCGGCCTGTCGAACTGAAAAAACCCAGAATTTTCAGCCACGGGTTTTAGGTTTTCCAAGACTCAAATCTTGATTTTAACATGTTTTTCTCAAATCCCAAACATAGAAAACAATCATAGATGATAGAAAAACATAATAGAACACTTTTGAACTCATTTAAACAAGATTTAAACACAAAAATCCCAAAAATCTGAAAATGGGAGAAAATGAGGAAAAATGAAAAATCTTGAATTTAATCCTTTTTTCTTCAATCCAAGCTTAGATTCTAGGTGTTCTAAGTTCCTTTAACTCAAATCAAGGGTTTTCTAAGCTCAAACAAACTTAGATTTCAAAAATGCATGAAAATTGAAAATTTAGAAAAAGTTTAGAAATTTCAAAACTAACCTCGAATTTAAGCTTCAATCCACGTTCTTAGTTGCCAAATCACATCCCCGAGCTTCCTACTCGCTAAACCAAAGCTTGGATTCAAATTTTGTTTCAAAAATTTGAGAGAGAAATGAGAGAGAATGAGAGAAACCGAGAGAGGCAATGAGAGAGGGATCACACGGGAGAGAGAGAGAGAACAAAGAGAATAAGAGGAAGAGAGTGAGAGAGAGAATAAATAGAGAGAAATGGTGGGCGGTTTTACTGTGCGAAAACCATGTGCTTTCCACGGTTTTATAAAACGGAATATTTTTAACATTTTACAAACTGTTGTGTTTTAAAAACTCGAAATGACATTTTAAAATAATAAGAAATCATTGGAGTTCATTAAATTAACAAAACAACTTAAAATTCAAAATCTAACTAAATAATCAAATTAACGTTGAAACATTAATTATGGCACACTAATTTATCATTTTACATTACAATAATATTAAATAAATTTCGAGGCGTTACAGAAAAGCTCAATGCTTTCTAGTGCCTAATCGTCGCAGAAAATCCCAATATGACCAATAATCCAAAATCGCCCCAACCGTAGTTTGAATTGAACAAATTGGTCCTATTTGTGGATTCGTGAACACATATGTATGTAACGTCCCGAAATTTATTTAATATTAATGTAATGTATGTTAGACATGTATGCTCTAAGGAGTAAAAATGTAATACGTTTTTGGAGACATTTTTATCAATAAAGAATTTATTCATTTATATATATACCAAATATTGTCCTCTTTACGTTCATATTTGTTGAATGTATGATAAGCAAACAGTAGTCTGAGACTGTCAGTCTAAACCTTAAGAGTTGGGCATATGATGGGATGATTATGCGGTAGACACGACTCTTAAGGTGATGGTCTAAAATATATGATCCGCAATCGAGGGAATAAAGTTGGGCGCTTTATTCATGTAAAGATTGTTATGTTGTCTATATCCCTTTTGGGAGATGGTTTGTCTTGGCCATCGGAGTTGGACTCCGTGAATAGAAACATTGGCGCATTGTCATAGGTGACGATGTGTTGGATCGGGACATAAAGTGAATTGATTTGGATTAATAATTCTGTCTTGTCAAATCGATTCACTTTAGACAATCATTTGTATTGTATCTTAATCCTGAGATGAATAATGGGCCCGTTGTCTCGACTTGTGTCTTTTGATGTACCAATGGGTGACTCCCACATCTCTATAGTGGCAAGCATGCCGGTACGTTGGAGGCATGACTCTTGGTAGCGTAGACTTGTTATTCATAGATATGGAATCCATAGCTCCTCTTTAGGAGTAATGATATCCTCTTATATGCGTTGTCCTGTTATTGGAAAACTGGAGCGCTCAACCATTTGGATACATAGGTGTAACCGAATGGTATACTATCTTTAGATGGTAAGTTTTCTAATGGTGAGACAATGGAACGTAAGATAAAAATAATCGGGAAGGTAAGACAGAACTTGTCCTTAAGCCGATTATGGATGATCATATGGGGATGCGATACACTATGATATGTCATGGAGACTTAGCTACACGAGCTTCGTAATTCTATAAAGTTCGAGAGTGCAGCTCCAAGCTTTTAGTGGAGTAGCGTTGGAGTTGATAATTGTGAAATGTATATCTGGGATATTGGGTTTCATAATTATCATGAGCTTGAACTTTATAGGTCCATTTTGGTCCCCTTTGCTAGCTCACAAAATCCTGTAACGACACGGCGTGCTTTTCCAATAATTGGTGACTTATGTCGGATTTATCAGATTGGTTTAAAATTTATAAGAATCAAATAATTCATGTCTGTTTATCGGTTGAATTAATTATGTAAGAAATTAGTTCAAGATGAACTTGTTGAATTATGGCGTTCGGATAATTCTTGTCTGTTTATCGGTTGTTTTAATTTTGGACAATTAGAACAAGATAAACTTGTAGAATTATTGTGAATTGATTTATTTTCTTAGAGATTATCTTGATAAAGTTTGTTTTGATCAGATATCTTTTCTATTGGGCTATTTGAATCAAAACTGAGACTTTATCCTTTAGAATCTCGGGTGGAAAATAAAAGATTCGCGGAGATTTTTTCTCGGCAGTTCGGCATGCCGGATGACGTGTTCGGCCTGCCGAACTGGCCAGTTCGGCCTGCCTATCTCACAGTTCGGCATGCCGACCGCGACAGCTAAGATTACGCGTTTTTCACGCGTATCTTATCAGATATTGATCCGAACTTGATTCTATTTCGATTTTTGAGACCTAATCTGATATGGACTGACCCCAAGGACCAATAGGTATAAAAAGGGAGTGAGTCTAATGATTTACTCAGATCAATTTGAGAGATTAAGAGTGATACTCTTCTAGTGAGTATCTAAAAAACTCCCTGAGAGCTTTTGTTCACAAATCACGAACACTAGCTTTGGGTTCTCTCTATTGGTTGGAAGGAGAGTCACCGGTGGAAGAGCTGTACGTGTGAGCCCACACTCACTCCGGTTGTGGATAGAGAATAGCAAAGAAGACCAGTTGGTTGAGGCTCTTCTGGAACGTTACTTCTCTACACAGGTCGCGGAGGTTCTTCGGCATACTGAGGTTAGTAAGATCTGTTTAATTTATACATATAACATGTCAAACTTGTGTTTTGGAAAATACTCTGATGAAAATTTTTAAAATTCCGCTGCGCACTTTGTTTCCAACAATGTAAATGATGAATTAGTGTGCCATAATTAAAGTTTTAACTTTAATTAGATTATTTGGTTGGATTTTTAGTTTTTGGTTGTTTTGTTAAATTGATGTGTTCAAAAGATTTCTTATTGATTTAAAATGATGTTTTGAATTTTAAAACACAACAATTTGTAAAATGTTAAAAATACTCCGTTTTACAAAACCGTGGGCGGCACATGGTTTTCGTACAGTAAAACCGCCCACCGATTTTCTCTATTTATTTTCCTTTCCTCTCTCTCTCTCCTCACTTCCACGCCAATCTCTCTCTCTCTTCCCTCTCTCTCTCGGCAGCCCCTCTCTCTCTCTCTCAATCTCTCTCAAATTTTTGAAACCACATTCGAATCCAAGCTTCGGGTTAGCGAGGAGGAAGCTCGGGGACGTGATTCGGCAACCGAGAACGCGGATTGAAGCTTCGATTCGAGGTTAGATTCGAAATTTCTAAACTTTTTACAAAATTTTTGATTTTGTGTATTTTTGAAATCTAAGTTTGTTTTAGCTTAGAAAACCGTGGATTTGTGTTAAATGAACTTAAAACAACTAGAATCTAAACCTAGATTGAAGAAAAACGGATTGGATTCAAGATTTTCATTTTTCTCCTCTTTTTCTCATTTTTGGATTTTTGAGGATTTCGAGTTCAAATGTTGTTTAAATGATTCCAAACATGTTCTAGAATGTTTTTCTATCAATTATAGTTGATTTTCATGCCTGGGATTTGAGAAAAACAGGTTAGAAACAAGATTTGGATTTTGGGGATCGAGAAACCCGTGGCTGGGATTTCTGGATCTTCCCAGTTCGGCAGGCCGAAGTTCATGTTCGGCAGGCCGGAGTGATGATCGGCAGGCCGGTGTTCTTCCGACCGGCAGGCCGAATCTGGGGAAATGTTCGGCAGGCCGAACTTTGCTTCCGGCAGGCCAAACTGTGCAGTTCGGCAGGCCGAAGCAGGGCGTCCGGCAGGCCGACCGAGGCATGGAAAATTTTGTGATTTTTACCCGATTTCATTGTTTTGAACCCTGATTTAAATCCCAACCTTATAGGATGATTTTAATGATACAAATGGCACACTAGGACATCATGAAATGATTTAGTAACATAGAATGTCTCGAACTAGATATTGATCGACTTAGTTTGTATCTAGGATTGTTCGTGGTTCCGTGGAGCTAACGTATAGCGGATCGGGATTACGGTGTGGGGTACCGGCACGAGTACTGAGGTAGGACTTCTATCCTATTTCTTTGATAGCCTGGTTTTGAAATGATTTGGCTTTGAAAATGATTTCTAACAAAATATTTTCAACGGTTGTTTGAAAATGGTTTTATCGGTTATATTTTAATATACCGTGACATGAAATGAATTTCATAATGAATGTAATTGACAACACTCGGTAATTGGGTTTTGAATGACAATGATAATAAACACTAAGGCATGATGCCATATCAGAGATCGGGTCGTGATCGACCTTGGGGGCAGGTCCCGAAACCCAGCTGGGCCACTACGGTGGTGATATCATGGTTTGCCTAGGTAAATGTAAACTGATGTTTTGATTTGACGAGTAGACTGTTCTGTGTCAGAACGGTTCTACTCAATATATTTATTTATTTGTTCAAGTTTCCTTTTTGCATAACTCCTGATAATGTTATGTTCCTTTGCATTAAATTATTTTATAAAACTTAGTCCTACTGAGCCTTTCGCTCACGTTTTATCTGTTTTAAATGCCCCCCCCCTTCTAGGTGGTTTCCCATTTAGGTTTGGAGAAGATTCTTCGGACCGAACTCAGGAGCAATAGGAGAATTTATTTGCAATCTGTATTTATTAATCAAGGCATGTAAGACTTAACCTTATTTGTACTTGGACTGTAACTGTATTTGTGATATTGTCAGATCCATGTGTGTGCACAAGTTGTGGGTTGTGGAACCCATATTCGCGGTTTTTATTTAATTATTGTTATTTGTTTAATGATTTTAAATTCTTTAACAAATGTGGTGGAAAAATCTCTTTATTTCTTGCTTAATTGGATTTTTAAACCCTTAATTTCGATTAAATTCTCTTTTAATTAATCTAAATATTCCGCCACGTCACCTCCCGTACTCCGGGGCGTGACAATGTACCTACTGCCAATTAATGTTATGGAGGCTTGAGCTTTGTAATATTAATATTGTTATTATTACTATTATTACCAGTGTCGGAGACACCATACACTCAGCCTCCCTCAACTTTTTTTTTTTTTTTTTTTTTTTGTGTTTATCTATTGAGTGTGTGTACATACATACATACATATGCATATATATATATATATATATATATATATATATATATATATATATATAAGTATCTAAGTATGTAAACATATGCCCCTCAAGGCTCATTGGTAAACCTAAAACCAAAAGTAAAGCCCGCCGTATCATAACAAAACCTTAACTTATTAAGAAATAAGGAAAGAATTAAACATTTTTAATAGCTTTGATAACAACGTTATTATCAAACATTTTCAAGGTACCCGTCGTAGATAATTATAGTACATTAACAATGATTGAATTTATTTAAAGTTTTGTTGTTGTTATTATTAGTCCCTCGAGAAAAATTTGTGACTTGTCACCGATTACTACAACTATTATTATTAGATATGACTGCCAAGACTGCGAGGAGGCTTGGTTTCAAAATTCAATAGCTTGCCAATGAGCCCATGACTACTTTGCACATATCATATTCAAAATATTGGGACCTTGTACCAACAGGAAAACAATGTCAAGAAAAAAAATTATTTGCATGATTGTGAAAGAGAGATCTCTTGGTTTTAATCTAGAATTATTGCAACAAAAATTTCAAGTGGGAAATTTCTTGGAAAGTCACTTGGAAATTATGTTACGTGACTTAAGAACTGCATTCATTTCTTTGGACAAACTAGCTATAGTAGCGGATCCCGTGTATAACACGGATTAATGAATTTGACAACGCCACTTGATCCATACAAAAAATATAATTCAATATTGGCCACAATAAATCGTAATGCTATAAAATAAAAATAAAAAGAGTATAAATTTAAAAACAATAAATATCGATCTAGAATTAAGTTCTTGCAATATTAGTCGTGATTAAAATTCTCAAAATAATGCATCCATTAACGAGAATACAAATAGATGATAAAGATAGAAAAAAAAAAGTTAAAATTATACTGCATGGCATGTCTTTAAGAGTGAAATTGAAACATAACAACTTTTTTAAAAAATATTTTAGAATTAAGTGCTACATGATTATATACTAGTTATTGTAGTGATTTTAAGTTTGCGGTGCATAAGAAAACTCTTCCAGTAAAAGAAAACACCTAATATCTGTTAGAAAAATAGTAATTAGGTAAATGAGAAATTGATGCTCATTAATGGAGGTTAATAGAGGTCATAATCCTCATATTATAACACCCAAATACATGGCTTAATCCTCATGTTATAACATCCAAATGCATGGCTTAATAGGAGATTATGAGCATCATTATCATCAGAAATAGAGGGTTACAACCGATGGTTTAATAGGAAATTATGAGCACGATTATCATCAAAATGGAGGGTTACAATAGGTGCCATTATGCTTATAAAATCGAAATAAAACCTCATTACTTAGAGGGTTACAACCGGTGCCATTATGTTCATAAAATCTAAATAAAACCTCATTATAATTTGGATTGTAACATCCATCCTCTTGAGCCTGTAAATAGAGCTTTCCTCCACATGTTTGACACACACATTGATACACAAAATTTGCACACATAAAGGTTTCTTTGTTTTTTGAAGCTTTGTCTAGAAGTATAGTAGGTTTTTTGGTGATGGAGGAAGACACTTTTCAAGTTTGCCGGAGGCGGTGTTCGATTGTGCATAGACCATCATCGTTTGTCGTTGTATTCTAGGAGACAGACGTCCATCGAATCTTCGTACACAACCAGAAGGGATGAATCTATTTTAAGAAAAGCATAAGCTACACGTACCTCGACTGCTTTTTCGTCTAATTTTTCACTTTGATTTACTTGAAGGTTTGTTCTTGTCTCTCTGATCTATAATATTCTCAATTGTAACTTGTTCATTTTATTCATATTACTTGCAATATTTTGCTAATAATCTTAAACAGATTCTAGCTTCTTTGACAACGAGCAGGTTCATTGGAATTGAAGATCTAGTTTACCCAATTTTAAGCATAGTTGCTTTTCTTTTACATTCTGGATATGTACATATATAAATTTATATATAACTATTGTTTTGTAGTATTGTTTACAAATTATTTCTTTATTGTTTTAACGTTTATAATCTGTTTACGTTATATATATATATATGTATATATATAGATAATAATTTATGGTTTTTGTTTTGTTGTTAAGTGTTTGCTTTAACGTTCTTTGTTATATATAAGTTATATATCAAACGTTTTGTTTAGTTTTATATTTTGTTATAGAGTTTACGTTTTGTTTACATAAACTGTTTTAATATATTTATAGTTTCGTCTTTTATTTAATGTTTTATATATATATATATATATATATATATATATAAAATCTTTTTGACTAGTTTGGAACATACTTTTGGCTGAAGAAAACTAATTCATAGTTTTATTTGAAGAAATAGGTAACAATATGAATGTTGTTCCAATTAAGAATGTTCTAACTGAGAGCACTTCTGAGACATTGGTGCCGTCTCCTTAGATTCATGCCTTGACCTCGATGCAACCTTTGTTAGTTTCAGCTCCTATGACCCACAACAAGAAACCTGAGAAATTCAGTGGACTGAATTTCAAAACTTAGCAACAAAAGATGTTGTTCTATTTGACAACACTGAATCTTACAAGATTGTTGAAAAAGGATCCTCCTATTGTTAGAGAGGATAAAAAAATGCTTAGACTTTGCTTGCTATTGAAGCATGAAAGCATTCTAACTTCTTGTGTAAGAACTATGTTCTAAACGGCTTAACTGATACACTTTATAATGTATATAGTTTGAAAAAAAGGGCCAAGGAAGTGTGGGAGTCCTTAGACTATAAGTACAAGATAGAAGATGCTAGTGCTAAAAAGTTCATAGTTGGATGGTTCATGAACTATAGAATGGTGGAATCCAAGACTGTGATAAGTCAAGTTCAAGAAATTTAATTAATCATTTATGAGATTAATTAGTGAGTCTTTCCAGGTAGCTGCAATTATAGAGGTGCTACCTCCTACGTGGAATGACTTCGAGAACTATCTAAAGCACAAGCGTAAGGAGATGAGCATGGAAGATCTTATTGTTCGACTTTGCATTAAGGAAGACAATAAAGGATATGAGAAAAAGCTCTTTAACAAGTTTGTTGTCCAGGAAAATGTGGTGGGGCATGATAAAAGCTCCAAGAATAAGAAGAATAAGTCGGGGTTTAAGCTGGGACCTAAGGGAGGAATTTCAAAGACGCAAAAATTCTAAGAGAAGTGTTTCAATTGTGATAAGGTGGGTCACAAATTGGCAGATTATAGGCTGCCAAAGAGGAACAAGAAGAAAGAGGCCAACGTGATGGACACCATCACACAAGAAGTGTCAGACATTAGTCTTTCTGTTGTAGTCTTTGACGTCAAAATGGTGGACTCCAACCCAAAGGAGTGGTGGCTAGACACTAGGGCCACACATTATGTTTGTTGTGATAGAGCAACCTTTATTGAGTTCGTACTATCAGATTCTGGAGAGAAGCTTAATATAGGCAACTTTGCCACATCTAAGATCAAGGGTCAAGGGATGGTATTTCTGAAAATGACATTGGGCAAGGAAGTCAAGCTAGAAAATGTGTTGTATGTGCCTAATATTTGGAAGAATCACATGGCTTCAAGATGGTTTTTGAGGCTGATAAAATAGTTTTGTCCAAACATGGGATGTATGTGGAAAAGGGTTATGTAAAAGATGAAATATGGAAAATTAATGTAATAGCTGTTAAGCCCAATTCTATTAATAAAAATAAAAAGTCTTCCACATATGTGCTTGAGTCTTCTAATTTATAGCATGGTAGACTAGGTCATGTTAATTGTGATACTTTGCGTAGACTAATTAACTTGGATCATATACCCACATTTAATATTGATCCTAAATATAAGTGTGAAATATTTGTAGAGGTAAAACTAATGAGAACTTCATTCCAAACAATAGAGAGGAATACTAAGCCACTTGATTTGATACATAGTGATGTTTATGACTTAAAATTTGTTCAAACTAGTGGTGGGAACAAATATTTTGTTACTTCGTGGATGATAGCATAAAATATTGCTATGTATATTTGCTTAAGAGCAGAGATGAAGTTATAGGGAAGTTTGCTCTCTATAAGCAAGAAGTTGAAAACCAACTTAATAAGAAAATTAAGGTGGTAAGAAGTGATCATGGTGGTGAATATATAGAACCATTTAGTGAATTTTATGCACAACATAGTATTATTCACGAGATTACGCCAGCCTATTCACCTCAGTCAAATGGTGTGGTAATGCAAAAATCATACCTTAAAGAATATGATGAATACGATGCTAATAAGTTCTAGATTGCCACAGAACATGTGGGGCTAAGTCATTTTGTCAGCTAATTACCTTTTAAATAAGGTACCCTGAAAGAAAGAAGACAAAACCCCTTATGAATTGTGGAAAGGTAGAAAGCTGTGACGCCCTGAAGTACAAGAGGTGACGTGGCGGGTTAATTAAGTTAATTAATGAAAATTTATTCAAAACATCAGTTTAGGTATTTAAATTAATTATGAAAACGTGGAAAGTTTAAACCCTTTTTAAAACAAGCATTTATAATAATTAATCAAATAAGAATATCATGGTAAACAATAAGAAAATAATAAAGAGATGAAAAGAAACGAGAATGAGTCTCACTGACCTACATCTTGTGCACACACATAGTACTAACAATATTATATTACAACCACAGTCCAAGTAAAGGAAGAAAGTTAGAATATTACATGCCTCGATTTTAAAATTTTAAATAACCTACTGGGTTCTTCTACTGCTCCTATGTCCTGTCTGTGGACTCTTCTCCGAACCTAAGCCGAAATCCATTTAGAGGGGAGAAAGGTTTGAAAACAAATAAAAAGTGAGCGAAAGGCTCAGTAGGACTATATTGTTAGAAACATTTAATTTTAAAAGAAAACTTATTTAGAAAATGGACTTGAATACATAAATGAAATTTAATAAGAATTATTCTTACCAAAATCGTTTATTGGTCGACCAGAAAGAATGTCATTCTCTTTTCCTGGGCAAACCATATGTATAACAATATCGTAGTGGCCCAGCTAGGTTTCAGGACCTGCCCCCAAGGTCGTACGCTACACAACCCGATCTTTGATGCCCTTATATTCATTTCTATTATCATTTAAAACCCAATTACCAGATATTTTCATTTACATTCATTATGGGGCTCATTATGAAGTTCCCTTCAATCCACGGTTTATAAAAATAACCAATAAAAATTCCTTTTTAAATCAACCTTTGAAAACATTTTAATAAAAACCCTTTTCTAAAGCCAAAATCATTTGAAACTGGGTTACCGAAGGAAAAGGGGTAGAAGTCCTACTTCAATACTTGTGCCGGTGTCTCACACCATAATTCCCGGTCCGTTATACGTTAGCTCCGCGAAACCACGAATGACCTTAAATAGAAACTAGGCCTATCAGTATCTAGTTTAAGATATTCTATGTTACTAAGCTATCTCATAGCGCCCTAGTGTGCTATTTGCATTTATTAAATCATTTTATAAATGGGTTCAAAACAGTAAAAACCAGTGAAAAACAACAAAATCTCACCATGCTCGGTTGGCCTGCCGGGAAACCAGGTCCTGTTGGCCAAACTTTTCTAGGTTTGGCCTGCTAGACGTATGAATCTGGTCTGCCGAACCCATGAATCTGGCCTGCAGAACACGAAGTTCAGTCTGCTAATATGGAAAAATTCTAGAATTTTCCAAGCATAGGTTCTCGGCCTCCCGAGTCCTAATCTTTATTTCAACCTGTTTTTCTTAGTTCTTAGGCATGGGAAATAATCATAGATGATATAAAAACAATATAAAACACTTTTTAACTCATTTAAACAAGTTTTACTCAAAAATTTTGAATAAATCCAAAAATAGGAAAAATTAGAGAAAAATGAAAAAATCTTGATTCAAATCTGTTTTTCTTCAAACAAAGCTTAGATTCTAGTTGTTCTAAATTTCCGTAACTTAGATCAAAGGTTTTCTAAGTTCAAATAAGCTTAAATTTCAAAATACAAGAAAAAATTGAAAAATTGAAAAAGTTTTGAAATTTGAAAACTAACATTGAATCGAAGCTTTAATTCACTTTTTTGGTTGCTCAAATACGTTTTCGAGCCTCCAATCCACTAAACCGAAGCTTGGGGCTCAATTTAACTCAAAAATTTTGAGAGAAAAAGAGAGAGGTAGAGTGAAGAGAGAGACGAGCGAGAGAGGAAAAGAGAAAGAAAGAGCTGAGTGAAGGAGAGGAAGAAAGGGAGATATAAATAGAGGGAAAAGTAGGTGGTTTCACTGTGCAAAAATCGTGTGCCTCCCACGGTTTTGTAAAAGGGGATATATTTGACTTTTGACAAATTGTTTTGTTTTAAATATTCAAAATGACAATTAAAATAATTAGAAACAACTAAAAATCATTAAAATAATCAAAACAACTTTAAATTCAAAAATTTCACCAAATGATCAAATTAAGTTTAAAATATTCATTATGACACACTAATCCATCATTTTACATTTTAATATTAATTTTAGGGCGTTACAAAAGCCTTCCTATAAATACTTGAAAGTGTGTGGTTGTCTTGCAAAGGTAATGATACCTACATCAAAGAAGATGAGAATAGGCCCTAAAACGGTTGACTGCATCTTCATTGGTTATACCTCCAATAGTAGTGCATATCGGTTCCTTATGTATGAATCTAAAAACCCTAAGATTCACAAGAACACAATAATAGAATCTAGGAATGCATCGTTTTTTGAACATGTATTTCTTTGTAAATCCATGGGGGATGGTCTAAGTTCGTCCAAACGAACATTTGAGACTATTGAAGAGAATAGTAAGGATCAAGACCAAGAAGTTGAAATTGAAAAAGAAGAGGAAGAGCCTAGACAAAGCAAAAGGGCAAGGACAGAAAAGTTATTTGGACTAGATTTTCTAACCTATATGCTAGAGGCTGAGCCTCAAACTTTCAAAGAAGCTGTAAGCTCATCTGAGGGTCCTTTATGGAAAGAAGCCATAAAAAGTGAAATTGATTCTATCATGCAGAATCATACTTAGGAATTAGTAGACCTTCCTCTAGGAAGGAAACCGCTAGGTTCTAAGTAGATTTTCAAATGGAAAATGAAAGCAAATAGAACAATTGACAAATATAAGGCTAGAATTATTATAAAAGGTTATAGACAAAAAGAAGGCCTTGATTACTTTAATACTTATTCTCCTATGATGAGAATAACTCCATTAGAATGATTTTGGCAATTTCTATTTTGCAGAATCTTGAAGTACATCAGATGGATGTAAAGACTGCTTTTCTTAGTGAATCTTGAAGAGGAAATTTGTATGAAACAACCTGAGGATTGTATTGCTCTAGGACAAGAAAGGGAAGTCTGCAAATTGGTAAAGTTTTTGTATGGAGTTAAACAAGCACCAAAGCAATGGTAGGAGAGATTTGACAGTGTAATGATGAAAAATGGTTTCAAAATTAATAAGTGTGACAAGTGTGTTTATGTAAAAAGAACAAATGATGGATATGTCATTCTTTGTCTATATGTAGATGACATGTTAATCGTGGGTAGCAATGATCAGATGATTAAATCTACCAAAGACATGTTGAACTCTAGGTTTGACATGAAAGACATGGGACCTGCTGATGTGATTTTGGGATCAAAATCAAAACGCCACCTAATGGACTTATCTTGAGTCAATCACACTATGTGGACAAAATGCTTGACAAATTTAGTAAAAATGACTCTGACGCGGCCAGAACACCAATTAATATTAGTCAACATCTGTCCAAAAATAAAGAAAAAAGTATATCTCAGATGGAATATGCTAGTGTGATAGGCAATTTAATGTACTTAATCAGTGTACAAGATTAGATATTGCCTATGCTATGAGTAGTCTAAGCAGATTCACAAGTAATTCTAGAGATGACTACTGAAAAGCGATTGCTAAAGTACTTAGGTACTTACAATATACTTGTGATTATAGGCTGTACTACATAAGAGAACCCGCTGGTCATGAAGGGTATTTTGACGCAAGTTAGATCTCATTCTGAAGCTATAAGTGGATATGTATTCACTTTGGGAGGTTATAAAGCCCCTATATGGGGGTTAACAATTTTTAATGAATAAAAATAAAAATAAAAATAAAAGTAAAACTTCAAGAATAAAGTTGCTTGGGACTTAAATGAAAACTCTCAAATCAAAAATAAAAATATAAACAACAAGTAAACCACATTTAATGTAGCACCTTAAATTTAATAATATAAAATTGTCATCATCATCTTTTCAACCCTTAACACATCTTAATACAGCCACAGAAAGTAACATCGATGCTTACATTATCATGAAGAACATTTTTAACAATTGAAGCAATCCCAACGTACTATAGCCACATAACTTCCTCAACTATTTTTCTCGTTGCCACCTCATGCTTAGTGAGTCCTGCAAAAAATGAAAATATAAAGGAATGAGTGACAGCATGCTCAGTAGGGAGAACCATTACTCACCTTTAGGTTTTTATCATTACCACATTAAGACCTGCATGGTTAGTTAATACTCATCTTTATCCAGATTATGAGATTATTATGATCGTATTCCGTGGATACCATAGTTAATCATTACCGAGTTTCATACATATACATATATACAAATATTATAGTTTATCATTATTCCTAGGTATCCACCTTCAATAGAGTATCACTCAACTCATCGAAAACCCAAATGGGCGCACTTGATCACCCTCTAAACATTCCAAGGGTGTTTAGGTGAGGGGATATCAAGCCCTGAGTCCTTACCAATTCGATTCCTATACAGTGCATTCTGGGACTTTCGACCCAAGGGAGCATCATCACTTCCCCTATTTTACCTTTTAGGGTATTCGTGCCCAAGAGCTTAAGCACTGCCCTCTTCACGTCTTACCATTCCTCTATATTCAATCGTTATTTATGGAATTAGTTTTTATAACCATGCTTCTCAATTTACAACAACATGTGTCAAATCATTATGTTCCTCGCTGTACAATACAGGACGAGTTCATGTCATAGTTTCATATGTGATACTCATATAATAGCAGTTCAACATATATATATATATATATATCTTGTAGTAAAACAATCAATTTTAATTCCATAAAGACCTCACAAAAGATGAGTAATAGAATTCCTACTTCTTTACAAATATCCATGACAATTCTCAGCTTACATAATTCACCACATAAGCTTCAAGTATGCCGTTGTCCTAAAACATATAAAATTAGCATACTTTAACTTAAATCCTAATTTTTAATTATGTCAATTTATCATTTATTTTTACTAGTGTGCCATAATCATTAATGTACTAAAATTGTAAATATCAATTTTTAACTTAATTTTAGTAAAATATAAAATAACAATAAAATAAAAAAATATGAATTTTATTTTGGTATGAAATATATGAAAATGAATTTTTAAATTAAATAATACAATTTTAAAATATTTATAATTAAAATAATTAAAAGTTTGATATTTATAAAATTATTTGAAATTACAACCTGTATAGAAAACTATTTATTATATCCGAATCATAAACTATCAAATAACTATCTTTATCCTAGTGGTTTGACTCCCCTTTATTGTTCTTGAGATTGAAAGTTTGAATCCCATCTAAAGTTTTTTTTATTGAATTTTTGTATGGAAAAACGACATGCAGTTTATGGGAAAAACGACATGTCATTTTTGAAAAACAATACATCATTTTTCACTTGGAAAAACTCATACACAAAACCCAAAATTTTTTTTCTAAGCCTTTTAATCCAATTCTTAGTTTCCTAACAGCTTTTTAAACATAAAAACTATATATAAACAATACATAACCTTCTCTAAACATCAAAAACACAATTCTCACAAATTTTCATACTAAATACAACTTAAAATCAAGGTTAAAGTTTCTTGAAAATCTAACCTCAAAACTTAGCTTAAATCCATTGTTTGATCTTGAAAATGTTGAAATTTCCTCGGTCCTTAAGCTGTGAGAAGTTGTTTGTGGAGATTTTTGTGAAAGGATAGCTTGAGGTTTCTTTTGATTCTCTCTAGTTTATCTCACAGTGGGAGAAGAAATGAAGAAGAAGAATAAGAGAAAGAAAAAGAAAAGAAAGAAAAGAGAGAAGTAGGGAGACACGTGAGAGAAAGAGAGAGAGAGAGAGAAAAAAAATAATTAAGGGAGGCAAGTGGCTAATGAGTCTCCTCCAGAGACTTTTAGCCTACATAATGCCAAAATGACATTTTTGAAATTTATTAGAAGTTTCAAGGCTTTTCAGTAAACATACTAAATAAGCATAGGAGAATTTTAGAAAATTTAAAAATAGATAGAAATAAATATTGTGAAATAGATTTTAAATGAAACAAATTTTTCATTGGCACACTAAAAATTAATTTAATTATCTTAATACCAATTAGGAGAATAATGGGTGTCATAGCTCTACCCCTTAAAGATATTTCATCCTCGAAATTTTAAATCTAGCAATACTAGTAGAAATCTCAATTCCTTTATGATTCCAATTCCCAGTCTAAACCGTCAATGTTGTTTGTTCTCCAAATTTAAGTTATCGTATCTCCACGTATTTATTTGCATTATCAATCTCACTCTAAATACTAAATCCCTCAACAAGAGTATTTTTAACAGGTTCCAACTTACTACACCGTATATTGGTCTATGAATCTGATCAGGCATACATATTGACCATACCATGATTTTAGTCCTTGATTGTCCATGAGCTGTGATTTACAATTACATTTAAGGAAATTGCTTGATAAATTTTGTATACTTCATCTTTAGGTTCCTTTGCCTTTCTGAGTAAGGAAAAATCAAAGATAGTTGATTTCATATTTCAACTAATAAACTAAAACATAATCATAAAACATATATTACAAACACTTCTATTCAAAACCATACATTAAACTTATTCATAGAGATATTAGACAGAATCTCATAGTTGCAGACAAACTGAACAGATTCTTCATTAAACAGCTATCCTTATGACACAAACATTTAATCCAAATAATATACTCATATTTCCTACAAAATATCCCCACAATTGACTTTGGTACTTCCACATAACATTAACAGAATACTACACATTACAAACATGATACGGATACGTTTCGAGACTACAAGGCACTCCATATATCCAGCTATCCATATCATGCATGCTTGGAGAATACAAAAACATCGATAAATAAAAGATCAGACCTTAAGTAGGATGCATTTCGAGAGCATCAAGTACTCCATATCCAGCCATCCCGGCATTTGGCTCAATGAATCTAAAAGATTGAACAATGGCATACCACAAGAAATATAGAATGCAAGGTAAACGGTTATTCATGACACACGAAATACAGACACACATGCCTACATACCATAGATAAAACAAAAATATTACAGATGGAGATTCAAATCAATTGGCCACTCCCGAATTTTCCTTTCCCATTCAAGCTTGGATGTTGCAGTGTCGGATTCTGGATGTATGATTTGCATATTATCTAGCAATTCCTCAGCTGTTGAAGCAGTAACAAAGATTTGTCTCTCCGATTCTGCAATGATGTTTTCTTCCACAGCATAATCTAGAAATTTCAAAAGACCATCATAAAAACCATTTACATTCAGTAGTCCCAAGGGTTTGGAATGAAAGCCTAATAATTGCTCACAAGCAATTGCGAATATTTTCTCAAGAGTACTTAGACCACCGGGTAATGCTATAAAAGCATCAGAATTATTGATTATGGCTTTAAAATTTCTAGGGATACTCCTGACTCCTTTTTTCTTACCTATGGTTTCCTTATAAAGGTTTCTTCAACTAGAATATGAGGCCAAATCCCTATAGTTGTGGCCTTACTAGACCTAGCTGCTAGGGTCATATTTTTCATCATTTTCATACTACCACCCCCATAGATTATGTTAATCTTTCTGCGTGCTAGGACTTGCCCTGAGTGTTTTGCAGCTTCTACATAGGCTTTATCTTTTCCAAGACTAGAACCACAAAAAACATAGACATTCTTTATTTTCTTGGTGGACTGGGAGGTAGACATATTTAATTTATATAAGTTATTGCTTTATGTCTACTCCACTTAGACTTCGGGCTCTACATGAGATTTTAAGGATGAGGAATATGCAAAAAGGAATAAAGAGACAAACGAGTAGGAAATGGAAAGGTAATCTAAAGATTTAAACAAAATCTTGTGCGGGTAAGAAAGTAAGATAAGGTGATTGATAGTTCACAGAAAATTGGATTTACTTTTTGAAAAAGATTAGACTCTAATTGTATAACTTTTGACGATTGAGAATGGTTTGACAAAAGACCCATTTGACATAACTACAGACCTTTTGACAAATATACATCGAGTCTAGAAATTCAATATAAACGACAAATACTTTAGAACTTTTAAAATTTGAGACACAATCTTAAAATATCTGGATAAGTTTTCAAAATTCAAACATATTATTGTACCGTATGTGACGTGTCTGATAAGATAATATATTATATTATATATATTTAAGAAAACCACAAATTAAATGAGATACTAACACTTACTGTGTCAATCTAATAATCACAATTATTTTAAACACAAAAGCAAATATTTTGATAAAAGAATGACAGATTATTGATTACTAATTGAAATGATTTCAAACAACAATTACTTAACAACCTTTATAGAGCGATGACTTACTCCCTATTCTCTTATGGCTTGGCAAACAGGATCTAGAGATACCATATTCCTAAGGCGTTGTCTTTCTACATAGAATTTAGGCCAGAGTTTAAAAATAGCTCCTTGAACATATCCACTAAGGTGACCATAAAGAGTAGGATGGATGCTATCCAAGTTCTCCTTTGAAAGTCCATCCCTACAAAACCTTATTTTATCCTCTCTATTCGTAGATGTATAACCAGGTGAAGTACATTTACCATTACAATTTTGTCTTCCACATTTGTTATAAGTGACCGCGATGGCACGAGCTCTTCTTTTCATTGTACTACGACTGGTACCCGTTCCTGGTAAACCGATATCTTGGCTGAAGTCACTCGGACGGATCTTCCCCTTTATCAACATTCTCACATCACAAGGGATGCTAAAACGCATAAGAATCCACAACCGAGTGATTCTAGCTTTGTATTTCTTTATGAGAATCTTTTGGGAGAGTGATGGGAAATACTTTCTCAGGTGTTGGTACTTTGGGTCCATGATAAGATGAAAGAAGAATAAATAGAAAGGAAAAATTGAGACAGTAAGTTGTAGAATCCTAGAATTCCTTCTTCTTTTAGGGAGAAAGAAGAGGATTTGCGATTTAGAGAGAAAATAACAAATTATAAGAGAAAGAGTAAGCTCGGAGAAATAAGCTCCTATGCACAGTAGACGTATATGTAAACAATAATTAAACCACTGTAGATGACACGTATAGAGGCCACATGAGAGAGATAGTGTGAATCAAACTGATTTAGGATTCGGACTAGGCCTAAATATTTTAAGTTGAAATGGATCAGGTTGTTTCAGGCCTTAACACATTTAGAATGAGTTAAATAACAAACATAAAATTGAAAACCAATTTGTACTGATCTTAAGCCCATTTCAAAGTCTACTAAAAATAAAATCAACTATTAAAATGATTCCATGACAACATAATCCTCTAGTAACTCAAATAATTTGTTTTAATCAAAGCCTTATTGAACAATGCATACACTCATATGTTATCCTTAATACTCAACATCTGTCAATGGATTCATCATCATTACTGCCAAGGGTTTAGAACGTGACCAACCATGAAATCAATACGATTTATGTCTTCCAACATAAACCATATCAATGAACAAAGACCTTTGATGTTACTACTTAAGAACATCTACAATCCTCACAATTCCACTTATACAATATTTAATTTCCTCAAATAACAAAACCTTAGGTAACCAAAAGATTCACATCTAAACATCTAGAAGTTAAGCATTTTAGCATAATTATTCAAAATTATTATAGGTGCCTTAAGTATTATGATTTACTTAAGGAAACTCCTACTGGTCACTTCCACATTGCATCTATTCATAAAGATTCACTGATACACTTAAATACAATGTACATAACAAAATATTCCAACCTTGAAATTCAAGCATTCTTACCTTTACGTAGTCTCAACAGACCAAAAGTCTAACATTTATCTCACTCAAGATTCAATACCATGGATTCCTAACTTATCTCATATTCCTCAAGTAAATAGAACTTTCAAGAAAAGTTATTGAAACTTATGTACTCCACTGAATCTACACATAATCATTACTTAGGTCTGAATCAATTACGAAGAATTTGGCATATCTATGCCAAACTTTGAAATCAATAAATCAAGCCTTATATTTCTTTTTGTTTTTCACGAGATAAAAGGCTCTTAAATCCTCGTATCTACATGAATTTCTCATCATTCTATACGAATTAGATATACTTATAGATCCTAATATTATATGAATCTCTTATAAGCATTTTACTTATAAACCCATTCCATATAATTATCACTCCCTCATAACTATTACTACTTTTCTTTTATATAATTATCATACTCATATAACCGTTAATATTTTCATTCTAAGGCCTTTCCATGTTACATCCTTCTAGACTGTATAAATCAATCTGAAGGTTCATTTTGATGATGACAATGAAAATTAAACTTCAAAACAATCTCAAAAACAATTTTTTTTAAGTGGTGCTACACTCCCTAGGTTAATCGAACTTAGGCTCTGATACCAAAAATTCTATAACGCCCCTATATGAGGGTTAACAATTTTTAATGAATAAAAATAAAAATAAAAATAAAAATAAAACTTCAAGAATAAAGTTGTCCGAGACTTAAATGAAAATTCTCAAATCAAAAATAAAGATATAAACGACAATTAAACCACATTTAATATAGCACCTTAAATTTAATAATATAAAACTGTCATCATCATCTTTTCAATCCTCAACACATCTTAATACAGCCACATAAAGTAACATCGATGCTTACATTATCATGAAGAACATTCTTAACAATTGAAGCAATCTCAACGTAATATAGCTACATAACTTCCTCAACTATTTTCCTCGTAGCCACCTCACACTTAGTGAGTCCTAAAAAGATGAAAATGTAAAGGAATGGGCGACAACATGCTCAGTAGGAAAAACCACTACTCACTTTTAGGTTTTTATCATTACCACATTAAGATCTACATGGTTAGTTAATACTCATCATTATCCAGATTATGAGATTATTATGATCGTATTTCGTGGATACCATAATTAATCATTATCGAGTTTCATGCATATACATATATACAAATGTTACAGTTTACCATTATTCCTAGGTATCCACGTTCAATAGAGTATCACTCAACTCATCGAAAACCAAATGGACGCGCTTGATCACCCTCTAAACATTCCAAGGGTGTTTCGATGAGGGGACATCAAGCCTCGAGTCCTTACCAATTCGATTCCTGTACAGTGCGTTCTGGGACTTTCGACCCAAGGGAGTATCATCACCTCCCCCTATTTTATCTTTTAGGATATTCGTGCCTAAGGACGTAACCATCGCCTTCTTCACGTCTCACCATTTCTCTATATTCAATTGTTATTTATGGAATCAGTTTTCATAACTATGCTTCTCAATTTACAACAACATGTGTCAAATCATTATGTTCCTCGCTGTACAATACAAGACGAGTTCATGTCATAGTTTTATATGTGATACTCATATAATAGCAGTTCAACATATATATATATATATATCTTGCAGTAAAATAATTAATTTTAATTTCATAAAGACCTCACAAAATATGAGTAATCAAATCCCTACCTCTTCACAAATATCCACTGACAATTCTCAGCTTACATAATTCACCACGTAAGCTCCAAGTATGTCATTGTCCTAAAACATATAAAATTACCATACTTTAACTTAAATTCTAATTTTTAATTATGTCAATTTATCATTTATTTTTACTAATGTGTCATAATCATTAACGTACTAAAATTGTAAATATCAATTTTTCAACTTAATTTTAGTAAATTATAAAATAGCAATAAAATAAAAATATACGAATTTTATTTTGGTATGAAATATGTGAAAATGAATTTTTAAATTAAATAATATAATTTTAAAATATTTATAATTAAAATAATTAAAAGTTTCATATTTATAAAATTATTTGAAATTACAACCTGTATAGGAAACTATTTATTATATTCGAACCATAAACTATCAAATAACTATCCTTATCCTAATAGTTTGACTCCCCTTTATTGTTCTTAAGATTGGGGGTTCGAATCCTATCTAAAGCTTCTTTTCATTGAATTTCTGTATGGAAAAACAACATGTAGTTTTTCTGAAAAACGACATGCAGTTTATAGGAAAAATGACATGTCATTTTTGAAAAACGATACGTCATTTTTCACCTGGAAAAACTCATATAGAGAACCCAGAATTTGTTTTTTAAGCCCTTTAATCCAATTATTAGTTTCCTAACAGCTTTTTAAATATAAAAACTATATATAAACAATACATAACCTTCTCTAAACATCAAAAACATAGTTCTTACAAATTTTCATACCAAATGCAACTTAAAATCAAGGTTATAGTTTTTTGAAAATCTAACCTCAAAACTTAGCTCAAATCCATTGTTTGATCTTGAAAACGTTTAAATTTCCTCAGTCTTTAAGCTTTAAGAAGTTGTTTGTTGAGATTTTTGTGAAAGGACAGCTTAAGGTTTCTTTTGATTCTCTCTTGTTTATCTCACAATGGGAGAAGAAATGAAGAAGAAAAAGAAGAGAAAGAAAAAGAAAAGAAAGAAAAGAGAGAAGCAGGGAGAGACGTGAGAGAAAGAGAGAGAGAGAGAAAAAATAATTGAGGGAGACAAGTGGTTAATGAGTCTCCTCCAGAGACTTTTAGCCCACATAATGCCAAAATGGAATTTTTGAAATTTATTAGAAGTTTCAAGGCTTTTCAGTAAACATACTAAATAAGTATACGAGAATTTTAGAAAATTTTAAAATAGATAGAAATAAATATTGTGAAATAGATTTTAAATGAAACAAATTTTTGATTGGCATACTAAAAATTTATTTAATTACCTTAATACCCGTTAGGAGAATAATTGGTGTCACAGAGGCGCAGTAGTTTCGCGAAAATCCTCAAAGTAGACGGTAATAACCAGATCTACTATGGAATTTGAATTTGTAGCCTTAAATAAAAGCAGTGAATAAGCTGAATGGCTAAGGCATTCTTGGAGGATATTCCTGAATGGCCTAAACCTATGCCTGCAATATACATACATTGTAATAATCAATCTACTATTGGCAGGGTACATAATGTGATGTACAATGTAAGTCAAGAAAAAGAAGAAGAAGAATAAGAAAGTTGGTCCAAAGTAGATGGAGATGTGTTAGCATCATAAGGAATTGCACATTAACTCTCTTATCGATACCAGTGGGTAGCACGCATTTTACGGGTGTATCCTTCACGAAAACAAAGATTAAAAAAAATATGTATATTATAAAACTTAGTTTGCTTTCATTACTTTCTTGATCATTTGGTTGAGGAAAAAAATCAAACAAAGAATATTTAAAAAGAAAAATTGTTAATTGGAAAATTTAGGAGGAAAGCAAAAAAAAATATATAAAGGATTATACGTGCAAACAGGAAAAAAAGAAGACAAAGACAAAAAAAATTGAAGCAAAAATAAAAAATGAATAAATAAATACATAAGCAAAAGGCAAAAGGTAAAAAAGAAAAGGAAAAGAAAATGAAGAAGAAAACTAACCCATGCCCAATGTCAAGCTTATGTGCAAAAGCACATTCACACTTTTATGTATAATATAATTATAGTATAGACACTAGTGAGAAGCATGCACCTTTGCACATGCATTCTTCATATTTTATGGATACAAAGATAAAAAAATATATATATATCTTATAAATGTCATTTTATTATTCTTGTGATCATTTGGTTTGGTAAAAAAAGGTTAAGTAGAGAATATTTAAAAAGAAAAAAGTTGTTAATTTGAAATTTTAGAAGGAAAACAAAAAAAAAAGAAGAATACAAAACCAAAAAAATTATTAAAGCAAAAAGTAAAAAAAAAAATAAATAAGAAAAAGGAAAGAAAAGAAACCCCATGCCAAGTGTTAATTTCATATGCAAAAGCACATTTACACAGTTGAATATAATATAGATACTTTCCTTATTGTTTGATTTAGTTTAAAAAATGAAAAACTGTAGTAAATAACATTTTTTCAAAACTAATTGTAGTAAATAGCAAGTTTTAGGAATTATTATAGTAAACAAAAAATTTACGCTGCAAATAACATATTTAACCCTTATTTATAATGTAAATAATTTTTATTTACATAGTACGTAAGTTATTTATATTGTAAATTTTGTCTCTATTATAAATATTTTCAAACATGCTATTTAATTTAAAAAGTTTCAAAATATGTTATTTCCCTCATTCTCCAATTAAAAAAATTGAGCACATAATATTTAAAAGGAAAAAATTTTTAATAGGAAAATTTAAGAGGAAAACAAAAAAATCATAAAAATGAGAAAAATAAAGGACTAAGTATGTAAATAGGAAAAAATGAAAAAAAAAAAACCAAAAAATGAAGTAAAATGTAGAAAATGAGTACATAAAAAATAAGCCAAAGTTATAAAACAAATAAAAAAAAAGAAGAATAGAAACCCTACACCACATGTCAACTTTATGTGCAAAAGCATATTCACACTTTTATATATAGCATAAATAATAATATATTCTATACAATAATAAAAGACGCTAAGTGCCAATTCCCTTGGCTTTGATGCGTGGCCAGGGGAATGAAACAGGGAAGCTCTCCCGTTTCTTTCTTTCTTTCTTTATTTTTTTGTCATTTTATGCCTTTTTATTTTCTTTTCCTTTTTTAAAGTAATATAATTCTTGCCTTGTTTTCTCCCTTTTTTCTTCTTTTTTGGGCTTTTTTCTAAACTATTCCATCCTTATTTTCGTTTCTTTTATCTTTTTCCTCACTGATATGTGGATTTGAGCTTCTGGAGTTCTTACGTCATCGGTCGTGGTGTCACATATGTAGTATCATAATAATAATATTTATAATTAGAGTTAGATAAATTTTATCAACCTCTCTAACCAGTCTTTTAGTACTATTAATACTAATTTCTATTATTCAACTATCCATAATAATATTCATAACTAAAACTAAGTAAATTTTGTTAGCTTCTTTAACTACTTATTTAGTACCACTAAGTTTCTAATAAGTAATTTATTGGTGATTGTATCACAAATGTATTTGGTTTATTTGATATCTATTATATCAAATATGTTTAATATCTCATTTTATCCAAGTCTTGAATTGATATTCATGCAAATATCATTTGTCTTTTTCAAAAAGTTACGAACTCTATATCTATGAATAATGTTCCTAGCTACTCATCCTAAATGCCAAATTTTGATTGCTAATTGATATCATGCATTGACAAGCCAATAGATATACCATATGTACGTGAGTCTATTAATGATTGATGACTAAAGTTAATCTATAAATGGCCATCATTAATAAAATTTGATCATTTTTACGAAACTATTAAAGAGTTAGAGTTTTTCGTGATTCAATATATTATATTTAAACTATATAATGAGGATAAAATTATTTCGATCCTAATTGTGTGCAACATGTTTATAATACATCCTTTGATTTGAAATTATATATGTTTACTTCCTGCACACATGGATGGATTATTAAAGGATGTAAATATGACATAAGATCCTCATTATATTTACTCAACAAATATAATGCATACAGTCATCATATTCATTGTTCATAAAAATGCATAAGTATTTTTCCATAATAATGATAAAATATAAATATTCATGTTAGATATATTCTAACATGTGCTCTAATACATAATGCTATTTCAATGCTTTATTTACTTTTGTCATCAATTTAGAACTTTGAGCATTCCATAAGTAAACTTTTAATAATTTGAAATGATAACATTATAACTATTAAATTAATTGATTAATAGCAAGTAAATTGTGACGTTTCACCTTTTCGGGCAGTCACTTAACTTTTATAAACATCATTTCTTATACATTAATCTTACTTACTTAGTAAGAAAAATGCTGAATAATTTTTTTCCTTCTAACATACTTTAAAACATACTTAAAAGATATTGCAACTTCTGTTGCATTTTAAGTTGATACATTGCTCAACATTTGACATTAAAACAATTTCAAATCATTTCTTAAAACTTAATAAGAAACATTAATTGAATCATAGCTTAAAACTTAACTTTATAATTATATAAAACATTTCATAAAATATATCTTAAAACTTTGAAAATATTTCTTAAAACGTTAATTTTCTTAAAACTATGAAAACACTATATCAAATAGTGGGAAAACATTTACGTTGAACAGCGAAAACATATTATAGTGGTATCTATGTCCAAATCTTCGCATCTGTCCTCCACTGCACCAAGCTCTTCAAAGAGATCCTATTGGTCACCCATAGGACTATGAAACCCGAGCATTTTTAGTACATTAAAAATACTATAACTTAAGGATTAAGTTAAGCAAAATAGGTGTCACAAGGATTATTGTTTAATCCAATTTTTCTGATAAAGTCCATAAAAGCAAAAATGAGATTTTTGAAGGTGAAAATCATGCCATGGTCTTATATTAGAAAGGAAGGATACGAAAATAAGTTGGAAAGCTCAATTGTTACAAAATATGCTGCAACATATGTTAAGACAAAAATACAGTTTAAGAAAACATATTGTATGATAATATGAAGAATTATACAGTATTAGAATAATGCAGTATACAGAAGTACACTGATAAAGTTATGTAGTATAAAAATTACATTGTAAAAGTAATACAGTGTAGGAATTTGACTGTTTAAGATTAACCAGTATAGAAATTGGACTGTTTAAGTGAAAGCAGTATATGAATAATACTGTTTAGAGAATATGAGAGAATAACGAATGCTATAGCAGTATGGAGAATATACTGATAATATAAGAAAAATAATATCAGTATAAATTTAGACCGTACAAAGTTAGATAATATTAGAATTATATTATGTAATGGATAAAAATAAGTATGAGAGGTTGTAAGACCTCATGAATTATATGGAAAAGAATACCGACAATATAAGAAACTATATTGTCTGTATAAATTTGGACTGTATAAAAAGTCTTTGAGGGACCCACCATGGGACACCAAAATGAATGAAAATTTACCACCAAGCCCTTTGGGTGGCCCAATTATACATTGCCAAGTTAAGCAAGATGATGTTAAGTGTTGACTAATGTTGATAAGTCATCAAATTTTGGTGGGAAATTACCAAAATATCCATTGAAGTGGCCAAATCAAATAATGCCAAGGTTGTCCCAACTTTTTGTTACAAATGATGTAAAGTGATGACTCATGGTGATGAGTCATCAAATTTAGGAAAAAATCAAGAGTAATTCACTTATTTAAGGAACCAAGAAATGAACAAAGAAAAAAATGTTCCATTCTCTTTCCAAAGAAAACTGTTCCCCTTAGGTATTTTCCTCTCAAAAACTTTGATGAATTCCAAGCTCCAAATTACGTGAGGAAATAAGAACAAGCGAAGGAAATGAAGATTAAGGAGTTTTAAAGTAAAACTCAAAACTTTTCCCTATTGTGTATTAGGGTTTTGCTCAAGTTTTTGATGAAATTTTAATGGTGAGGTATGGGCTTGATGTCAAGGAAATTTAGAAGTTTTCAAGTGCTAGAAAGTAAGGACAGGCACTTTGCATGGATTAGGTAAAATCCTAGTCTTTTTAATTAAGCCAAAGTTTATGTTTTATTATGTATGCCAAGTCTTTGACGAAATGTTTAAACTATGGCATTTAATATGGACATTATGGCATGATTGGTTTATGTTCTATGGTGATGGTGATGATGATGGAAAAAAGGAAAGTAAGGGTTTTAGGTTTAAAAGTAAAAAATTGTTAAACTTTGTAAAGTTTAACTAGTTTCAAAAGAATAGGATTTTGAGGGCCTTAGAGGCCAATTTATGTCTTAAATATGGCATTGGATCTACCAACATAGTGAGCGAAACAACTTTTGTGAACAAAGTTTTGTAAAATTCTAAAAGGACTAAATTGCAAAGTTTTACTAAAGTTCGGTAGATTTAAAAATCAGCCAAAAAGTCCACTATAACATTAGAATTTGAGGAATTTTAGAACATGAAAGTTTGAAACTGTTAAGACAGCATGAATAGTTTATCAAAATTCTGCTCGGTTGAGGAGTTATGAATTTTACAAAATTTTGAGCACAAAATTTCTAAAAATGAAAACGTTATGAAATTTTTGGAATTTGACCATGGAACTTTTGGAAGTTTTATTCCCTATGAAAAACTAAACATTTTGGTAAAGTTTTATTCCCTTTGAAAAACTGAACATTTTGGTACAAAATGATTGTTTTTGGTTCTGGGGGCAAAAATGTAAAGTTTTTTGTGTTTCAGGTCAAAACCGTAAAATCGCATGAAAATTGGGTTTTCACCAGAGGACGTTGGGTTCATGCAATTTTATGGGTAGTGAGTAACCATAGGGATTATGTTTTTACAAGATTCAAAGTTTAGTCAAGGAAAGAATGAAAAAAAAAGGTTAAGGGCAAAATGGTCATTTTACGAAAGAGGCCAAAACGGACTTGAAATGTCGATATCGAAAAACGCTCCTTAGCAAAATTTTTCTGTAATATGTAGGTAATGAAACGGTAAAGTAAAGCAATGAATTTTATAAAGTTACGAAATTGACAAAAAACCCGTTAATGATAAAATCGTTATTTTTAAGAAAACTGATGAAGCGGAGTCGAACACTCTAAATTAGCAAAATGATCTTAGATAAAAATTGATCCGTAATACGTTAAGTAATGAAACCGTCACATGAGACGAGAAATTTGATAAGGAATGTTCAAGTAAAAGAAAGGTAACCTAGTAGGTTACAAAGTTAAATAAAGAAAAAGGATAACCCGATGGGTTACAGAGTTAGGTAAAAAGAGTGATAACCTGATGGGTTACGAGTTAAGTAAAAGATACAGTAACCTGGTGGGTTACAAAGTTAAAAGCAATAGGGTACAAAGTAAAGAGAATGGTAAACCGATAGGGTACCAAGTTAAGTTAAAAGGAAAGAACGGCTAATGTTTAAGTTTTATTATCAATCGAGTAGATTGATAAAAAGAAAATTAATTAATAAGTCGGGTATCATATGATTAGGACACAGAGGTCGACTAATAAAAGGAAAAGGAAGAAAACAGGAACGTTAGAGCTAAGTCTAGGTAAGTTTCAAACCTCACCTACAGCATAAAGTAGATGATTTTCAAATGCTTATATATATGTTTACAAATGTGTTTGCAATTGTTATGCAAGTTGTTTTTAAAGTACATTTGCATTTGTTATGCAAAATATTTTAAAGTTCAAAACAAGATTTGCAATGAAATTGCAATTGTTATGTTTAAAGTATATTTGCATTTGACATGCATAATGTTTTTAAAAGTTTAAGTTATGACTTTCAATGTATTTAAAGTAGCATTGCATGTGTTATGTAAGATGATTTAAAGTTTAAGTCATGTTATGCAATATGTTTGCAAATGCCATGCTAAATGTTTAATGCCAAGTTATAGCACTAAAATGTGCAAGTATTTGTTCTGCTCACTAAAGTTAATAAGAAAGTAAAATAAAGATGAAAAGAAAGTATTATACCAACTCCTTGATGTGAGGTACACAAGTAAAGTTAAAGTTTTGACCTCTTTGATGTGAGGTACATAACCTCAGAGTTCGATGGTCTCAAGTCTCCTTCAAGGGAAGCATCATGTTTATGATCTTATGATTAATGATGTTGGTACGAACACTAAATTTTATAAAATAAGGAAAGTTAAGGAGCAAAGATAAAAGTTAAAGTAAGAAAAGAATGTTCATTAGATGTTCATAATTGAAAGTATATAATTGAGCATAAATAGAATCATGCATTATGAATTTGCTTGTATTCCTTGTTATGAAGTGTTTATGTGAAATGATTATGGAAAACATTCTAAGAAATGTTTTATGTTAAATGTTTATGAAAGATATATTTATGTCTTCAAGAAAAGATTTATGAAGGACGTTTTAAGAAAAATGTTGAAGAAATGTTTTGTGAAAATTGTTTTGGAAATGTTTAAAGAAAAACTTTTATGAAAAACGTTTTAAGAACAAGGTTTTTATGGGAAAAGCTTTTAAAGCATGTGAAAATTATTTGTGAGATTTCATTTGAACTTACTGAGTGAAAGCTCATTAAAAATTTCTTCATACTATAAGTAGTTCTATGGGTGACCAGTAGAACCTGTTAGAAGAGCTGGGTGTTACGGAGGACAGTTGCAAAGATTTGGGTATGGATACCACTACAGTATACTTCCGTTAGTTTAAGAAAATGTTTTCTCACTATTTGATATAGTGTTTTCAAAGTTTAAGAAAGACAAAGTTTTAAGATATATTTTCAAAGTTTAAATTATATTTTCTTTTACGAAATGTTTCATATAATTAAAGAAATTTTTTTTTTCATTATTTTTCTTACTAAGTAAGTAAGATTAATGTTTAAGAAATGATGTTTAAAGAAAGTCAAGTGATTGCCCGAAAGGCGGATCGTCTCAAGGACAATCTACAGCATGAAGAAACTTTTAATGAGCTTTCGCTTACTAAGTTCAAACATAATCTCACAAATCATTAAAACATGCTTTATAAGCTTTTCTCATAAAAACCTTTCTATTAAAACATTTTTCATAAAATATTTCTTAAACGTTTTTCTTAAAACATCCTTCATAAACCTTTTCTTGTCAACATAAAAATGTTTTTCATAAATATTTAATGTAAAACATTTCTCAGAATATTGTTCATAGCACATAAATATTTTTATAATAAGGAATATAAGGAAAATCAAAATACATTATTCTATTTATGCTTAATTATAAACTTTCAATTATAAGCATCTTATGATCATTCTTTATCTTTACTTTCAACATATAATCTTTAGTGTTCGTACCAACATTATTAAATATGAGAACATAAATATATTGCTTTCCTTGTAGAAGACTTAAGATCACCGACACCGAGGTCAAAACTTTAACTTTACTTGTGTACCTCACATTAAGAAGGCTGGTACGACACTTTCTTTTTATCTTTATTTTACCTTCTTTTTAACTTTAGCGAGCATATCAAATGCTAACACATCATATGCAAACACATTTGTAAATCATAACTTGTACTCTTTAAAACATTGTGTATTTCACATGCGAACTTATTTTAAGAATAATAATAATAAATACATTGTAAATCTTTACTTGATCTTTTAAACTTTATGCATATTAAATGCAATCATGCTTTAAACATAATAGTTGCATGTATATTGCAAATCTTGATTCAAACTTTAAGACATTTTGCATAACAAATGTAAACATACTTTAAAAACAACTTGTATAACAATTACAAACACATTTGCAAACACATATATAAGCATTTTAAAATTCATTTACTTCGTGTTGCAGGTGAGGTTTGAACTTACCTGTCTATGTTAGACATGTATGCCCTAAGGAGTAAAAATGTAATACATTTTTGGAAACATTTTTTGTAACACCCCTATGTGGGGGTTAACAGTTTTAAATAAATAAAAATAATTTTAAATGTTATATTATTTAAATCAATTAAACAATGCCCATGGGTCTTTAAACAACAAGAAAAATAAAAATAAACGTTTTAAATACAAACCACAGTTTTTAGTGTAGCACCAAATATATATAATTACAGTCATCATCACCATAGTACAATTCCCAAATAACTTAACACAGCCATAAAAAAAAATAATACAACTCTTACATGTTGTAGATAAGTTGTAATTAAACAGGGTCTTCTAACACGAAAACAGCAGGATTGTTTTCGCTTATTCCTCTTCAAATATGTTGCACTGAGTTCCACCTGAGATATGAAGATATGATAGGGATGAGCATCGACATGCCCAGTAGGGAAATCATGACTCACCTTATGGTTTATCCATTACCACATTAAAAACTGCATGGTTAGTAGGTTACATCATATTCCAGATTATGAGGTTTATTATGATCACATCTTATGGATACCGTAGTTAATCATTACCAAGTGTCATAATTACACATTTATACAAATATTATCAATCATCATTGTTCCTAGGTATCCATGTTAAATTGAGTATCACTCAACTCATCGAAACCCAAAATGGGTGCACTTGGCCACCCTCCAAACATTCCAAGGGTGTTCCGGTGAGGGGACATCAAGCCCCGAGTCCTTACTAAGTCAATTCCTGTACAGCGTGTTCTGGGACTTTTGACCCAAGAAAGCGTCATCACCTTCCCCCTAATTTACCTTTTTGGGTATTCGTGCCCAAGGACGTAACCGTCGCCCTCTTCATGTCTCACTATTTCTCTATATTCAATCATTATTTATGGAGCCAATTTTCCTAACCATGCTTCTTAATTTATAACATGTGTCAATTTATTATGTTTCTCGCTGTACAATACCAGATGAGTTCATGCCATAGTTTCATATGTGGTACTTATATTATAGCAGTTCAACATAGATATATATATATTGCGGCAAAACAATCAATTTTAATTCTATAAAAACCTCACAAAAATGAGTAATAGAATCCCTACCTTTCAAGCTTATCAACAATCTTTTAATCCTGGAATCAATTAACGTTAGCTCCACACATCCTTGACCCTAAGGCATGCATAAGGACAATTAAAACTAAAGCACAACGTATAATCACATTCATAAGTGAGTTATGTGTAAACCCGTCTACTAGTGCCATTAAAGTATTTTTATGCATTAAACATGGAGAAAATGCATACTAAAAACTAAGTTTAGATTAAAGAAAACCTACCTCAAAACTTCTTTGAAAAGCACCAAAGTTTGGGTTATCAATCAAGCTTGAATTAACTTTAAAACCGCCTCGATCATGGTTGGGAATTATAATTGTCTTGGCCACAAAGAGAGCTTTGTGCTCTATGTCTTTAGTTAGAAATTTGAAGTGAGAAGGGAGAGAATGAGAACTAGAGAAGAAGGTGGTGATAGTTAAATAAAAAGATATCAAAATGCTTAAGAGGAATGGGATGTTTACGGGGAAAAGTTGCAAGAAGAAACAAAAGAGTCTTAAAGGAAAATATCATCTTGTCTCCCATGAAGACTTTTAGCAAATAATGCCAACATAATTGAGGGGATAATTGGAGTGAATTATAGAAGAAGATAAGGAAATAATTAATTAGGTGGTTGAGAAAATATCTCCATGTCTTCTATGAATTGACGGAAAATAATTCAATGTCCCCTTCGGATACCTTTAGCAAAATGAGAAGAAGTCTATATAATTGAGCAATAATTTAGGGAGACAAGATTGGTAGAAGTAAGTGTTGGTAAGTTTTGAATGTTTCTTAGGAAGACTTGGTAAGAAAATACTAAAATGGTATTTTTTTAAATGATCATAAACAACTTAGTAATTTTAAATAGTCACATTTTATTCATTAAATTTTACAAAATTATGCCCGTTAAAAATACAGGTGTTACATTTTTATCAATAAAGAATTTATTCATTTAATATACCAAATCTTGTCCTCTTTACGTTCAAATTTGTTGAATGTATGATAAGCAAACAGTAGTCTGAGACTGTCAGTCTAAACCTTAAGAATTGAGCATATGATGGACTGATTATGCGGAAGACACGATTCTTAAGGTGACGGTCTAAAACATATGATCCGCAATCGAGGGAATAAAGTTGGGCGCTTTATTCATGTAAAGATTGTTATGTTGTCTATATCCCTTTTGGGAGATGGTTTGTCTTGACCATCGGAGTTGGACTGCGTGAATAGAAACATTGGCGCGTTGTCATAGGTGACGACATGTTTGATCGAGACATAAAGTGAATTGATTTAGATTAAATATTCTGTCTTGGCAAATCGATTCACTTTAGACATTCATTTGTATTGTATCTTAATCCTGAGATGAATAATGGGCCCGTTGTCTCGACTTGTGTCTTTTGATGTGCCAAAGGGTGACACCCACATCTCAATAGTGGTATGCATACCGGTACGTTGGAGGCATGACTCTTGATAGCTTAGACTTGTTATTCATAGATATGGAATCCATAGCTCCTCTTTAGGAGTAATGATATCCTCTTATATGCGTTGTCCTGTAATTGAAAAACTGAAGCGCTCAACTATTTGGATACATAGGTGTAACCGAATGGTATACTATCTTTGGATGGTAAGTTTTCTAATGGTGAGACAATGGAACGTAAGATAAAAATAATCAGGAAGGTAAGACAGGAACTTGTCCTTAAGCCGATTATGGATGATCATATGGGGATGCGATACACTATGATATGTCATGGAGACTTAGCTACACGAGCTTCGTAATTCTATAAAGTTCGAGAGGGCAGCTCCAAGCTTTTAGTGGAGTAGCGTTGGAGTTGGTAATTGTAAAATGTATATCTGAGATATTGGGTTTCATAATTATCATGAGCTTGAACTTTATAGGTCCATTTTGGTCCCCTTTGCTAGCTCATAAAGTCCTGTAACGACACGACGTGCTTTTCTAATAATTGGTGACTTATGTCAGATTTATCAGATTGGTTTAAAATTTGTAAGAATCAAATAATTCATGTCTGTTTATCGGTTGAATTAATTTTGTAAGAAATTAGTTCAAGATAAACTTGTTGAATTATTGCGATCAGATAATTCTTGTCTGTTTATTGGTTGTTTTAATTTAGGACAATTTAGAACAAGATAAACTTGTAGAATTATTGTGAATTGATTTATTTTCTTAGAGATTATCTTGATAAAGTTTGTTTTGATCAGATAACTTCTCTATTGGGTTATTTGAATCAAAACTGAGACTTTATCCTTTAGAATCTCAGGTGAAAAATAAAAGATTCGCAAGATTTTTTCTCGGGAGTTCGCCCTGCCGAATGACGTGGTCAGCCTGTCGAACTGGCCTGTTCAGCCTGCTGATTAGAATGTTCAGCCTGCCGATCAGCGGGAGATAAGATTATGCGTTTTTCATGCGGATCTTATCAGATATTGATCCGAAACTTGATTCTAGTTTCGAGTTTTTGAGACCTAATCTGATATGGACTGACCCTAGGACCAATAGCTATAAAAAGAGAGTGAGTCTCATGATTTACTCAGATCAATTTGAGAGATTAAGAGTGATACTCTTCTAGTGAGCATCTGAAAACTCCCTGAGAGCATTTTGTTCACAAATCATGAACACTAGCTTTGGGTTCTCTCTATTGGTTGGAAGGAGAGTCACCGGTGGAAGAGCTGTACGTGTGAGCCCACACTCACTCCGGTTGTGGACAGAGAATAGTAAAGAAGACCAGTTGGTTGAGGCTCTTCTGGAATGTTACTTCTCTACACAGGTTGCGAAGGTTCTTCGGCACACTGAGGTTAGTAAGATCTGTCTAATTTATATATATAACATGTCAAACTTGTGTTTTAAAAATTACTCTGATGAAATTTTTTTTAAAAATTCCGCTGCGCACTTTGTTTCCAACAGTCTATAGCTCTAACATTCTCATCTCATTTCTTTTCCTTTCATTAGTCGGCTTCTGTATCCTGATCAAACTACATCCGACTTATTAGCTAACTTTTCATATCCTCAATCTGCTCGATTGATAACAAATTAATCGTTCATTACTTTTTACATAATTTATATACTATTGGTTTACTTTCCTTTACTTTGTATCCCATTGGTTTACCTTTCATTTACTTAGCTTTATAACCTATTGGGTTTACCTTTCCCTTAACTCCATAACCCATCTGATTATCACTCTTTTTACTTAACTCTGTAACCTATCGGGTTACCTTTGTCTTTACTTAACTTAGTAACCAGCCGGGTTACTTTTCATTTAACTTAACTTAAACATTTCTTCGTTAAATCTCCTGCCTCAGTTGATAGTTTAAGTAAGTAACAAGATATGAAACATTTTTCGTCAAAGATTGTTTTGCTAATTTAGAGTGTTCGACTTCGTTTTAGCCGTTTCCTCAAAAATAGTGATTTCACCTTTAATGGGTTTTTCATAAAGTTTATAACTTTTCCTCATATTTCTTACATTTTATGGAAAATTTTCCACTAAGGAGTGTTTTCCAACATTGGGCGTATCATGTCCATTTTGGCTTTTTCGCAAAATAACCATTTTGCCTTTGACGAGTCTTAGGAAACTTTCAGAACTTGTTTTAAAATATGACTTTCATTCCTTTATGTCTCATAATATTATGGAAAACAAAAACAAAGGTTTTCCTTTCAATTAAATCTGTTTTGTTAAAACTTTATAGTTTTAACCGAAACTTGAAGATCTTTGCGTTTTTGCCCTTAACGTTCGTTTCTTTTCTTTCCTTGACTAAACTTAAATCCTTTGAAACTTAGTATCTATGATTACTTACAGCCTACAGCAGTGCAGGAACCCAAAGTTCCCTGGTGAAAACCTAGTTTTCACATGATTTTTACGGTTTTGGCATAAAACATAAAAATCTTTACATTTTTGTCCTCTAGACCAAAAACAACCACTTTATACCAAAACGCTTAGTTTTTTGTAAGGAATAAAACTCAAAAAAGGTCATTGGTCGAATTCTAAACATTTCTAACGCTTTCATTTAATGAAATTTTGTACTTAAAATATCGTAAAACTCATAACTCCTCAACCGAGTAGAATTTTGACAAACTATCTATGCAACCTTAATAGTTTCAATGAGTTCTATAACTTTCATGTTTTAACTCACTTGAAATTCCAACGTTACCATGGACTTTTTGGCTGATTTTCAAATTTGTCAGATTTTTGCGAAACTTTACAATTTAATCCTTTTGAAATTTTACAAAACTTCGTTCACAAAAGTTGTTTTGCTCACTGTGTTGGAAAATTACAGACCTTACTTAGAACATAATTTGGCCTTTAAGGCCCTCAAAACCCTGTTCCTTTGAAACTAGTTAAACTTTGTATAAAATACAAAGTTTAACAAATTTCCACTTTTAAATGCAAAACCCCTATTTCCTTTCTTTCCATCATCATCATCATCATCATCATCATCATCAATATAAAGCATAAAATAATAATGCCATAATGTCCACCTTACATGCCATACCTCAAAACATTTCATCAAACACTTGGCACACATGTTTATAACATAAATTTTCAAGTATAAAGTTTAGAGATTTTCCTAAACTTTACTAAGCTTTTTGATCCTCCTTTGCTGAGCTCAAAACTTTGTTATGTCCTTTCTTTTCATCACTTGAAACCCTTCAAAGTTTCCTTGACATCATTCCATAATACATTCCATAAAATTCTTACTCAAAACTTGAGTAGAAACCCTAATACACAATAGGGAAAATTTGAATTTTTCCTTGGAACTTCCCGGTTCTTCCTCCTCATACTTGATTTTGCTCCACAACATAACTTGAAGGCTTGAAGTTCATTAAAAATTTGAGAGAGAATTGCCTAAGGGGTTTTTGGAGGAAGAAAAATTGAGATTTTTGGTTTCTTTTTTTGCATGAAACAAACGATGAATTTAAACTTGATTTTTATAAACTTTGATGACTCATCATATTTGTCATCACTTAACCTCATTTGTGATAAAAAAAAAAAAAAGTTAGCTTAACTTGGCATTGTATGATTCGGCCACCTTAAGAGGTGTGGTGGCAATTTTGTCACCTTAAGGGTTGCACTTAAGTGGGTCTCATATTAATTTTTACATAGTCTAGATTTATACTGACTGTATTTTTCTTATACTATCGGTATTCTTTTCTATATAATTAATGAGGTCTCACAACCTCCCATACTTATTTACATCCACCACATAATGTAATTCCTATACTGCTTAACTTTATACAATCTAAATTTATACTAACAGTATTTTTCTTATACTGTCGGTATATTCTCTATATTATTACAAGCTTACACAACATTCCTTACTCATTCATGTCCTCCAAACAGTTTTATTCCTATACTGCTTTAACTTTAAACAATCTAATTTCTGTACTGCTTAACTTTAAACAGTCTAATTCCTATACTGTATTACTTTTGTAGTGTAATTTTCATACTACATAACATTATCCGTGTACTTTCTTATACTGCATTATTCTAATACTATATAATTTTTTATATTATTATACAGTATTTTTCTTAAACCATATTTTTGTCTTAACATTTGTTGTAACATATTTTGTAACAATTAAGCTTTCTAGCTTATTTTCATATTCTTCCTTTCTCGTCTAAGACTATGGCATGATTTTTATCCTTAAAAATCTTGTTTCTTGCTTTTATGGACTTTATCATAAAAATTGGATTAAGTAATAATCCTTGTAGCACATATTTTGCTTAACATAATCCTTAAGTTATTGTATTTTTAATGTATTAAAAATACTCGAGTGTCACATAAATGTCACAATTTGAATGTGTTATATTTAGTGACAAATTTAACACAAAAATAATGCTATATTAGAGAATGATTTTCTTACCTAAATGATAAAATTTGATATCAACGCATTAATATGATGCTACATTGGATACCTTCTCAAGCATTAACTAATTTATAACATATTAATAAATAGAAAATTTAAAATAACATACCACCAAAGTAGTAGCCTAGTTGTGCTATGTTTACTCACGAAGTTTGGTAGATAAAAGATCTATGTTTGAGTCCAATGATAAGCGCTTGAGACTATTTTCAAGTTATTGACTTAATGTTTTTGATGGACTAAACTAACATGCTTTTTTCTTTCGATGTAATTAACCGTGCCTTTATGCAAACATTCCTCGATATATGGGACCCTTTTGATCATGTCCATCAAGGATAACTACGATTGGTCCTCCTATATTTGTTTTACTAAAAAAGATTTATAGTAACATACTAGAATAATCTTGTTTTTCATAAAAGAATTATATGGATTTTAAGTTAGGATGGATGTTCAGTAATGTGCTTTTATCTCCTTCTTCTTCTTCTTCCTTTTTGAAAGGCCTCTTATCTTCTTTTTCTAGAGAAAATATATTTTTCCTCGAGTGATTTACATAAATGTCTAATTATAGGACCTTGAATCTAAAACTGTCTACAAACTATTTTAATTATAAAATTGTCTATTATTTACATGTAAAGACCATTATAGCCTTGAATTGTAATAGAAAATAATTAACCTTTATATAATAGACTATTATATATAATTATATTTACTTTATTGTCATAATAAAATAAGATTATAATTTTTTTATTATCGTAAGGAAATAAGTCTATAATTGTGTTCATTATGATAATAAAATAAGATTATATATTTATTCATTCATTATCATAGAAATTTATTTGAAAACTGATATACACACACACACATACACATATTATCATCAACGATAAAAGCATAATGATTGTATTTTTAAGATAATGATCTAGAACTATAATCAAATTTATTATCATAAAGATTTGTAACTTTATAATTATATATGACAACATTTATTATTACCAAAGTAAGATAGCGGAATATATATATATATATATATATTAATTATATTAATTATCATAAAAAATTGTGTTTATGAGCATAAGGATAACCTTCATTATTACTAAAGTAGGATAGCGAAATATATATATATATATATATATATATATATATATAAGATTATCATTTTTTAATATCAAAATGAAATAAGTTTATAATTGTGTTCATTATGATAAGAAAATAAGATTATAAATTCATTCACTCATTACCATAAAAATTTGTAACTTCATAATTGTGATCATTTTCATTATTAATGTTGAACATATATATATGATGAATGATCAGAGCATAATGACTAGATCTTTATGATAATAAACTAAAATTATAATTGTATTCATTATCATAAAAATTTGTAATTTTAAATTATAATTGTCTTCATTATTAATGTTGGACAATAAATACACACACACACGAATGATCACCGAACAATAACATAATAGTAGTATCTTTATATTAATGAAATAAGATTATAAATGCATTCATTGTCATAATGAGATATGATTATAAATTCTTTAATAATTGTAAATGACAGTGAAAGATAAAACATAAATACATACATATATATATATATATATATATATATATATATATTCAAAATATGGAAAAGGGCACAACGGACATCACAAGTCCATAATTTTTTAAACGTTAACATATTTGTAATATTGTGAAAAAATCAACATTTTTATACTCAAAGTCCTCGAATTGGACACTTTGTATAATTACTTATTTTGTCTTGATTTAATTTTGTTTTTCCATTAATACATGTTAGGCAAGATCTTGCTCATACCATTCAGAGATTATATTAAAATTTCTTCTATTTAACTTGATTAAATGAACACTATCAAGATTTTATCATTCCCTTGCATGACGTTTCATGTCTATTTACCAGAAAATTCTCATTCATTTCATCATAGGTTTTTTTCCCCTATTAAGAGCCTCATTAATTCATGAATTTTGGAATGCAATTTAATTGATACCAACCCCATATCCTAATTTGAAGTTTGAACCCACAGTCATCTCATGGATTTCCTAAGAGACCAAAAACTCCAAAGCCCACTTCGTGGCCGCACCTTATTGGCTCATCTTGTTGTGTGCTTTTCTTCCACCAGACGTTACCTTAGCAGAACTCACCTCGAGTTACCCTACGACCTACGTACCAAATCCACCGGCTCCCAATCTCCTGCACCAACAACAGTTTATGCGCCATATGTATTGCCAAACCCACCATGCCACGTCATCAATTCTCACCCCTCGTGCCCTTAACTACACACCAAGGCCTTCCCATTTCAGCACAATCGAAAGAAAGACAAACATAGACGGCCGCGATCGTCTTTTCAAAACCAGCAGCTCGTAAAATGTGGGTCCATGATCGCAAAATGACACGTGTACGGATTCAATTAGGTAATGTTAACTAGTTATAGTACGGAGCTACGTAGTGAATCCTCTGTCAAAGTTAAAACCCAAGCTCGGTTTCCCATATCTACCACAGTCACAGAAGTTACTCTTCTCTCTAAAAAAAAAAAAAAGGAAAAAAAAAAAGAAGAGAGAGAAAGTTCTCTTCTCCGGCGACGGGAAATCTCGCAGGGATCGCGCCGGCTAGGTAGGCTTCTCGAACACTCTCTGTCATTCTTCTCAATTTACAGGGTTTATCATCCCTTGCTCTGCTTTTGTGCTAGTTTTTGTATAGGTTTCGAAGTTCAACCTAATCGTTTTGCTCTTGCGTGTTTTTTTTTCTTCTCTCTAGATCATTTATTATGGTTGTGCTCGTGATCGAAGCGTAATTTCTAGGGTTTTTCTCTCTCTTGGTTCTGTTTTTTTTGCAGATTAATTGAGCGACGCTTCGAAAGCTTCCTGATTTGCATGGTTCCTGTCAATGGCTTTTAGGGGCGATACTGTGTCGTGGAAGCTGGAGTAGGTCTGAGAGTATCGGTTCGATTTTGGAGTTTGGAAGAGGGAGATTTTGATTTGTGCAGGAGCGAGCGAGCGAGTTCATTTGAGTACTTCTGCCGAGGCAACACAGTGAGCCCTTACAGAAAAATGGTAATTAAGCTCGGAACTCTCTTTTGAAGTTATTGCATTGCATGCAAATCTGGTTTAGTGATTTGAGTTCCTGTGCTTGGTGTGTCTCTGCTTCCAATCAATTATTTTGCGTGTTTCATGGATTTTTGTGTGTACAGAACACAAACATAAATATTCACATACTGAATTTAGTATTATGTTTCTGTTAGGTGTTCATCTTTGTTGGGTGGAAATATTCACCCTTGTCCAGTAGATGCAATTAATCGAGTGTTAACACTGAGTTTTAACGTAATACTCCTCAAGATGATTAACTTGCTCTATAAGTCCTCACTAAAACTAAACAATTCTTTTACGAACAAATGCACATGAAACAAACTAAATGGTCAGTACTTGGCTTGCATCACTTTGCAGAACTATAGTGTGGAGCGGTAACAAAATTCTCTTCTTCTCAGGATGGGCTTCTTTTTTTAATCGTTCAATCTTTTTAGTTGATCCTCCAATCCACTTAAATTGAATCGTTTTAGGATATCAATGTTCTAAATGAAGGAATGTGCTCGTATCTTGACATATATCTAAATGGAAGTTATTTGCTATAAACTTGTGAAGTTTGACTCGCATGCTTGACTGGCAGGTATCTTGGTTTCTTAAATTTTCACTTCTTTCGTCTAGTAATCTTTAAATTTGTTCCAAGGACATCTATCAAGGTTATTATGCGAGTATTTTCTCCTGTGGCAGTAATGTGAATTGAAAGGTTCATAGTTTAAACACCTTGAGACATCATTTCCTTTGTGAAGGAGTGATCAAATATTCACTTCCGGACAGAATTTGGCAGAGGGCATAGGAAGAAACTCTCAAGTCAGTTTTTTGTTTAGGATGTCTTCTGATTTATGCGTGAGTCATTCACTTCTTGGGGAGACTTTATGAAGTAACCTTTGAGTCAATTTATGCTTTCTCAGCATTACTAACTTTTAATATTTTGAATGGTTTTCTATTGGGTTTATTTTGTATTTATTTTTTGTTTGCAATGTTACATTTGAACTAGGAAAATTAAAGTGCGGTAGAGGGGTTATGCAAAAGGTTAAAATGTCTTAGCATTCTTATTCTTGCACACACATGGATGATGCAATTATTAATGTTTATTTATTTTGGCAAATTAAGGCGATATAGTAACAAGATTGAATATTAGTATTTGATGGTGTACTCTATATCTTAGACATGTAAAACAGTATTGGATTTTATTTGTGCATCTTTTGATACTTCATGCTTGTTGCTCTCTAGTTCTAGGTGTATGCATGGAATTGTCTGCAAGATATTAATGTTAAATGTTTTTAGTTTGAGCCTATTTCGTGTTAGTATCTTTCTGATTTCTTCTGCTTAAGGTATTGTTGCTTGTTTAACATTGTCAATTCAAAATTATTCCTTAAAAAATTCCTTTTCACAGTCTTTTCAACCCAAAAGCTTTTGGATGCCTCGAGATGTTGGATGTTTGGCTGATGGTGAGATGGGTTATGATAATTCTTCCAGAATTGAACAAAAGCGTGGTCAGTGGTTTATGGATGCTAATGGACCACAACTGTTCAATAAGAAGCAGGCAGTAGAGGATGTTAATGGTAGACCAGTTTCAGGAGTTCCGCACATGAATGCTTCTCAATGGGACAACACTTCTGGTTTTCAGTCAGTTCCAGGGCAATTTTCTGACCGCCTCTTTGGATCTGAACCAGTACGGACTGCTAATCTGGTTGATAGGAATGTCCAATCTATTGGTAGTGGGAATATGAATATGGGAAGAAAGGGTTTTGAGAGTCAATTTGGAAATCCTCCATCAGTGGGTCTGTCAATGTCTCATACCATTGAAGACCCCTCATCGTGTCTCAATTTTGGGGGAATCAGGAAAGTTAAAGTCAATCAAGTTAAGGACTCTGACAACATATTGACTGCATCTATGGGGAACTCATACAATAGGGTAGAGAACAATGTCATATTAATGGGTAATTCCTATAACAAGAGTGATAATAACAGCATTTCTTTGGCTCCAACTTATAGCAATGGAGAAGAGAATGCTATCTCCATGGGCCCCGCCTTTACTAAGGCAGACGAGGGTTTCATTTCAATTGGTAACAATTTTAACAAGGGAGATGGCAATTTCATATCCATGAGCCATAACTATGCCAAGGTTGACAATGGTCTGCTGTCGATGAGTCAGCCCTACGACAAGGGGGATGGCAATTTTATATCAATGGGCCAATCATATGAAAAAGGAGATGGTGGTATCATATCATTAGGTACCTCCTATAACAAGGGACATGAAGAGTTTATTTCCGTTGGTGCAACCTATGGAAAAGCGAACAATAATTTAATTCAAATGGCTCCTTCATACGTTAAAGGGAATGAGAATATCATATCAATGCGTCCAACTCCAACCTATAAGGCTGATTCAAATGTTGTTCCGATGGGTCCTAACTACAATAAAGGAGATTCTAGCAATCTATCAATGGGTCAAACCTACAAGAAGGGTGAAAGCACCACCATATCATTTGGAGGTTTCAACGATGAGCCTGATACCAATCCCTCTGGTGTGATCATCAGCGGTTATGATTTGTTGATGAGTAATCAGAATTCAGCTCAAACATTGGAAGTATCTGAGCAGAAAAATTCAGCTGACTCTAATGTGGATCCAAGTGTAAATAGCATTCCAAAAGCTGATGTTAAATCTGATAACATTCCGAAGAATAAAGAGCCGAAGACTGTTAAGAAGGCGCCTCCTAACAACTTTCCTTCAAATGTCAAAAGTTTGTTATCAACCGGCATGTTTGATGGGGTTCCTGTGAAATATGTTTCCTGGTCAAGGGAGGTAAGCTTTTTCCGCACATGTTTATTGTGCCTACTAATTTGATTATGTGATCTTCCGCATCAATTTTCTTATATTTTGTGATGGCAATATATTCTATTTCCGGCAGAAAAATCTGAAAGGCATTATAAAAGGAACTGGTTATCTGTGTTCTTGTGCTGACTGCAACCAATCGAAGGTAAGTGAATGTAGTGCCATTTCGGCTATTTGAAAAGGCCACACTCAGTTTGGATACATGGCATTGCTGATGAATTGAAGTATATCATGCAGTCTCTTAATGCTTATGAGTTTGAGCGTCATGCTGGTTGCAAGACCAAACACCCCAACAATCACATTTACTTTGAGAACGGAAAGACCATCTACGCAGTGGTTCAAGAGCTGAAGAACACTCCGCAGGAGATGCTGTTTGATGCAATTCAGAATGTGACTGGGTCTCCCATTAATCAGAAAAATTTCCGGATGTGGAAAGGTGATTCATAGTTTTAGCTTGTCATGGTTTAAGTAGCTAAAAACAACTGTTGTCGTTATTCTGGCCATTTTCTTCGATATTGGTTATCACTCTCACATGATGTTGTTTTCTCTGCTTTGCTCTCAGCATCATATCAAGCTGCCACTCGTGAACTTAGGCGGATCTACGGGAAAGATGAAGTAACCATTCCATCTTGAGATGAGAACCTGCCTCTAAAGTTTTTCATGTAGGTTCGCATGGGATCTGTGAATAGCGTTACACAGTTTATAGTAAACTCTAGACCGGGTTTGGAGCTTTTTAACAATTTCAGCTGGTGGATGTTAATAGGTGTTTTTGGTCTTTTTAACTTTCCCCAAATAAGATGTTAAATTTAGTAGGGATTTTGGACTCTTTTATCATCTGTTTTGAATTAGGGTGAGATTTCCTAACCTTGTGATCGAAGCACTCAGAAGTGTCTTTCTAACGTAGCATAATATCACAAAGTACTATATCACAAGATAAAAGAAGAAATATTGGAGAAGAATCCAATCTATCTGGATTTATTTTTTGGCTGAAAATATCTTGGAACTAATGTCCATGCTTGGCCAGTTGATAATTGCTCCTTGCCTGTCTTTGCCGCTGAGAAGTCCTTTTTAAATAAATAAAAAAAATTTCTTAATCCAACCAGACGTCTACCAAAACCTAGGAAGTTTACTTGTTCTAAAATAAATTAAAAAAAAATAGGGAGTTTACGTTATGATTTTGTTTGTTTATGGAGCGTTTCTGTTCTTCAATATAGATGAGTAATGACTCTTTCAGCATCTCAAATACGTCAAGACACCAAGATCTCACCCTGTCAAATGGGCAAGCATTATTATTATTACTAAGAAACAAACTCCCCTCAAAAAGGGGGGAAAAAGAAAGAAAGAAACTTGCTCCATGGAAACGAGATCCTCCGAAAAAAAAAAGAGGAGGAAAACAAAAGGAAGCCATGAAACAAGTCCTTCCAACTAAGACCAATCAAAGGAAAAAGCTAAAGTCCTTGAACTCCTCAGCCGAGTAAACCTCCATGGAAAACACATGTTGCTCTTTATCTTTAAACGAAAACACATGTTCCTTTCCAACCAAATTGCTCCATAAAGCAGTCAAGACTGCAAAATTCCCCATCAAAACTGCCATCTTTAATGCCACATAATGCACAAAATTTCTCCGGAATCATCCATCCATGCAAATCCATCACGTCATACCGCCGTCGTCGTCGTCGTCGGTTGTACATCTTTATCTTGATCATCATTTGTGGCTTCATCCTCATTTTGTGACATAACTCGTCGTTTGTCCTTGCTCTTTCCCCACAGAACCAAGTAAAGGCCACCAATGATAATAATTGCTCCAATGACCCTATCAACAATTCAACATTTTGATTAGTTATTACTAATAACAAATCAAACTTACAAAGAAAACAAATTAGTACATACCTTCCCAAGAACATCTTCTCAGCTATAATAATGGAAGATAAGATTGCAACCAGTATTGTCGTCAAGGGATTAAATGCAGAGTAAAAGACAGGCCCCTTTTCCTTTGACACCAATCCCATAACATAATATTGGAGCACAGAGAGAATTCCCTATTTCAAAAATATCATCTATTGAGTAAAGCACAATATTTGGAAATATAACAGGCGCAAAATTTGTCAATCAATAATCACGTATATTTTTAGAGGCATTAAAGTGGGAAGTATATTCATGTCCACTCAAAGTTTGTGACAAAAAAAGATCACATTATTGCTAATTAAGATTATAAAAATTAAACTATCTGTGGTGGAAATATAAAAAGCTTACCCCATAGATGGCGGCTAAAAGTTTTGCATCTAAATGTATGGACCAAGCTGCATTATTTCTCCATTCAACTATAAGGGCCACAATTGTGCCCTCAACCAGGCCGAAAATGCATATCAAAGCCGTGAGAGAGAGCTGAGCAGGATATGATCTTAGTGTAAATGCCTGTGAAAATATATATTATTTGTCAGATCATATTTTCTTGGTTGGTTCTAAACTGTATAGTTTAAACAGTGGTTTAAAACTAGTGTTTGGAACGCAAAAGTTTAAAACGAGAATGAAACTTCACATCAACTTTAAAACGAGAACTGGTGTTTGAAAAACTATGGTTTATTAAAGAAAAATGAGAATGAGAATGGTTTTTACGATAGAAAATATTTCAAACCTTAAGAACTTGAGGAGGGACAAAGTCTGGATTTTAGCGGTCTTCACCGTTTTAAAACAGCCTCATTGTTCTTAGTTATCACTCCACCAAATGTCAATTTGAACTACGTTTATGGTTTGAACTGCCTTAAACAGTTATGAACCTACGTACCAAATGGCCTATATAAACATTCTACACTAATTTTTTCAGTTTTCTTACTTGCAAAGTGACAAAACACGCCCAACAAAAACACGATGCTATGATCGCTAGAGCGCCCTTAATGAAGTCTTGTTGGTTTTCCGCGCCTTCCGATTGAAAATGTTGATGCCTGCCTCTTGTCCATGGCAGATTAAGCAGAGGTCCTTTAACTAGAGTCATCATCATTGCTCCCCCAACAGTTCCTATTGTCCCCAACACCTTTGCCAGGCTTTGCAGTCTCCTAACGTTAACCGCCTCGAGCCTGCATAAAATTTCCAAAATAGTTTATTTTCCATCCAAAATTGCTAAATACCACCAATGGTGAATTTAGTGATATAAAATTTCGGTTCAATCACATACGTTCATATAACAACATTTACGCACCGAAAGATGCAAGCCATTACAAATGCAAATACAGGAAGCATGTTGCACATGGCCGATGTGAAAGTAGCCGTGGTATTCTTCATGCCAATGTAATACAAGTTTTGGTCGAGAACCGGGCTGTTAAAGAGAGAGAAAATAAAGCTTAGTAATAGTAAATATCCTCTGGAGAAACTTTAACATGGTGCCTTGTTGAAAAATTATTTAGAGTCTTACTCAAATAAGCCGAGTAACATTATCTTAACCAAGATGGAAAAAGTTAGCTTTGGCCTAGATTTCCTGCATACGATATTAATAACAACAACAACAACATGAGTTCAGTAATATTACTATTTTCTTTTGTGTTTAGGGAAGTGCAAGGATTGAGAGCACAAAAAAGAGATTGTCAAAGAGAGTAAAAGAAAGAACCTATCCAAAACCAAGGCAAAAGGAGCAATAATAGCAGAGGCAATGACCATTCTGTAAACTACAAACACGTAATGGCTCATTCCTTGCTTTAGAGCAAACATAGTAATGATGACCAGTCCTGCATAACTGGATTGAATAAATATCACTGCAAACAATAACTTAGCCCGGTGAAACATGATGTTTGCGGAGGTTATGGGCATTTTGTTCTTGTCTAGACCCTGAAAGTATATTAAAAATAAAATAAAATAGAAAAGATTACAAAATGGAGCTTTGAGTTTCTTCCTCAATTGGGTGCTATATATATAGATGTGCCGTGCTCATAGTTCTAATTGAATCCATTACTCAATTTTGTTCAATTTGCAGTAGATTCTAGAATTCAGATTATGGGAATGGAAAAACCATTGCCCAAATAGAAGTTGTCCCTTTCTGCAAAATTCCAAAGCTTTAGCCCATTTTCCACACTCATTATCATTGTCGATTCAAGAAAAAAAAAAAAGAAAACAGGAAAAGAGGGAAAAAAAAAAAAAAAAAAAAATATTGTTGGTTGGTACGTAGTAGCAGAAGACTAGTTGGCCCCCAAGAACACGTGTGTAGGAAGTGGCAAGGTAAGCCATCCTAGGAAGTTAATTATAACAAGGTTTCTTTAAACACCTTTTTTTTTTTTTTCTTTTTTTTTTTTTTTTATTTTTTGCCAATCTAATGCCGCAGTTAATCATCTAAACATAAATATATAAAAGCAATATTTGTAATAAATTTTTAGGGAATTTTTGATGAATTTTATTGGTAGCTGACCATTATAAGAGCACACATGCTAGATTTGGTTGCACTTCGTAAGAAGGATTTTTATGAGGTTGGCTAAAAAGTTATCATAATTGTAAATACTTTCTAACTAGTAATTACGATTTGAGGTCTTCAAAAACAGATCATAAACTGATAACTCAAATTAGAGTAGATTCTCTTATCGTAGAAAACGAGAGTAGTGTGCTTAGAAGCAACAATATTAATGCTTTATTAAGAAATCATAGGGAAAACTAGTCAAATGCTTATTTTTAGCCATCTTTTTAAATAAATGGCCAAATTTTTCAAAAATTAAAAAAATGACGGAATTTTATGAAAATTAAAGAAATAACATTTTTTTTACAATAATACATCATTGATAAACTCCAGAACATCGTTGATTAATATTAGTACTTTACTTATTAATTATAGTTTATTATTAATAAATTGGTTTAAATTGGTTTGTTATTGATATACTGATAATTTATCATCGACAAACCAATAAAATATCAAACAAATAAACTACTAAGTTAACTAATAATAAACAACAAATTAGTACATCAATGATGTACTGATTAACCTCTATACATCACCTACCTACAAAAACAATCATTTCTCTACATTTCAAAAACTTTAACCATTACTTAAAGGTTTAAGAAATAGCTGTTTACCCCAAATCCATTATATATATATATATATATATATATATATATATATATATATTATACCATCTCAATTGCCAATGCAAATACCAATATTAACATTATATTTGCCACTAAAAAATATAAAAATAGCATATTTGATACGTATTTTATTTTGTACTTTAATGCATAATGTTATTTGAAATACCATATTTTCTTTTTGTTATAATTATTAAACCTTAAAGCTTGTAAAAGTAAATTTTTAACTTTAAAATAATTAAAAATGAGAATTTATAGCAAAAAAGTCAATCTATTAGTAATCAAATGCCAAGTTTGCTCTATGCTAAATTTGATGACAAGTTTGCCATTTAGCCTAAAATAAAGCAAATTTAACATTAAAAATAATATTGTATTAAAAAGTGTTTTTTATACTCAAATATTAAATTTATCATTGACATATTAATTTAATATCACATTAAAAATACTCTTTAACATGCTTGACCATTAGAGTTCTTTTCCACTTTTGCCTTTATTGCGGCACCAAAAAAAAGAGAGAAAGGAAAAGTATTAATTTGAGAAATTCGTATAAAGGATCTTTTCACATGCATTTGAACGATACATTTTGTACACCTTCTGATACAATAAAAGAGTGCATTTAAGAGCACTATTCAATTTATAGTCATCTAAAATAATTTGTTTTAATGTGCTCCCTTTTTTCTTTTCTTTTCTTTTCTTTTCTTTTTTTGCCCTTACTCCTTCATACGCTTCTTTTATTCTATTTTTTATTCTTTCAACTCGTTTAATTTTTACTTTTTCATGCCTTGTTCTTCCATTTTCCAATAGACATCAAGTCATGATGCTATTCTTTTTCTTTTCCACGACGTTCTTTCATGTCTTGTTCTTCCATCTTCCAATAGACAAATCAACTCATGATACTATTCTTTTTCTTTTCTACGACGTTTTAGGCGTTAATTTAAACACTTAATCTATATTTCGTACTCTTCTTTTTCTATTTCTATGATCTGCCTTTTTTTTCTTTATTTATTTTTATTAATAATTTTTTAACCTTTTTTCTTTTTTCTTTTTGGATTTATATTTATCAACCATAGTAGGAACATGAATCTTTTTTTTTATTCCATTATTTTGATCTTTTACTTTTTTCTTTTTTTAATAAAAAGCTCTATATATCTACTATTATCTCTTACAAGCAGTGTTTTATTTTTTCTTTTTAATTTGTCATTTTTTTGGTCTCTTTCTCTTTGTTTTGGAACTATACTTTTTGTCTTTTCTTTTCCTTTTTTCTTGTTTGCCTTCTCAGCATTTTTGTGATCGTCTTTTTAAGATATGACAAAAGAGTCCATGTAAGAGGACTGTTCAACTCATAGTCATCCAAAACGGTCCACTTTAATGTGCTCTCTTTTCTCCTTTTTTTTTTGTATTTTTGTATTTTTTTTTTTTTTTTTGTTGCTCTTTCCTCTTTCAACACTTTCTTTTATGCCATTTTTTTATTCTTTCAACTCATTTGATTTTTACCTTTTCACACATTGTCCTTCGATCTTCCAACGTTATGCATATCAACTAATGATAATATTCTCTCTCTTTTCTACAACGTTTTAAAAGAAATCAATTCAAAACCTTAAACTATATTTCATACTCTTTTTTCTTTTTCTTTCATTGGTCTACCTCTTTTTTTGCCTTTATTTATTTTTATTAATAAGTTTTTAACCTTTTTCCTTTTTTATTTTTTTGAGTTATATTTATCAACCATAGTACAAACTTGAATCTTTCTTTCTTTCTAACTCCATTATTTTGATGTTTTATTTTTTTCTTTTTTTATAAAAAAATTATATATGTCTTCTATTATCTCTTTACAAACAATGTTTTTTCATTTTTGATTTGACATTATTTGTTCTCTCTTTCTTTTTTGTTTTGAAACCTTACTTTTTTTCCTTTTCTTTTCTTTGTTTTTCTTACTTTTTTCTTTTTCTCTTTTAAACTCTATTTTTTTTTACCATTGTCTCTTACATTCCTACTTTGTTTTTTCTCCTTTTTTTTTTTTTTCTTTTATGGTACTTTACGTTTTTTTCTCTTTGTTTTGTTTCCCTTTTTTTCCTTTCTTTATTGGCTACAATTTGTCTGCCATTAATACGTGATCTGCAATATTCTTTCATATTTTCCCTTTAGTCCTCTTTCAATTTCTCTCTATTTCAACTTTATCGATCTCTTTCATATATTTTTAAAACCCCAAAAACAACCTTTCTCACTATAATAATCTCCTAACTTATGATCAATTTTAAATTATATTGCAATTAGTTTCTTTTCTTCCTTTCATGATCATTTTGAGCTATGTGTCTCAATAATTTTGGGTTTATTTGAATTAAAGAACTAAATCAAAATTTTAATTCATCAATGAAATATACCATTTTGACTCCTTAATAAAAAAAACTGTCTATCTTCAGAAAAAAACTTAACACAATAATATTTAAAAAGATGAATAATAATAGAAGCAATTTTGAAAAATTAAGAAATAATAAAAAGTGCATCCTTGAAATAAAAATTAAATTGTATCATCTATCCAAATCTTTTTTGATTTCTTTCAAAATATATTTGTATGTATCCATTTGTTTCTTCTACTTCTTCAATCCTCGTAATTCTTTACCCATTATACTTGTGTCATATTTTGTCTAAAAATAATCAATTTATTAATTAAAAGAACGAAATTATATATATTTCACAAACCTCAAGTAGTTAGATCTAAAAATAGAAGGTTGATAGCCAAATTAAACAAATATATTTTGTGTTAGAAGATATTAGTGCAGCCTTTTCTTTTTGATTCTATAAATATTTTTATCCTATATTCATTCTTTTATCCATAATCTACATTATAAAAACTTTAATTATAACTTAATACCTGCATAGCAAGTACCCAAACTAAAATTCAAAAAAAAAAAAAAAAAGTGGAATGTATAGATGTACGAATTGCATGAGACACGATTTTTAAGTTTCAAGTCTCCTTGGTGACTTGTGTTTTAAGTTGTCCTTCAAAAAATTTTTAAAAAATAAAAATTAAAAAATAAATAAAGTTTCCAGCAATATTATAGGAAGATAAATATTGACTTGATATCACGCCTAATTCCCCGGAAGAAAAAAGGCTCTGAGAACCCTTCATATGGCGTGATTAGAGGGACATTCGGATGACCAAAATGGGAAAGAATTTATCGTATGTGATTGAAAGCGGTAGCTTGAGATATAACTTCCAAGTTCCACTTTGCAGGATTATTCATCCTTGTTTGCATGTGTCAACCGTGGCGGAGTCAGCCATTTACTTCAGTGAGACGGCGCATATTATTTTTTATTAAGAATAAATACTATAAAAATTATGTTACAATATTTTTAAAAAATTACCAGATATATTGAGAATTTTACTTATTAAAAATATTCTATCAGTAGGACTTTTTCGTAAAATATGATTTTTATAAGAAAAATATTTGTTTTGCTATTTTTTTTTTTTATTTTGATATGATTTTAGTTGGATAATATTTGGAAACATCCATTCACGAAAAAGATACCTCACTATAAATTTTTTTTCATGTTTATACCATGTATTTTGAGGATATAAAAAAAACATACCTTATATTTTAGATTATATCACATATATACTTTCAAATTTCAAAATTATATTCCATTCTTACTTCTTCTTTTTTTGTCAATGCTCTATTTAATTGCAAAACAAATCTAAACATTCTTGACAAACTGAAACGAAATGGGAAAAAAATTAAAATTACAAAAATGTCACAAATATTTAGGTCTTTTATAGTCCCAATAAACATTTGAACGAATAAAGTTGAAATGAATTAAATAAATACGATATTATTTAACATATGAGGTGTTATAACATATTATAATAGCACATAAGTAAAAAAAAATGAATAAAGTAGTTTATTAAAAAAAAAAAGGTAAAGTCATCTCTAATACAAATGTCAATGTTAATATTATATTTTCCATCAAACAGTATAAAAATAGCATATTTGATGTGCTATTTTATTTTATACTCCAATATGTAATGTTATTGCTACCTTTTGTCATAATTATTAAATCTTGCAAGTTGCAAAAACAATCCTCTAACATTAAAATACTATGAATGTGATAGTGTTTTAATGAATCAAAGAAAAAAGTTAATGTATGAATAAGTAGGAATACAATATCAAAAATAATATATGTCAAACTCAGTGGCAAATTTACCGTCATTTAGCATTGGCAAATTTGGTAAAAAAAAAGCCATTACATTGAAAAGTGTTTTTGCATTAACGTCAAAATTTGACATTGACACGTTATTATAGTGTTGCATTGAAGATCTTCAAAAAGTCAAGAAAGGCATATATGAAAATATCAAATCTCAATAGGGGCATAATAAAAAAATCATGAAATTTAAAGGGTCAAATTTAAAATTGTAACGCCCTTACTCAGCCAAATGTAGCTTCGTCACTGTGTACGTACAACATTGTTTATCCTAATTATATTCATGCATGATTCATAAGGTGAAAAAGAACTTTTTGGATGTCATTTGTCCAACAAGCTTTTCCTACGTTTGAAAATTTAGGCACTGAGCTAACTTCTAAAACGTGGGTTGACAATACAAACTTGTTTAATTTTACACTGAACGAACATATAGTTGCGTGGGTCAAGGGTTGTCCAGGATGTTTCGAGATTGTAGGGGTCGTTCTGAAGTCATTCTGTAAATTAAAAATTTTAAAAATTCATTTTGCTAATAAAATTTTCAAGTCGACCTCATTTGACAAATATTGCCTTATCTCTAAAGACACGGCTTTCATTGGTGATTGGATCTCTCTCTTTCTCTAAACCGGTGACAATTTTAAGGCATCTCTAAGCTGTGAGAAAGAGATGGGCAGGCTATGATCTCAGCGTATGTGCCTGTCAAAATAGAGATATCCTTTTCATCCCTTAAAACCTTACCCTTAGAAAAATTGTGAGTTCTTGCGTCTTATTATTTTTTTAGTAACGAGATTATAGATTTATGGAGTTAAAAGGAGTGCTAAATGCTAGTTTAGGATCCGGCTCTTATTTAGATGCTACATTCTATTTTGACATGTGTTATTTTAATCTTTTTAAATAAATACGATTGCAAATAAGTCATTTTTTAAAATATATTTACGAGAGTGCCATTTTTAGATGCAACAAACTAACAAAAAAAAGGTCCAAGAGTAAAAGTCTGAAATAGGAGTGCTAACAAACAAGTCATTAGTGCACAACAAGAGTCTGAACAAGAGTTTGCATTTAGCACTCCTCCTATTTTAGATTTCTATTCAGATGCTATCTTCTACTTTTGACATGTGTTATTTTAATTTTTGCAAACAAACCCACTTAAGAACAAGTTATTTTTTCAAACATATTTACAAGAGTGCCACCCTTTTTTAACTAACCACACACTCTTCTCTTGCCCACTATTTTATATGGCTGCTGCATCTTTTTTTTTTTTTTTTGGTCTATTGTATTCACTAGATTGCTACGTCCAAGTTTATAATTCCATCAAAAAAAGGTCCAAATTTATAAGAAAAGCAACAATATATTAGAACAAAATGAACATATATTTCCTCACAAACTAAGCCTTCCGTCCTTCCCTTGTTTATAAAAGCATACTGTTACACTTTAAACTAAAGAACTCACCATTTGAAAATTTTAATGCCATCAATTTTGAAACATCTTAAGATAACTAAAATTTGAAAGCAAAACTCCATTTAAGTAAGATTAATTTGTAAGATTGTAGTTTACTAAAAGAAATTTACAAAATCAGATAACATTAACAAAAAGAAACAAAAAATGTATAGTTGATTTGGCAAACTATTCCGTCAAAAAAATTAACAAATAAAAAAAGTTCATGTATATGTATAATTTATGTTTCTTCATTGATGAACATATACATAACGAACAATAGAAAACCACAATTATGGCTTCCATTACGCAAACGACTATTAGGTCACCAAAAAAAAAAAGGTCCGCTAAGGGTCTAAAAGTATATAATATTTGATTTTTATTATACAAAAAAATTAAGAGTCACTAAGGGAGGAGACGCCACGGGTTCCGGTTTGGTGAAGTTTATCTTCAACTTATAAGTCTAAATCATTGTCACTGTAATTCAAATTCAATAAGATCCTTCTATTAATCTGGTGTGATTTAACACCAGTTGTTCTTTCTTTCCTTTGAGGGTTTTTGGTCACATTAAATAACCATGTCTGTGTGTCAATTATCTTTTATTGTTCTGCAGTATTTGATTGTAACAACAAAGCAACGTGTTAGTCTTTCTATGCGAACAGAAAGGTCTTGCCCGTCTGTGATGTCTTACACTTGGAACCAACTGGTTCTAGACAACGCAATTACAAATGAATGGCTTTCTAGACAATTGCGAGCGTTTTTTCGCGTCATTTCAGAGCAAACAACACCCCAATTTACACGTTCATTTGACGAGACACTTTCCACAAATGTAATAAGTTTTATGTACAGATGTATATCAGGAGTCAAGGAGCCTATTGAGTAATGTTGACAGCAAGGAAGACAACTTTCCTTGAGGTCACTGGCTGATTGGAAGGAAAAATAATTTCCTTGAGAACCCCTTGACCTGATCTGATCTTTCCAAAATAGGAATCAATGAATTCATTGCATGTCATTAAAAGGCTGGCTTGAAATTTAACTTCAAATTCCACTATTGAAATAGTGGAAATCCAATAAGTTTACTTTGCTTTTAATTGGAGGAATTGAACTAACGTCTAAGTCTTGTAGTCATAACAGGATATTTAATATATGGTCTTCCTTGCTCTTATTTTTAATATACATATATATATATAAAGACGTCACATGTGGATTTGACAGGATTCTTTTTCTGTCTAGATTGAAAGACCAATCTAAAGGCAACCAAAGAATAACTAGAGCTTTAATCATGTTAAATTATGTGTTTGGTTACTTCAAACTGATTCGTCTGCTGATCATCCTTCACTTCTTTAATGATCACAGCAAGCTCTTGATTCGGAATGTTAATAGTCTCTTTCTTTTCGGTCATGTTTTCGTCTGTTGTCGGCGCTAAAACTTTTTCGCTCGATTCAGATCGGGGCCCGTCCTTGCTCTTGCCCCACAGAACCATGCATAGGCCAGCTATAATGATAATTGCTCCAATAACCCTGCACAACAGTTTATTCAGTGCTTTTGATGTTTACATTCTCAGCTAAAGAAAATGAAGTCCATTTATGGAAAACAAGCTCGCACAAAAAAGCACCTTCCCAAGTACATCATCTCTTTTAAAATGAAGGAGCTCAATATTGCAACAATAACCAGGCCTACAGGGTTAAAAGCAGACACAAAAACCGGTCCCTTTTCCGTCATGACTACTCCTTGGACGTAGTAAGCAAACCCCGACCGAAAAATTCCCTGCCAAACCCCATCAACAACATTAGAAGAAACGCACTGAAGTGCTAAGAAAGAGGGAAAAAGATTAATAAGTAAAAGAATTACTAACACTGTAAAGTGCAGCTAATATCATAGAACCCGAGCGTATGGACCAGGCTGCAGGATTGCCCCATTCTAGAGCTACGGCCACAACCGAGCCTTGGATGGCACCCATCAAACACATCCAAGCAGTTAGGGACAGCTCAGCAGGGTATGATTTCAGAGTGATTGCCTGTAAAAGTCAGCAAATGTGTCTTAACAACTTAAATGGCCATGCTAAAAAAAGGATTATCATAAAAAGCGCGTTTCTCTTACTTGAAGTATGATGAAACTAGACCAGAATACACATCCTGCTGCGATCATAATAGCGCCCTTGACAGAGACTTGGCTATTCTTGGCGACCATAGGCTCAGGATGATGTATGCTTTGGCTTGTCCATGGCAAATTCAAAATTGGGCCGTTGTATAGAGTCATAAACATAGCACCTCCAACGGTCACTATGGTTCCTAATAATTTTGCTTGGCTTGGAAGTTTGCTGATGTTAACCTTCTCAAGCCTGCAATGCCAGTAAAAAGAAAAGGGTTATTTGTTGACAGTAACAAGCTTGATTCCTACACTCTGATTTTGTTGTATTCAACTTTTTACCTCAAAATCCATGCCATGATCAATGCAAATGCAGGAAGAAGATTGCTCATGGCAATTGCGAAAGTCGCTGTTGTGAACTTCATTCCAGTGTAGTACAAGTTCTGGTCCATTACAGGCCTAGGAGAACAGACATTCCTAGATTAACCAACATTTTTTCAATGATAGTAAATAATTATAATTAGAGCTTTGAGTTGTCAAGATCTTTACTCCAGTAAGGCTAGCAACATTATCTTGGCAAAGACTGAGAAGGTCATCTTGGGCCTTGATTTCCTGTTACAATATTTGAGCTACTTTGATATTGGCCTTATTTCATTTTTTTTTTCAACATGCAAAAAGATCAAAGTGTAAAGAAAGTCATACCTCTCCAACACAATGGCAAAAGGAGCAGTAACGGCAGTGGCAACCACGTGGCGGTACACGACCAATACATGTTGGCTCATCCCATGGTTTAGAGCAAACTTGGAAATGATGGACATTCCAGCATAGCCAAATTGCTGCAGAATGAGCAACAGAAATGGCTTTGCTTGTTTGAGCATTTGAACAAAGGACTTTGTAGCCATTTTTTCTTTTTTGTTTTGTTTCCCCTTTCTTTAACTCTCTAGCTGTCCTGCTCTGCTACATAAAGGGCAATGTACAAGTGAAGTTTCATGGACTTATATATAGCGTTAACACTCCTTTCATTTAATTCTCTTTATGTTAAGCAAAAATTCGACTAGAATTAAACTTCTCTCTTTGGAAGGAAAGGAATTCCACTATCTCAAGGGGAAAACAACCTTCTCCAAACGTAGTCCATTTCACCAAAATCATCCCACAAAAAAGTGCTTTTCATGCACAAAATATTCAGCATTTTGTACTGTTAATTGCTAAGGAGGAAACACATATTGGCGCCAATTAGTGAAGTATGATCTCTTACAAAGAAAGCACTAGCTAATAGCATATGAGGTGGAGAGTGGATCATTCTCTAGATTGATTTCTAATTTCCCTAGTCTCCCCCAAGCTTCAGATGACACTGCAAAGTCTGGGCAAAAAAAAAGGAAAAGAAAAGAAAAAAAATGTTATCTAATAAAAGGCAAGTTAATTATTTAATACGATGTTGTGGAATCTGGACTAAGGGCCCGTTTGTTTCAAGAACTATTTGGATTCTTTGGATTCAAATTTATATTCGAGTATTAAAAATTCTTTGGATACGTGTTTGTTTCCCCTAGAATCTGAATCCTTTGAGTATCAAGAATCCAAGTTTTCAGAGTTTTGACTCCCCCTAAACTTTTGATAGTCGGATATTTCTACAACAGTAAAAACTAAAATTCTCTCTTCTATATTTAAGAAAAAAAATCATAACTTCTTCATTTGTTATCCAATTGAGATGATTCATTTTTCATTGCATTCCTAGTGAAGAGAGGAATAAATTAAGATCCATATTGCATATTTTTTAGGATCACTAACATCAAGATTTTATTAAATTTGTTGATAAATCAAAAACTATTTTCACTACCTTTCCAAACACAAATACTAATTTTATTCTATACTCAGATTAAAACTTAAGTGTACATCCAAACGTCAATTCGGATAACAGTTTAAACCACTAACTGAATCCTAATTTAAATCACACTAACTTAAATCAAATTACTAATTCGAATTTATTTACTAAATGGACCTTAATTGTTTACATGGCACAAAATCTCAAAAGGATTTTATTTTTTATTTAAGAGGAATTTCCGACGTGGAAGGGGAGATGAAACAAGGCAATATATTCAGCATGATACATACATATATACACTGGAGCATAGCGACAAAAATTAGTCGGAGAGGACAAGGATAATTAAATTAACGAGGTATGGCAAATAAAGATAAGAAGCAAAATACAATTTTAGAAAGGACAAAATGTAAATTTTATAAAATTATGTTTTACACAGTTAAAAGAAAAAAAAAGTTTAGATGAGACACCCTCATCTATGGATGGCTCCGTCCCTATATATGTATGTATGTATATATGTATGTACATACGTATGTACATATGTAGTAGCTAGGGTTAGAAGTAGAGCAAAAAAAATTAATCAAGAGAAGATGAGTGTATACTAGTATTATCAAGAAAAATTAAATGAATGAGATATAACATGTTAGGAGGGGCAGAATATAATTTCAGAGGAACAAAATGCAATTTTAAGGGGGAGGGGACTATAACTTTTATAAAATTTTAGGTTATTAACACTAATGGCTCCTGAACTTTAGGATATCCCTCACATTGCCTATGAACTTTAAAAATCACCAGTTTACCGTTTTAACTTTTAAAACTCCTCACTTTACCCCTGAATTTTTAAAATGACTATTTTGCCTCTAAACTTTAAAAGCTTCTTTTATTTTGTCTCTTAAATTTCTGATCTTTTGTTCAAATAGATGGAATTAAGCTCACGTAATCCACACATGGGTCACTTTTAAGGGCAAAAATAAGATTTATCACTCTTAAGTTTTATTTCATGTTTACACTCTCACTTGACGCATTTTTTTATTTGAACTCTCATTTAGAAAGGGTTGGCCTACACATATCTTCTCATTTTTAATATGTAACTCATTTAATAAGTCAATATTGTTTACCAAAATTCGAATTTGAATATTAAAGAAGATAAATTACATATTAAGGATGAGGAGATATAAGTGAAAAATATAGAGAAAAAAGTGCATACTGATCCTTCTTAAATGAGAGCAGATAAACAAATTTTAAATAGGAGTGTAAACATGAAACAAAATTTAGGAGTGATAAAAATCTCATTTTTGCCTTACAGGTGACCCATGTGTAAATCACATAGGCTTAATTTCGTTTATTTGAACAAAAAGTAGGAAATTTAGGAAACAAAGTAAGAGAAAATTTGAAAGTTTAAGGACAAAATTATCATTTTGAAAATTCAGAGGGCAAAGTGAGAAGTTTTAAAAATTTAAGGTTAAAGTGGTAATTTTTAAATTTCAAGGGAACAAAGTGAGAGGCGCCTTAAAGTTCAAAGACCATTAGTATTAATAATCCTAAAATTTTATATACAATATTAAAAGAAAAACGAAAAGTTTAGAGAAGCAACCGCCTACCTGTTGCCCTTAGAGTCCTTCCAATAATATATGTAAATGTGTATCTATATATATATATAACATAATATTGATGTTAGCGTAAGAATAATACGATAAATTTTCTGTTATCCATTCCCAACGTATAGCATCGAATAAAACACTTGCTGATTCGTTTCCTCACTAGCAATGTCCTATGCATACGCAAGTTCATCATCTTACTTTATGGCAGCACATCATGGAAGAAATCTGAAATGACAAAACACTTGCTGATTCGTCTCCTCACTAATTCCTATTTGGCTGTAACTAGTTAAACGGAACCTTCGAAACTCTTTTTCCAAGACACGCAAAAAAAGAAAAGAAAAAGGGACTAATGGCCTAAAAAAAAAGGAGGGAAAATCTTTAAATTGTCTAAATTTTGACAAATTTCATTCAAGCTAAAATTTTGAATAATTCCTCAAAATATGTAACATTACTCTTGATATTTCTGATTTTCAAATTCAGGTGGTTTTGAACAAGTCTAGTGGAAAAACGTTGAAATCCTCATGAATCGAGCACAATTTGTCAATCAAAGAGAGATATTCGTCATGCAGACTAAATCATTATGAGAATCAGATCAATTGTTTGGTCTTTTATTGCGGTAGCGACGAAGCTTAAATTCTTGTTGGACATAAAAATGACTGTATTAAAAGCTCGATATGGGTCAATTTTTATGCTTAAAAATTAATATGCCCTCCATCTCATACTTCATAAATTAGGGATGAAACGTACGATGCACGTAATCCCTATCTGCAACGTTCCACTTGATAAGGGAACCACACTTATTGGAAGTAAACTCAAATTTTTTTTAAATTAGGAATATTAACCACCATTATTGTTTCCAGGGAAATTAAAAAAAAAATTAATTAATATAAAAAACCCACCATTAATATAAAAAACCCACCATAATTACGTACGATGCACGTAATCCCTATCTGCAATGTTCCACTTGCTTATTGGAAGTAAACTCAAATTTTTTTAAATTAGGAATATTAACCACCATTATTGTTTCCAGGGAAATTAAAAAAAAATTAATTAATATAAAAAACCCACCATTAATATGGTTTTTTCTACACTTGCGGTTAACAAACTAGAAACTCAACCTTGGTTACTTTGCCATTTCAAATTTTGTGGAGTGCAGTCTTTGTGGAGTTCGAACTCATGATCTCTACTCTAACAACATGGTGGTCTACTTCCTTGAAGGCTTAATAGCTTGTTTAGCAAAATTGGTTCTAATCAACTTTTTAGTTAGGAATAGCGTAAAAGCTCTCACATGCTATAGTGTTTACAGTTCTAACTAATGGTTCTAACCACCATGACAAACATAAGTTTTCCTAGACCAATCAATCGAATTTTGATTAATACATAAGTGGTGGCACATTGCTGAAAATAAAAACGACTTTTCTACTCAAAAATAAAATGCTGAGAATGTTCCTATAAATTTGTACTTTTATTTGTAACTATAAGAATTACGGTCCCAATTCACGGATCTCTCAATTTAGAAATAAAGAAGTTAGAAGGTGAGTCGAAATTAGTTTTACATTCTAACAATCGAAAGTGGCAAAGACAAAGATTTCTTTTATGTAAATTCAAAGGCGTCAGATTGCCCTTAAAAGATTTCTCAGACTATCTTTTACTCAGTGAAAAACATTCCAAAATTCTTAAGCAATACCTTTGTTGTCACGTCCAGCTTAGTGCTTGTGGTTCCATGGATGCTACTTTGTCAATAACTCGTATTGCTGGAAAATTAGTATTGACTCATGGTCTTCTTGTCATTTGAGCTTAGCATTTCAACTCAGATATTAACATGAATTTTTACGGGTTTTGTTGATTTTGATTTCCTCCAAGTTTGGAGGGCATTTCATTCAAAAGATTAAGAGAATCAAGAAAAAGACAGGTAACTAATCTCTTTCTGGCTTGGAAAGCTTGACAGAGTTGTACATAGATGAATAAAATCATCATTATTATGAGCTAAAAATACTTTAGCTCCCCATAAACATATAAACATAGACAAGGTTTTGTTCAATGTACAAAAAGGAAAAGACATAGGGAGTTTACAATGCCATGTGTAGTTCTTTCAAACAGATTCATTTTCAGTTCTTTCTCTAGTACCATCAATGGCCATAAGCTCTTGATTTGAAATCTTTTTATTCTCACTTAGAAGAGTCAAGCAATGTTCATTCTTTGGTGCTAACACTTGATTGCTTGATTCAGATGGATGATCATCCTTGCTCTTGCCCCACAAAACCATGTATAGGCCTACTGCAATGACACCTGCTCCAATAACCCTGCCAAGAATTCCAATTCCTCAGGTTAATCTTTGTGGTTTTCTTAATTCTAAAATTTTTTTTTGTTCCTCTTGTTGATGTTCTTTTTTTTTTTTTTCAAACGGGAAAAGGAATTTGCCCCCTGAAGAATAGGATTGTCTCATTTTTCCTGTACAACTCAAAATAGAACAACGGCCTTCTGAGTTATCATAAGTTGCAACTTTAATACTTCTATTATTAAGGATCAAATTCTTAACGGTTTTTAATCACATGTGCTCGTTAGGTGATTCACACATGATTAAATCGTTAAAAAATTACCCTATCAATCAGTCACATGACAAACATGTGTGATTATAACGGTTAAAAAAACGGCATCTTAATGATGAATGTGCCAAAGTTGCATCTTATACAATCTCTATTTTTTAGGAGGCAAATTTAAAATTTATACACGAGAAAATGAAGCCTGATTTCAAAAGCTTGCATGGAGTGGAAAGAGCTTGATGCATACATTCCCAGATACATTGTCTCTGACAAAATAAAGGAGCTCAATATTGCAACAATAACCACGCTTAGGGGAAGAAAAGCAGTCACAAAAACGGGTCCCTTTTCCTTTATGGCCACTCCCTGAACATAGTATCCAAACCCGGAGCAAATTATACCCTGCAGAGAAAACATGTCTGACTTTAAGTTCACTTCTCTCCAATAGCTCTTTAAGGCCAATATATATATATTATTAAAAAATAAAAACAATCGAGATTTCTTACACTGTAAATCGCAGGTGATAACATGGAAGTGAAGTTCATGGACCAGGCTGCAGGGTTGCGCCATTCCAATGCTAATGCAGCGACAGAGCCTTCGATTGCTCCCATCAAACATATCAAAGCTGTTAGAGAGATCTCAGCAGGGTATTCTTTCAGTGTAATTGCCTACAAGAGCAACAAACAAGAACATAAGAGTGTAACAATGATATTTTTCATTATGAGGCAAAGCATTCTTGATGAATGTATTACTTTCAATTGTAAGATGTGCAAGTGCTGTTTGCAAGTAGTGAAACCTCTTACATGAAGTATGACAAAAAAAGACGAGGCCATGCATCCTATTATGATCATCAGAGCCCCCTTGACAGAGTTTCCATCATTCGCAGCTCCAGCATCTGCACGGTGACTGTTACTCGCTCTGCTCCACTGAAAATTCAACATGGGACCATTCACTAGAGTCATGATCATAGCTCCCCCAACGGTCACTATGGTCCCCAACACTTTTACTTGGCTATGAACTCTTCCAATATTAACCTTCTCAAGCCTACAAAATACACCAACCGAGATCATTTACAATGCAATTTTGAGACCAAATCAGTTATATGATGCTTCTCTATGTGAAATTGAGATAGTATTGTTACCTGAAAATCCAAGCCATTACAAATGTAAAAGCGGGAAGAACATTCCTAAGGGCATTTGCGAAAGTCACTGTGGTGAACTTCATCCCAGTGTAATGCAAGCCCTGATCAATGACAGGCCTGGTTTTAAGGAGAATAGACATAACAGCTTAGCATAAAAACATACCAATGAAAATAATTGATATACATATTAAGCCTGAGGGTAGAGATCTTAACTCTAATACGGCGAGCAACATAATCTTTATGAAGACAGAAGAGGTCATCTTTGGCCTAGTTTTCCTGCCACAATATTGGAGTCAGTTTGATTGAGTTAGTCAATAATACTTGACATGTGAAATTCATGAGCTTTTTTTTTTTTTTTTTTTTTTTTTTGAACTTTATAATGCATGAAGATATGTTAGAGATAGAGAGACCTTTCCAACACGAAGGCAAAAGGAGAAACAACAGCTAAGGCAATAGCATGGCTATATACTGTCAAGACATATGGACTAATTCCTTTGTTCAGAGCAAACTTGGAAAGTATGGACATTCCTGCATGCCCAAATTGCAATAGAATGATGCCAAGAAATGGTTTGACCCTTTGAGACATGGACTTGGTTGACATTTTTTTTTTCTCTCTTCAGTAACTGTCTTGCTATATATTCCTCTACTTTTATAGGCCAATAAGCAAAAGATGAAGTTTAACACACTTATATAGAAATGTGCTCTACTTTTAGAGGCCAGTCAGTGTCTTTCTATTATTGAAGACTGGGGGACTGAAAGAGAGACAAAACAAAAAGGTGGACAAATATATGTATGTGTATATGTGTGCGTGTATCTCTATATATACACACAGTGTCAGATTTTTTTCCTCCAAAGAAAATTCCAAAAAATGGCAGAAGAAATTTTTATCTAAAAGGAGAAAGGAATTGCACCTAACTAGGAAAGGACATAAGAACCTTGCCTCCCAAATTTATCTGAGGAGCAAAGCAAATAACAGAAAGTAGATAAATTAGGTAAAACAAAGCCTCTTCTTTTAAATTAGCACACGTCCATGTGTCATTTTTTTTTTTCTTTTTATAAAGAAGGAAAGGTTGTTAGCATTATTAGTCCTTAAATTACCATTGTATCAATTTCGTCTCTAAACTTTGATTTTTATTTTTTTTTTTAGTAATTTTAGTTTCTAACACTAGAATTAACAAATGAATACTGAAACTTCTCTTAAATAATCACGTCCCAATATCATAGAATAAGTTAGTAATTGAAATTTGTACAAAAAGAGTTACATGTGCAATCGAATCCGCAATTATCCATCCAATTGCCTCTCCAACCATCCTTCCCATGGCATTAAACGAAAGAGTCTTAGGCAAAGTGAAGCAAAGCTAAACAGATCAATAAACAAATGAAAAAACAACAAATAAATAAATAAATAAATAAAGGCTAGGCTCAATTCCAAACGAGTAATATATTAGTGTAGGGACGTTTAGTGAACTCCATTCCTTTTGGGCGATTGTTCCTCACCCTCTACAACACAGTGTTTTATACATGACATATTGGATAAGGGGTCAAAGTATAATTTTTTAAAGTTTGATGGGTCAAAATATAATTTTTCAAAAATTATGAAATACAATTTTATCAAAATTAAAAGGTCAAAATATAAAATTTAAGAAAATATAAAGTCAAAAATATAATGTTTTTTAAATATAGGGTCAAAATATAATTTTTAAAGTTGAGGGGTCAAATTCAAATTTTAAAAAATTATAGGTCTAGCCCAATCACATGTTGATCTAATCCCAACCTTGTGTTGGACCCAACTTTAACAAGAACCATGGATCCAATATAAAATAATATGATATAATACATTGAAAATAGGTTGTATGTTATAGTACAACATATATCAACATATATCGTATTAATTTATTATCTTTATTAATATATACAATACAATAATAATACCAAACATTGTGTTAGTATATTATTATACAATGTGATGTTTTAATACGGTATACGAAACATAGCTCCATGGATTATTACTTCATATGGTGAAGTTGCCTCCACAAAGAGATGATATAAAATGTTTGGTCGTTTAGCTTGAAGTTATGAGTCGGCTTAAGTTTATATAGATGAAACCGAGCAAATGCTAAGATGTATGATGTTTGATTTAACTCGCTTATTTCTTCAAATGACCTTTTCTAAAGGTTTTTTTTTTTTTTTTTGGACTGGGCCAGTATAAACATTAGCATGTTGGCAAAACAGTTCAAACAGTGTAGTATATAATAATTTTATATTGTAATATATTTTTTGTTTTACCTGTCGTGTGTGAGAACCTTATCTTATAAGAGCCCTTTTGGTTCATAGATTTAAATAGAGAATTTGAATGAAGATTTAAATTTTTGTGAGAGAAAATACTGTAGCAAAATGATTCGAACCGTGATTCGAACTACGAAACAAACACACCCTAAACATTTCAAACTTATCAATATGAACTTATCTTCCAAACACAAGGTACACAATGGTTTATGAATACATATTTTTCAGGAAATACATTGTTGATTGTTTTGTTTGTTTTTTTTTAATGTTCTCATGGATTCTTAGTTATATTGAGAGATTCAGAGTAAATTTATATAACATCAACTATTTTGTTTATTAAATTTATCAGTTTCAATATCATTTTGATATAAATTTACAAAAAACGCACGGATTTATTATGCAAAAGAGAAAAGAATAGAAAAGAAAAGAAATAGTGACCAGTCCAGAAACCATTTTTTGTGACTAAAAAAATTGGGCAGATAACACTTTTATTGACAAAAAAATTGATAGCTAAAGCTTCTTGTGGCCAAAAAATTAGGTAGCTAGAGTTTTTGACCAAAAAATTTGGAAGCTAAACCAAAAATTTGGCAGCTAAATCCTTTGCTTACCAAAAAGTTTGGAGCTAAAACTTTCTGCAATCCAAATAGTATTTGCAAACCAACTTTTGATCACAAAAAACATAAAACATAGTTTCCCAAATCAATTTTTCACAACATTTTGGATTTTCACGACAAAAAACATTTCGGATTTTCATAATGGCATTTTGGATTGTTCACATGCTTGGCCTCATTTTCTGCTACGAAAGTTGGCGAGTTTTTTTTTTTTAAATCAAAATTGGTCGTAGAATCTTCCTTGCCAAAGTGTTGTTTGGTTGCAAAAACATTTGTTGCCGGCCTTTTGCGATTTTTTTTTTGTCACAGTATGTTTTTTTCCTGCAAAAAGAACAAGGCATTCTATTTCTAAATTATAGCAGAATGCCAGAAATTATTATATTGCCGTTTTAGTAGATTCCAAGGTTTCTATGCCGTTTACAAGTTGTGGAATAATTTGATTGCAACCTTGCCTATATTATCACTTTCTTCTTAATTATAAACAAATTAATAAAATAACTTTATACGAGAACTTTTACTACGTTGGACAAGAGTTCTTGAACTCAATCAGGGTAGAGCTACTCATGGCCAAGGGTGGATGACGACTCCTCTGAACTTATTTTACCTTCTTTAAAATTATATGTCATCCTCCTTTATTAGTTTAATTACGTCTCTAACCCTACTAACTAATTTTTTACCGACTAATTTTTCTTGCTCCGTCCTTGCACAACATTGCTTATAGATTTGAATTTTTGAATTACAAAATAGAACGATGTACTTGTAAACCTTAAAGGACATACAATTGCAAACTCGATATATTTACCTTTGCACTTTGAATTGAAGGATAAACTTGTGAACTGGTATCAGTGCGGTGAATTAAACTCCCAACACTGAATGGCCCTTTTTACAAGCCAGTGTTTCCACCATATAGTAGATTGTTGTTATGGTGTTGGCTCAAACAGATGCTTCAAAACAATAATTTATATTAGATGATGATGACAATAATAATAATTTTATTATTATTATTATTATTATTATTCATGCATAGAAGCTTGTAATTTGACATATAAGTGAATTGTATAATTGCTTTAATATTTAGGTCATATTTATGTGTTTAAATTATTAAGTTTAAATAATATGTCAAATAAAAAAATGAGACAACTAGAATAAAAGAAAAATAAGGATGGCAAATCTAATCTGGTTCTTAATATGGCTCATGCTTGATCAGTGCTGAAGAAAGGCTACAATATTCTATAATCAATTGATCTAGTGCTTTATCTTGATTAGCACATAATAGAAAACGACAAGAATATGTGATCTAATGGGTCTATACTACAGTATTAGCATATATATGTTCCCTACAAAAAAAGAAAAAAAAAAGAGGAGGAAGCATACCCAATTCCATATAATGGGTTACTGACTACCTATGTTAGTGATGTGACAGTAATGGACCAATTAATAAAAATAAAATGTTATAATTTCAAGTACCATTTTCTTTGCTATAATTTCATCCATTTGATATACCTTCCTATTGCTAATAATTAATCTTAAAAAGGGAAGGGAAAAAAAAAGTGTTAGCCACGTTCTGGATTATGTGTGATGGAAACTAATAAAAATAAAATACTATTTTTTTAGATGAAAAAAATGCAAATTTTCTAGTATCCGGATAAGCCTCCTATCACCAATAATTACTCTTTAAAAAAAAATCAAAAAACAAAACACAAAAAAGGTCTTAGCCATAATTTTTTCCCCTCAAGCTAATACATGAATATTTTTTTAATGCATGTGTCTGTTAGGATTATATGTGACTTATAATTGGATGTCAAAAAGTTAGCACAATCTTTCAAGCAAACCACCATTAATTACTTTGCCAAAGTGGGGGATAGAAATTGAGATTAATCCCGTCAAATTATATTCACAAACTGGCACAAAGTATTCACTTTTAGCTATAAACAAGAAAGCCAATTCCTGAATGCCATTATGTTTTTCCTAATATCTTTCACCAATAGATTTTTAAGTCAAAAATATTTGAAAGTGAAGTTCACTTGTCTCCACAAACATAAAGATCCTACGTATGGAATTGTTGGCTCTAATAGAAAGTTGAGTATGAACTGCTTCTTCTTGTTCCATATTATTTTCATACACACACATAGAGACATATATATATATATATATATATATATATATATATATGGTATCCATCTCATACTTCTGCAATGCACGTAATTATGTCATCTCTTGCTTGTCCCTTAAAAACAAGGGGTAAATCCTTTTCTTCTTTTTTTTTTTGAAGGAGGCAAATCAAAATTTTCAATTATCAACAAGAACTTTTTTTTTTTTTTTGCTAAATATCAACAATAACCATTGTTATATAAGTCATTACACTATAATATTGCTTGACATAATAGTGCAATTATGAAGCAAAGAAAAACAATAGACAAGATACATATGATACACAGTGATTGAAAGCTTATACATCAACTTTATATTGTAGATTTTAACTGTATTAAAAAAAAAGGAATATAGAATTTAGCAAACTTATTTAAACTGAAAAATTAGTTCAAAAGCTATTATAGTATGTGAAAGTTTTAAACTGTAACATTTTTTAGCTTTACACTATAATATGTGAGAGCTTTATATTGTTATTCGTTCAAATTAACGAGTTTGAACAAATGTGCCAAATGTAAAAAATAAAAGAAACTTGAGTCTCGCATCGTAAGTTAACAAAAACACTAACTTATAAGGATATTGGATTACTCCACTTCATAGGTTAACTTTTTAAAATGGAAGTCTAAGTCCTTAAAAGGTTCATCCATCATGTTATCAAAACCCAACAGAGCTTAAATGAGTGGGCCAATCCAGTACAATATCAGTGACTCAAAGAGAGCACTATCTTGCGAGAGCATAAAAAGAAACCCTAGTCTTGTATTTTTATTAAGTTTACACAAACACAAACTTATAAAAATATTGAGTCACTGCACTTATAATAGGCTAACCTTTTAAAATAGAAACTCAAGTCCTTAAAATGTCCAAAATCAATCACCAAACACCCTAGAGTTTGATACACTTTTGAAATTGTCTCATAAGATGCCATGCTTCTATTTTAGTCCTAGGCTAGAGTTTTGTCCTTGGTGGGCGGGTAAAAGAAAACAGTAATTAGATTTCACAAAACTTAAGAAAGAAGAGCATTATGTCATTTTTAGTTCTCCCATTCAACCAATTCCATCTCATGCAGGGCTAATCATGATAGGTACTTGGTCTGTTGTTATATCAAGTATTGATCCTCTATAACAAATTTGTTGGTTCAATTCTTTGTTTTTCTCTCCTTGAGAAGCTTTTAGCAATGCTATTAAAAAAAAAAAAAAAAAAGCGATCCTAACGTTAGGAAGGAATTAAATTGGTTTCTTAAGCAGCAAAAAAAAAAAAAAAAAATCAAGATTCTTGCAGGGAAAAAAATTTAGAAAAGAAAATACTTGTCATTTTAATCCCTTTCTAATATTTTGGCCTTATTAAATCTTTATAAAATAAGATTTTGTTCGATTAAGAAGTCCTACACTATTACATGTAAAAATGAGAGGTATAACATGACATAATTAATCTATATAAAATTAACGTTGTAAGGTATAATGCGGAATATTACACATCTCACTCCTTCATATTTTAATGTAAGATGTGATAGTGTTCATAACGTTATGACAACAAAATTATATAAAGCGGAAGCAAAAGGATCGCGTAACACTACCTCCAGCCATTGCCTCTGTTATACTCTGTAATTCGGCCGGTCTGCAACAATGGTTTACACTGTGTTTTTTGTTCTTTTTCTGAGCACTCACAAACTTTTCTTGATGGTGTAATGAATTCGTTTTGTTTGTATGCCCAGGGACCAAGAGAATGAAAATTCACATGTGTTAAACCGTGACCATCACACGGTTTTAAAAACGTTGCCGAATGGTTAATTGCCGGAATAACCGTTCGGCGGTTGATGTCCAATTTGAATGCTCCACGTGGGCCAATCAGAGTTTAACAAGATGATCAATCTATCAATCAGATTCTACAATATTACATTAATAGTACTCTTCCTAGCACCTTTTCAAATTTATGGAACTTAATATATAGAAGACTTGCATTGATTTCTGAATTTCAAATGTGAATAGCTCTTTTTATTATTATTTTTTTGTGGCTGCTTATTATTATTGTTATTATTTTTGAAGAGTTGCGGTTGCTTATTTAAGTGTACATTGTTATGTATATGTAGGTGCATTTTAGCGTCCATAATGCCTATTCATGTGGTCCCAAATGAGTATAAATTAAAAATTCATGTTTCATGTCATTTCCAAATGAGTTAGATTTACCTGGAAGATTAGAAGTAACTCCCTTCTCAGAAAATCTTAATGAATAATTTTTTTTATAAGTTGAAGATGTTTAGGAGAGTGGTTTGAACTGCAAACAATATAAATCTCTTATTACCTATAGTACAACTATAGTATAAAGCTCTCATATGTTATAGTATGATAAATATATGTTACATTGTAAACTCTTCTCCCAAGCACCCTAGATTCAAAAAAAAAAAAAATCTACACATTCAAATCCCAACTCAAAACATGTCATTCTTTCCCAAATTAGGGGTAGGAATTCATGTCACGAGTCATATTCGTGTCGTGTTTTGTTCTTTTTAGTCAACCCGAACTCAACTTGTGAGACGATTTTTTTTTTTTTAAACTATTTTACAGGTTGACGAGCACGAACATGACACAACTACTTTCCAGGTTGACACGACAATACTCGAAATTGACTCATGATATGCAATTAACATGCGAACCCAAAATTTACACAAATTTTGTACTTTTTTTGAGTTTTTTTTACATCTTATAAAGAACTAAAAAATCATAACCCACTACAATATGATAAGATCCCACAAAATTAAGCAAATAAAAGCATACAATTATGAGAACAACTATTATAAGATCATAAGTTCACAACAAATTTGAAAAAATATATTTTAATTTTTGAAATCTTTTTCATGGGCTTCTTGTCATGTTCGGGTTTGATGGGTTCAACCCTAAATTGGCTCATTCTTTTCGTGTCAATTTTAAGTCTATATGAAATTAACTGGCACCCTTTTTTCTCTAATCCTAACCCGTGAAATTCGTATTGTGTTTGAGTCGTGTTATCGTGTCATGACCCATGTTGCTAGCCTTACCCCAAATCGTCAAAATTGCATGAAAATGCAATTGTGCTAGGCATTCATACCTCAAGAACCAAGTAGAAATTAATCTCCTAACACCTCTTCATCCTCTTCAAAATTGAGAGCCGTCTTCTGTCTCTCTTAAAATAGGACTAATTTTAAAATTACCAAATTGCTCACACCACATCCAAATAAGACTAATTTCATTTCCCTATTCTCTTTTTATTTTTTCTGTTCTTTTTTCTTTTATACGGCCTATCACATCAAGTCACAATCGTAAATTTGCCTCAAAATCATATTTTAATTGTTTAATTTTTCTCCTGGACTACGATTTATTGTAAATATGTGGCCATTAAGAAAGTGACCAGTGATTCTGTTCATGCATTCTTGGGCAACTTTTTGGGTTAGATTTTAATGTTTCGTGCGTGCTAGTTCTAATTTATTGAGAGAGAGAACGGAATCACTTTTATAAATGCTTCTCATTGTCTTGTTCATTTACTTACCTCACTGAAGAACTAATTGGGTTTGTAATTTTTTTACTTCATATTTTGTTACTTCCAATTTGGAAATATGAAATCGTGACCCTGCAATTTTGTTTCCAGTTTGCAAAGCATGCCTAAATGATTGTTCATTTAGTACAAAAACCCAAAAACAAAGTTAAAATGACAGACTAAATCCAAGCACTAACATTATTTTACTATGAGATTTCATAGCTCTCCATGGTCATACAATCTTAAACAAGATTCCGGGTTAATGGAACTAGTTTTATACCTTTTTTTTTTTTTTTTAATTTTTTTATAAGAACTAGTTCCATGCATTAGAAGACAAAAATCACAATTAGTTAAATCCATGTTGTGCTGTTAATTCCTTCAGACAGATTCCTCTGTGTTTCTTCCTCTATTTGAGGCATTTGTGTTCTCATTCATCTCAATCACGTGTTCATTTGCAAGTGATAAAACTTTCTTGCTGATCGAATCCGATGCAGGCTCATCCTTGCTCTTTCCCCACAAAACCATGTATAGGCCAGCTACAATGACAACTGCTCCAAGAACCCTGCAAAGAATCAGATTCCACTGGTTAGTCTATTGTTGTTTTCATAGTTTGGAACTTGTTTCCTATATTTTTTTGATGAAGGAAACAAAGTTAGATTCTTCCCAAGCAGTGGTGGAGCCAACATGGTACTAACTGAGGGTACACGCGTCCCACTAAAATTTTATATTTTCTATTTCCGTTGCTTGAGTTGAAATATATAGCTATATTGTCGTCACTCAATAATTGAAATATATAAATGCCGAATAAAAAATATATATATCTCTATTTTTGTCATTGTACCTTACCGAAAAAGTTTATGGCTCTGCCACTGTGCAAGGAAAGTGCAAAAACTTTCCGTTGCTTGAATTGAAATGTTGTCATGGTACCCCTACCGAAAAAGTTTATGGCTTTGCCACTGTGCAAGGAAAGTGCAACAACTTTCCGTTGCTTGAATTGAAATGTATAGCTATGTTGTCGTCACTCAATAATTGAAATATATAAATGTCGAATAAAAAAAAATATATCTCTATTTTTGTCATGGTACCCTACCGAAAAAGTTTATGGCTCTGCCACTGTGCAAGGAAAGTGCAAAAACTTTTCCATGATATTTGATGTTCTTCATGTTGTGAAGAAGGATAAATGCATGTACCTTCCCAAGTACATTGTCTCTGACAATATGAAGGAGCTCATTACTGCAACTATGACCATGCTTAGAGGATTGAAAGCAGTCACAAAAACAGGTCCCTTGTTCTTCATGACTATTCCTTGGACGTAGTAAGTAAGCCCTGAACAGATGATACCCTGTATTGAAACAAAAATCACATGATCTTTAGGTAAATTTGTCTTCCATGGAGCCCCTTATCATCACAATAAATCATGGAGCTGCCAAAAGAAATAGAAGCACTAACACTGTAAAGTGCAGCTAATAACTTAGAATCCAAATGAATGGACCAAGCTGCAGGGTTGCCCCGTTCTAACGCTACGGCCACGGCAGAGCCTTGCACCGTGCCCATCAAACATATCCAAGCTGTTAGGGAGAGTTCAGCAGGGTATGCTTTCAGTGTAATTGCCTGCAAAAAGAAACAGTTTTATCTAACTTAAAGGCTCAAAATTTAAGTTTCTTGCAGAAGAAGATATCTAGATATTATCATTTCAACTTCTGAAACTTAGATGTAAAAATGCAAATGATATTTTGTAGCTTTTGTTTGTGACTTTTAGTTGTGTGAAGGATGATTAAGGTGTGTGAAGCTGTCTTACTTGGAGTATTATGAAACTTGACCAGCTTACACACCCCGCTGAGATCATTAGAGCACCCTTGATAGAGACTTGATTATTTACACCCTTTGAAGAGTCAATATGGCTATCTTGTTTTGCCCATGGCAAGTTCAACACCGGTCCATTAAAAAGTGTCATTAACATTGCTCCTCCAACAGTCACTGTGGTTCCCAATACCTTTGCTTGGCTGTGAATTCTTTTTATATTAACTTTCTCAAGCCTACAACGTTACCAACCAAAGAAAAAAGTTAGTCTCAAGTTTACTTAGAATAGAAGCAAGAAAGAAACTGTTTGTTATGCGCAAGTAATATGTATGTATGTATGTACATATCTACTTATATATTGAGTGAGAGAGTGTGTTACCTGATAATCCAAGCCATTATGAATACAAAAGCAGGAAGAATATTGCTCATGGCAGCTGCAAAAGTTGCTGTTGTGGACTTCATTCCAGTGTAGAACAAGTTCTGGTCAATTACAGGCCTGGTTGGAAAAGTAGGCATTGCTTAGCTGATGTCTATTAAGAAAAGACATGTATAGTAAAAACAAGTTGTTTAAATTCTTGAGTGGAAGGATCGTAACTCGAATAAGCCAAGGAACACAATCTTGGTGAAGATAGAGGAGGTCATCTTGGGCCTTGTTTTCCTGTTACAATAATTGAGTCAATGTGTGGCTTATGCATTTTTATTATTTTTTTTTTCAGGGAGAAAAATGAAAAATTCTAACTCATGCACAAAGATGAGAGGCTTAAGAGATACCTCTCCAACACAAGGGCAAAAGGAGCAACAACGGCAGTAGCGACGGCATGCCGGTACACAACCAAAACGTGTTGGCTCATCCCTTGGTTTAGAGCAAACTTTGCAATTATGGAAAGCCCTGCAAAGCCAAATTGAAGTAGAATGACTGCAAGAAATGGCCTTGCATTTCTGAGCCTATTAGCAAAGTAGTTTGTAGACATCTTTTTTTTTTGTTTCTATTTAACTCCCTTGCTTCCACTCTATTCAGTTTGAAGGCCAATGAAAAAACAAGGTCTCACTCACTTATATAGAAAGTTTCTTTTCACGGTGCCAGGTACATGCATAACTCATCTTTAGTTGGAGGAGAGAGATTTTCAAAGAGTGAAAGTGGATAAAAAAGTTGAGTTGGAAAATTTTTCTCTCTATGTCATTACATTTTAGACTTTTGTTAATTAAAGTAATATGTGAAGATTTGACTTAAATTGATACCCTTTCTTAATCTGAACTTATAAACTAATCTGAACCTATGAACTAAGTGAAAACTTGTGGGGAAAAAAATCTACTTCTTTCTTCCTTATGGATTCCAGAACCTCTTTTTTTGGGATTCCAAGATTTCTGCTTTTTCCAAGTTGTAGAAGTTGTTTTACAACCTTGCTTATCCCTTTTATTGCCAAAAAAAAAAAAAAAAAAACCTTGCTTATCCCTTCCTTCTTCATGATCACAAGTAAATAACAATGTCTACGCTTCTTTCTTTCAAGTCTAGGAACTCCACTATCTGAAACTGAAATATCTTATGCAGGACAACTATATATATATATATATATATATATATGTATATGTATATGTATATGTCTCAGCATTAACTTTTGTTGCTAAGGAGAAAATATAAGGGACTTAGGGAATATATAGGCCAAATTTTGGCTTGGTGGGGTTTGCTTAGTTGAACCAAATTATAAATAGACTTTAGCATATCAAAAATGTCCTAAAATGGAACTCCTTATAGCTCTTATTTTTGTTAACCTTTTGTGTTTATTTTTGCTTGCAATCAACAAACTAGCCTTGTAAAGGTTGGTTTCACTACGTGTTTCCTACGCGGCAATTAACAAAAAGGAAACATGATAATCTAAGGAGGATTTAGACTTAACTTGTTAATTAATAAGCACATGATAATTAAAAATGAAATATTTTTACAATATCCGGATGACACTAGTTGATTTTTCTTGTCTCACATCACCGGAGTGTCAACTATATTCTCTTTGTGGTCTGTATTAGCAATTTAGCATATCTTCCTCGCCAAAATGAGGAAGCAGATTCAAATCTAATTTATATCCCTGTGGAAACAACGATGAAAGATTGAGGGCCACAAATTCAATTACCTCGCAGATAGTGATATATAATGCGCGCGCACATATATGCATAGACCATGTAGTAATATATTAATGTTTTTAAGGTTTTTTGACGATTTTACCTCTCAATTTTAACCGAATTGATAAGTCGCTTTCGAACTCTCTTTTGATGGAATATTGTTGAGTGGGACCAAATCGATAAATAATGTCAACATTTGGAAGGCAATGTCCTTACACACGTGACATGGCATGCTCCAATTTTCAATTCCAAATTTCGGTTTCTTAATGCACATCCACAACAGTTTATTAAATTCAAGTGATAATTTAATAAAATTAAAAGTTTAGGAGGTAGCTTTGCCTGTGAAAAGTTAAGTAAACTTTAAGAATCATAGAATAATATAGAGGACTACATATATAGTTTCATTTGACAGTACAGTACTGGTGATATAAACTACTAGCTTTTCATATTGGGTCTTTTTCTTTTTCTTTTTCTTTTTTTTTTTAGCTAAATTCAAATTTTCTTTATATGTCAACTGTTAGATAAAGAGTACTGATGAGTGGACCCATTTTAGTGAAAATGATACTGGTATAAATACTAGCACCAGTTCTATGGAAATAGAATTTTATGTTTTCCACCCAATTGGGCATCAAGATCTGTCAATCAAACCGCCGTTTATTTACCAAGAGAGAGAGAGAGAGAGATTAACAGATTGAGAAATCCCATCAGGCAGAGTAGTATTTCATACATGAATATCGCATAAACAAGGTGTTCCCTCTTCTGTTGTTAGCGACAATGTTCCGATTCTGATTTAGCATATAAAATGTGTGTATTTATGAGTGAAACGTAAGGCTAGTCAATAAATATCTCAATGAGAACTTTACCATAATGTCTTCGTTTATAGATGAGCTTTAGTATATATTTTGGGTCCTTTGGGGATTTGATTAAGGGCTCAAATTTATGGATCCTGTGCATGAAATGAAGGGCTGTATGAATTAAAGGATTCCGTCTTACGTAATCTTCCCATGCATTTGTTCCCACTTTGATAAAGCTAAAGCACTCGTCGGATTGGACAACTTTTAAGTTTAGAGTGGCAATTTCTGTTCACATGTAGTATTTTTGTCTACCCATTTATTAATTATATTAAAAAATAGACGTTATAGCACCATATTTTCATTACACGGACATTTTTTAATCATTATTATTTGAGAGGAAGAGGGGCGGAGGGAGCTAAGGAACATCTAATTTTATTTTCTTTTTATTTTATTTTTCCTTTTTGCTTTTTTATTATAAGAAAAAAAGATAGCAGTTTTATGAAACTTTTTTAATAAATAGCATGTTTTGAAAATACTTGTAGTAAATAGCAGATTTATTGTGAATAAAAATGTAACACCCGCCGATTTTCTTGTAACGGATTATGTCATATTAGTGACGACGTTAAGTATTTTCCTTATTGATTTATAATATTATTGTCACTGACTATTTTACTTTAAGTGTTATAACAGGTGACGATCACGTGGAATTGATGTGCTCAAGTGTTCATGTTATTTATGATGTATGTTAATTTTAATTTTTTTGCTATAAATTAATGTTTTGTCAAACTTTAGTGTGTAAGGAAGTTCGGTAGGCCGAAATGGCCCTCATGGATCGGCAGGCCAATGGAATATCATCGGCAGGCCATACTTCATGGAATCGGCAGGCCAAAGTGAGACATCGGCAGGCCGATGACAGCTGACGAGCAGTCAGCAGAAATTTCCTAAAGTTGTGACGATGATGATTGGATGTGATTGGATAATGATTGTTGATTGATTGGCATATTTTTTGGATTAATTTCCTCATTTTGGGTAATAAAACATTTGACTTTGATTGATTGGAATTAATTGATGAAGTTTCCTCCTTTGAAAAAGTAAAATATGGTAAGAATACTTAATCATTGTCAACTTTCCCTAATTCCTCTCCATTCCACGTGAATTGCATCAATTTTAGTCAGGAAATTTCTGACATAATAGAGAGTATTGAACCCCCTTTACGTTATCCTCATTTACGTTATTTTTTTCTCTCTCTATTACGCTCTCTCTCTCTCACTTTCTCTATTTTCTCAGAAACACTCCCTCTCTTTCCTCACGTTTTTCATCTCTCCTTCTTCTCCTTATTTTTCCTGAGAATATTTGTTAGAAATATTGAAATTTCGTTGGGGTAAATTCAAGGAAGCGTGGGAAATTTTGTTTAAGGTAAGAACTCTTTCTTTCAGTATTCCTAAAATGTATATTTTTCTCTTTAATCCGACTGCTATAACTTTGTCTAGGAATTTTCGTTTGCTCTAAAATTTTAATATGGTGTTCATATATGTGTTATGTGGTTTTCCTCCAAGTTTCACGTTATTTTGATTTTTCTACATTAAGATACGAATTTTCTTCTCTCTGCCACTCACAGGAAAATGTTGTTGTTTGATTTTGTTGCACAAAAATGTGGTTATAGTTCAAGGGGCACATGTGCTTTGATATTTACGAAATTTGGCAAATATGTTCATGTATATGTTAAGTTATGAACTGAAACGTTTGGTGATGATTCGATGAAAATTTTATGTGTTATTAAATTTTCATTAAGGCTAGGTTTAGAAACTGTTCTAACAGTGAAATTGTTGGACTTTTTGTTGTGTGATGATTTTCGTATGATTAAATGATTATATTGTAACACCCACCTATTTTTATGTAACAGATTATGCTAAGTTAGTAATGACGTTAAGTAATTTTATTAATGATTTATGATTTTATGTTTCTAACTATTTATTTTAAGTTCTATGACAGGTGACGATCGCATGGAATCGATGTGCTCAAGTGTTCATGTTAGTTACAATATATGTTTAATTATGATGCAGTGATGTCTTGAATGCTATGATGTATTATGTTTTAAGGACAGTTCGGCAGGCCAGACTTTTAAGTTCGGCAGGCCGAAAAGTCTTTCAAGAATCGACAGGCCGATGGAAACCATCGGCAGGCCAAACTTTGTGGAATCGGCAGGCCGATGACAACTGACGAGCAGTCAGTAGAAATCTCTCCAAATTTATGGTTGAAATAATTACGTTGATTTGATGGTTTAATGTGATTAATTGGTATAATTATGGATTAATTTTATCATTTAAGGAAAGGAAACATTTGACTTTGTATTGATTGGTATTGATTGATATGATTTCCCCTTTTAAAATTGGTAAAGTATGGTAAGTTTATCTAAATGATTTGACTTCCCCCCAATTTCCTCTCCTTTCTCCATGAAAATTTAGTCTAGATAGTCAAAAAATTTCTGACATAATGGAGAGCATTGAAATTTTTTTAACGTTATTGCTCTCTCTCTCTCTTCCTCTCACGTCTTCTTTCTCTCTCTTTTTCTGAGACTTTTCTTTTCTTCATCTCTTCCTCTTCTTTTATCCACGTTTTCTATTCCTCCTCTCTCAAAAAAAAATTCTCTGCAAATAATTGAAAGAAAAATTGAAATTTCATTGGTTGAATTCGAAGGAATTTGAGAAGAATCATTTTGAGGTAAGAGTGCATTCTCGTTTCAATGGAATCTTTCTTCACATCTGACTGCTATATCTTCCTCTACAAAATTTTGTTTGCTCTAAATTTTTAATATATTATTCATGTATGAATTTTATGATGTTTCTCCAAGTTTCACCTTAATTGGATTTTTCTATGAAAAGTTTTGAATTTTCTATCCTCTACCACTCATAGTAAAGTATTGTTGTTTGGTTATGATGCATGAAAATGTGATTTTTGTTCAAGGGGTAAAAGTGCTTTGTTTGCTACGAAATTTGGCAACAATGTTCAAGTATATGTTATGTTGTGGACTGCAAAGTTTGGTAATGTTTTGATGAGTGAATTATGTGTTATGAATTTTCTATTGAGACTAGGTCAAGAAACTGTTTTAACAATGTTAATACTGGACTTTTGTTTTATGTGATGTTTTATATGTTTAAATGATTTTATTGATGATGAAATAATTTTATGAAATTGAAATATATGTTAGTAAGATGTTAGTATGAATTTTTAAATTAAACTATATGAGTTTTAATTGTTATAAAATGTTTTCAAAAGATTACTCACTATCTTATTATTATTGTTGGTAGATTTCATGTTTGAAATGTATGGATTGTTTTTAGATACTTAATGTAATTTTTATGACTAAAGAAAAATTATGGTAATATGTTTGTGTGTTAACTTTACCCCTGCTAAGTATGGTGTCTAAAGTATGTGTGAATATTAAGTTTTTATGTCTTGAATCCATATAGGTTAGTGAAGTAAATGTGATAATGATTTTTATGTTTTTGATGATTATAGTTATGGATGCATGTTATGAATTCTGTTTGTATGAGATGAATGTATATGTGATGTAATATGAATGGATGTTTTATTCTATGATAATAAGTATTAATTTTATTTTGTATCTTTAAATGAATAAATGGCTTGAACACACAAAGGAACGAGCACATCGAGACCGCGGCGTCGTCACCAATACATATAAGGTTAAGTAAGCTAGCTTCTAAGGTAAGTACATTCTCACCTGCAACATGATGTGTTTTAAAAGGTTTAATGTTATGTTCATGATGATATTTATAATGATTTTATGATGATTCCCTTAAAGGATTTCTTATGAAAGATTTTCATGATTTAAAGTTATGCATGTTTGATTGTGGCAAATTTCAAAGCATGAAAGTTATGTATATATGTATCACCTAATAAGTATTGCACACCAATGTTATGATATGATATGATATGATGTCATGTTTGGTTTAGGATTAGGTACCATTCTCCTTTCATGACAGCGCGCCTACGATGATGATTATGGTACAACACTTGGGCCCTTAAAATAAAAAGGAATAAGTTTTAATATGGTCAATGTAATGAAAGATATGTTTCAATGAAAATGTGCTTACTGCACTATTACGTTATGATGATGATGTTTATGAAATGTTTTTAAATTGTGAGAATTATATGTACTTACTAAGCTTTAGCTTATTCAAGTTTATATCATGTTGCAAATAAGGGTAAGAAAGTCATGGATTAGGTGGAGGACATGGGAAGGCGTGTGAGCATAAGAAAGATAAATTGTAACCGAAAGAACGCCAATGAAGCAAATTTTATGATTTAAGTTATGGTTTATTATTTGAACATATTTTTATGATAAGTTTTAAAGAACACAAGAACTATGTTTTAATATTTTATTTTATTATTTTAAGAATTTAATCTTCCGTATTTTGAAAAGTTGAATTTGTCTTAAAATTAAGTTTTCTAAAAGTTTTTGGCTTTGTCGGCCTGCCAATCATCATTGGTCGGCATACCGATGTAAAAAAGTTTGGCCTGCCGATCTCATTTTTGCCCTGCCGAACTTTGAAAGTTTTTAAACCCTGTTTGGCAGAGCCTCTACTGGCCTGCCGACCATGTTCAGCCTACCGAAGTCTCCAGTTAGGCCTGCCGAACTGTGAGAGCAAATAATTTTAAATGATATGATGTGTTATAAGTTATGATTTTACTATTCAGTATATTTAACTTATTAAAGGAAGTTTATGATCAGTTTAATATTCAATTGAATTATTAGTAGATGGATTAAGTGAATGAATGTTGTAAAAAAAAAATGTATGTATAGATCCTGGTTACATTTTCCTTAACTACATTTACAATAAAGTTTCAAATAAGTTTTGTACTTAAAGTTTATCTTAAAGTTCCAAAATAGTATGTAATGTATGACTGTAACAACATCTGTGACGTCCGTAAGGGAGGCGTTATAGGCTTTGGTATCAGAGCGAATTTTCATTTACAATTCATATCGCAACACGTCAATCCAAGTCCTCCAAGTAAGTATGTTATAAAGCTAGATGTTTTGATGCAAGTATGAGGATAAGAATGAGGTTTAGATGTTTAATGATTAATGTTCTAGTAGTCTCATAAATTAAAAGATTATTCATAAGTTCCTAAATCTTTTAGGAAATTGATAATGGAGAGCCACAAAAGAATGCAAACAAGCACCCAGACCAACGAAAGGCTTATGACGATGATCGCTGAGCTGCAAAGGCAATTGGAGGATCAAACAAGAGAGATTGCTGAATTAAGGGCCAATGGCCAGAATGACGACCGACGAGGCAATGATGAGCCTCCTCCCCCTCCTCCTTAGCCACAAGTCAATGAAGTTGATAAGTTAGTGCTAGGCTAATTAATTATATGATTCTCACTTAATATTTTTGTTAGTTTTGAGCAATTTATAAGGATTTGACAGTGTTCTGTGTTCTTTTGTAGGTTTTGAGAAAAAAGGATGCATGATAGCAAAGTACGGGACAAAGTAGATAAAAAAAATGAGCAAAAGTAGACTCAGGGACAAAATGAAGCCTAGACGCTAACTTTTGGGCACCTAGGCGCTCTTGCAGATGAATTTTCATGCAAAGACCCGAGAGCATAGAGCCTAGGCGTCATAATTTGGGCACCTAGGCGCCATCATGTGAGAGGAGGCATACCAGCAGTAGCGCCTAGGCGCTACTTTGAAGCCTAGGCACCGTATTCATGGTACCTAGGCGCCAGTTCAGAAAAGCTTCTACGGGCAAGTATAGCGCCTAGGCGCTACAATCATGGCGCCTAGGCGCCATTGCGATCCCAATTCAAATTCTAGTGTAATTTCGTTCCAAAATTGCCCTTTTTAACCCTAGCCTATAAATAGAACATTATGAAGGGTTGGAGCACGAATTCTGAGAGGGAAAAACTACAGACAAGAGGGAAGAACTCATTGCTTTGGAGAAGAAAAACGATGCAACCCAGAGACAAAAATCATCTTCGCATCCAAATACAGTTCTTTTCCTTCACTCATCATGTTTAAGATATTATTTAGGATTTTTTTTAGTTTTATTAGGAACTAATTTTCTCTATTCTAGGGCTACGATGTAGCTGGATTATGAATGTTTACTTTTGTTTAATTTAATTCAATTCGATGTTTATTCATTATCTATGCTGAGTATTTAATCTAATCTTAATGCCTGTAAGAGTTTGTGCACATTTTGCATGATATGTGATTTAATTTGAGGCTGAGAAGCGATAATTAAATTAGACCATGATTGAATGCCATGAGATCATCATAGGATAGAGAAATCTATGAGCCTTGTGTAGCACTATGAATTTCTTGTTCTTAATGAATCTCGATAAGTTTAGAGTTTCCACAGAGATGTAGGAAATTTGCTAACTAAGATAAATTATTAATGCTTGAGAAAGATTAATCACTACCTAAGAGAAATTCGTTATCGGCATAAGAGTAAACCTCAGTTGATTAAGTTAGATAATTTGAATAGGATTAATTTAGGTGAAATCGGATGCCCTAGTTTTTTATTGTTTAGATTTTCATTTATATTTTTTTGTTTTGTTATTTTTCTATTTTATATTTGATTGTTCAAATAATTTTAGAGTTAACTAATTTCGGTACTTAGCTAGATTAACACAATCTTCGTGGGAACGATACTCTACTCACTCTTTATTACTTGTCTACGATTTTGTGCACTTGCAGATTTTTCACAACAAGTTTTTGGCGTCGTTGCCGAGGATTGTTGTTTAATTTAGTTAATATCGATACCAATTAGCTCTAGAATTACTTTGAATTTTTTTTTTGTTTTATTTCATTTTCATTTGTTCTAATTTTTTTCTTTTAAGTCATTTGTTTCCCAAGGAACTTCATGATGTTGCATCGAAATATCCTTGCAAGTTTCGTCCAACAACATATGGAACCATTTTATGTGGCTTGGGAGCGATTTAAAGATATGCTTGAGCAGTATACACATCACAACTTGCCAAAGTGGGCATTTCTCCAAATTTTTATTGAAGGATTGCATTTTGAAGCTAGAGATTGGGTGGAAAAAGGTGCAGTTTTTTATGGTCATTCTTTCTTTTCAAGAACTATTTATGAAGCTTACTACTTATTGGAGGATATGGCAGCCTTTAATCATCATTGGCATTTGAATTCTTCAATGCATAATTCTTGCTGGGAGAGGCACCAAAATCTTTCATGGAATATCTATCCCAACATGATGGAACGATCATGTAGCCAATATCAAGAAGAGAAGATATCTTTGGAAGTTGCTTTAGACCGTCTAAAGGCCACTCTTGAGGGAAGTCATGAAATCTCCAACTCTAGGCGATATCTTGATGAACAAATCCGTTTAAAGAGCACAATTTTAGAGAATCATCTAGAGGAGGAAATTACTATGTCAAATTCTTGTGGTGACCATAAAACGATAAAGGATGTGGTTTAGTTTGATGATGATTGTGCGAAACCTCAAGAATTTGAGCCTTTAGAGGAAATAAAACCTCAAGATGAAGAACAAGAACCCTTTGAAGTTATCTTAGCTCAACCATTTGCTGAGTTGGGATCTTGCTCAATCAACAACGATGAACACTTGCTAAATCAAGAGGAGTCTATCCAAAACTTTGACTTTTATGAAGACCAAATCACAAGCATGCTAATGGATAGCCAAAGGGAAAGGGAAGAGCAAATAGAAGGATCATTAGAGGAATTCCTATATGAGGAGAAGCCGCGAGGGTCGTTGGAGGATATAGAAGCGCATAAGACTGTTGATTTGAGCTCATCAATGGTTCCAACATATAGATCACCAACTAATTCGTGTTGGCCATGGACATCACAACCATCACATCTCACCATGTTCAAGCTCGAGACAATAATAAAGTTCCCATCAAAAGCACATCATTTAAAGACGTTTGTTGTTGGTGCAACATACGAATCACTTCTAAATCTTGCCAAGCTTGAGGGCATCTATAACCAAGACCCATATGTGGTGTCGTTGACACTAACTATGGGCGAAAGCCGCTCTTTGACAAGCGCTTCTTTGAGAGTCATGTTGATGACTATAAAACAAGCGCTTCTTGGGAGGCAACCCAAGCTCTCTATCCTTTTCAATTTTAGTTTTCATAATATTATTTATTTTATTAGTTATTTCTTTTAGTTTTAGTCTTTTTTGCTACTTAATCATGATGTAAGTCTTGTTTGTGGTGATTTTAGGTTTTTGGGGGACATCAAGGTGCTCAGCTTGCTAAAAAAAAAAAATTCAAAAACTGAAACTATATCGGCAACCTAGCACAGATGATGAACCACATGGCCATGCATCTGAATATGAACTTAGACAATTTTCCGATAGTCTCTGCTTTCAATGAAAATAATGAAGAGAATTAGGATGAGGAGAAATAGGCTGCTGCAACCTTCAGTTTAGGGAGTGTTCTTTTCTTTCTTATTTTTGTTTTCTTTTTACATTGAGGACAATATATTGTTCAAGTTTGAGGGTGGTGTGTTGCTTTATGTTTTTTTTTTTTTGTGTCAATTAGTCATTATGGTTTAATTAGGTTTTAGTTTATTTTTTTTTCTTTGCATTTGATAGTAATTAGGATAGTAAAGTTGTGTCGTTTGAACACTGTTTAACTTGAATCATAGGAGGCCAATGATAAGACGATGGTTAAATTGAATATGGCTTTTAGGGGATAATAATTATTGTTGGTCTATCCTTGTTTTTCTTGTGATTGGTTTGCCATGTTGTGATTCTTTGAGCACTTTGAGCACTCACGCCTTAATCACCTAAATATTCTACACTTAGAGGACTTTTATGTTGATTAAGTGATATTTTTGATCTCAAATGAACACTAGAACCTATTTGATAACCACTCGAGGTGAAATCCAAGGCTACACATCATTAAGGACATGATTTAGGCTATTTTTAGACTGTTTGAGCCTTTCAAGCGTACCATTGACATCATTTAATCACTAGTTACCTCGTTGAGCCTTATTAACCACTTTCTTTGTTACCCACATAATCAACCTAGCCTTTGAATAATTTTATCCTACTTAGTCCCTCACTCATAAGCATGACTAGTTTATCCAGGAAATTATTTGAAGGTATTAGGCATTATGGGAGGATGGGTGGAGTTTTGAAGAACTTATCGAGGAAATATGTTTTCATATCATTCAATCATGGGTGGAGTTTTGAAGAACTTATTGAGGAAATATGTTTTCCTATCATTCAATCATAGGTGGAGTTTTGAGTATTGTTATCAAGGGATTATGTATTCATGTTTATTCATAATAAAAAAAAAAGAAAATAAATAAATAAAAAAAAGAAAAAGAAAAAAAGAAAAAAATTTAAAAAAAAGAGAGAAAAAGAAACATCAAATAAATGTGAATGACAAAGGGAGTGCAACATAAGTTTAGGGGTGTACTTAAAAAGAAGAAATGATGTTCTTATGAGGTCCTAAGACAAATTGTGTGTTTATGGGTGAATTTGAGCCACATTATATCCTTTATCTCACCTTTTTACCTTAGCCATACATTACAAGCCAAATAAAGTCCTAATGATCTTTGATGATACGATAGTCTACATTAGTGGAGAGTGGGTTTGAAAAATAGGCCTATGGAGTTCATAAATTTCACTAATCTAGAGATCTTTCAAAATAAGCTTGTTGACATAAACTAATCCGAGTGTAGGTACATAAGTACTACAAGCATCACACACACACATACTCAAGGAATTATAAGTATGGTAAACCTAAGATTTAAATTGATTTTTTTTTTCATGATCACAATGGTTAGAGTTTCCTTTGAGTCATAAACTTTATGCAATCTTTGAGGCCAAGTATGATAAAAAAAATTAAATTGATGCTCGAACTATGTCGTGCATTAGTGTTAGTCCCGTCCTTTTGTCTTGTTCTTTGTTCTTTTTTTTTTGTGTCTTTTGCTCGAGGACTAGCAAAATCTTAAGTTTGGGGGTATTTGATAAGTTAGTGTTAGGCTAATTAATTAGATGATTCTCACTTAATATTTTTGTTAGTTTTGAGCAATTTATAAGGATTTGATAGTGTTCTGTGTTCTTTTGTAGGTTTTGAGAAAAAAGGATGCATGATAGCAAAGTACAGGACAAAGCAAATAAAAAAAATGAGCAAAAGTATACTCAGGGACAAAATAAAGCCTAAACGCTAACTTTTGGGCGCCTAGGCGCTCTTGTAGATGAATTTTCATGCAAAGACCCAAGAGCATAGAGCCTAGGCGTCATAATTTGGGCACCTAGGCGCCATCATGTGAGAGGAGGCATACCAGCAGTAGCGGCTAGGTGCTACAATCTTGGCGCCTAAGTGCTACTTTGAAGCCTAGGCGCTAGGCGCTAGGCGCCAGTTCAGAAAAGCTTCCACGGGCAAGTATAGCACCTAGGCGCTACAATCATGGCGCCTAGGCGCCGTAATGAACCCTAGGCGCCAGAAAATGGAGCCTAGGCGCCATTGCGATCCCAATTCAAATTCTAGTGTAATTTCATTCCAAAATTACCCTTTTAAACCCTAGCCTATAAATAAAACATTATGAAAGGTTGGAGCATGAATTCTAAGAGGGAAAAACTACAGATAAGAGGGAAGAACTTATTGCTTTGGAGAAGAAAAATGATACAACCTAGAGACGAAAATCATCTTTGCATCCAAACACAGTTCTTTTCCTTCACTCATCATGTTTAAGATATTATTTAGGATTGTTTTTAGTTTTATTAGGAACTAATTTTCTCTATTCTAGGGCTACGATGTAGCCGGATTATGAATGTTCACTTTTGTTTAATTTAATTCAATTCGATGTTTATTCATTATCTATGCTGAGTATTTAATCTAATCTTAATGCTTGTAAGAGTTTGCGCACCTTTTGCATGATATGTGATTTAATTTGAGGCTGAGAAGTGATAATTAAATTAGACCATGATTGAATGTCATGAGATCATCATAGGATAGAGATATCTATGAGCCTTGTGTAACACTATGAATTTCTTGTTCTTAATGAATCTTGGTAAGTTTAGAGTTTCCACAAAGATGTAGGAAATTTGCTAACTAAGATGAATTATTAATGCTTGAGAAAGATTAATCACTACCTAAGAGAAATTCGTTATCGGCATAGGAGTAAACCTCAGTTGATTAAGTTAGATAATTTGAATAGGATTAATTTAGGTGAAATCGGATGCCCTAGTTTTTTATTGTTTAGATTTTCATTTATATTTTTTTGTTTTGTTATTTTTCTATTTTATATTTGATTGTTTAAATAATTTAAGAGTTAACTAATTTTGGTACTTAGCTAGATTAACACAATCTTCATGGGAACGATACTCTACTCACTCTTTATTACTTGTCTACGATTCTGTGCACTTGTAGATTTTTCGCAACAGAAGTCCCAGCTCATGCTGCTGAACCAAGAGCGGCATATCAGGAACCTCTTTTAGTCAGATGAAAAAGGGTTAAGCCAGTAGACTTCGACAGTTCAAATGACCCGTTAGTCGCACAGGGATGGTTGAAGACGATTGAAGCCATCTTAAGACTCATGGGCTTTACAAACAAAGATAAGGTTCTCTGTGCCTCATACTGTCTCACCATAGAGGCTAGAATTTGGTGGGATGGCATCGAACAGAGCAGGAATGTTGAAGAGATGTCATGGGCAGACTTTGTTCAGGAGTTCAACATGAAGTTTTTCCACATGAACATTACAAGGAAGCATTATGAGGAGTTTGAGAACCTGGGTTAGGGGGATATGTCAGTCACAAATGTTGTGACAAAGTTTGACCAGCTAGCTCGTCTATGCCCAGGGATGGTTATGGATGAAAGTGAAAGGGTCAGAAGACTGATCAGAGCCCTTAGGCCAGAAATTGTTGCGATCGTTGATGGGGCAAGTCCACCCCTGACTCAAGAGCAGGTTGTCATGAGGGCCCAACGTGCGGAGTTCCACTTGTCCAAGCTAAGAAGGAACCAGTCTCAGTCGGGCCAGCAAGCCAATAATGCAAACAACCAGAACCGCCCTCCACATAGAAACAACAACAACACCAACAACTACAACCAGAACTGGAGGAATAACAAGAGGAAGGGCAATCCTCAAAACCAGCAGGGCCAAGACAATAAGAGGCACAATGATGGTCAGCACAACAATAATAGCAGGCGGTTTCAACCATGTGCCAAATGTGGAAAGAAACATCCAAGGGAATGCCCCTTGGGGACAAACCAATGTTTTATTTGTGGACGTGAAGATCATTTTGTCAAGAACTGCCCCAAACTGATGAATGCCAATGCCCCTCAAAGAGCTCCTCCTTAAGCCCAGCTCCATCATATACAAGCTTCCCTTGAAGGGCCACTTATCAGTCAATGGAGACTTGAAGCCCCACCAACGAATGCCCGAATCTATGCCATGACGAAGGAACAAGTAGCTGTTGAAGCCTCCAATGTGGTCACAGGTCAGATAACAAGTTTATCTAATGATGCTTATGTTCTCTTTGATACAGGTGCTACTCATTCTTTTATATCCACGTCATTTGTTAGAAAGTTAGAGGTTCGTTTAGAGCCTATGAGACAGGGATTCACTACGATACTACCCTTCGGGGAAGTGATATTATCTACGCACTATCTGCGTACAATACCCCTATGGATTTCTGATAGGGAACTTTTCATCGACCTCATCGTGATCGACATGCATGACTATGATATGATTCTTGGGATGGATTTCCTGAGCAACTACAATGCTTCTATTGAATGCCGGAAACGAAATGTGATCTTCCATCTAGAGGGTAATCAAAAGTTTGTTTATGTTGGTGAGTCCAGAAAGAAACCCAACATATTTTTATCTGCGATAAAAGCAAGGAAGTTATTAGCAAGTGGCTGCATGGGCTATCTGGTGAACATTGTAGACAAAAGCCAAGAAGAAAAGATAAGAATTAAAGATGTGCCTGTAGTTCATGAATATACAGAAGTGTTTCTTGATGATCTGACAAGTCTACTGCCAGAAAGAGAAGTTGAATTAGAGATCGAGCTCGCTCCTGGCACCTATCCGATCTCAAAAGCGCCTTACAGAATGGCCCCGGCAAAGTTAAAAAAGCTTCACACATAATTAAAGGAGCTACTTGACAAAGGTTTCATCAGGCCGAACTACTCACCATGGGGAGCTCTAGTCCTATTTGTTAAGAAAAAAGATGGCACTATAAGACTCTGCATCGACTACAGAGAGCTGAACAAGGTGACAATCAAGAACAAGTACCTGTTGCCTCAAATCGATGATTTGTTTGATCAGCTCAAGGGTGCATCTGTGTTTTCAAATATTGATCTACGGTCAGGTTATTACCAGCTGAAGATTAAAGAAGGAGATATCCCCAAAACTTCCTTTAGGTTGAGGTATGGTCACTTTGAATTTGTGGTTATGCCCTTTGGTCTGACGAATGCACCTGCACCCTTCATGGATTTGATGAATCAGGTATTCAAGGATTTCCTCGATAAATTTATTGTTGTGTTTATCGATGATATTCTTGTCTATTCAAAGAATCAAGAAGAACATGTGGAGCATTTAAGGATTGTGCTGGAGACTTTAGGAAGACACCAGCTTTATGCAAAGTTCTCCAAATGCGAGTTATGGCTTGATAAAGTGTCTTTCTTGGGGCATGTTATATCTAAGGAAGGGATTATGGTTGACCCTGCTAAAGTAGAGGTTGTTCTCAACTGGAAGCAACCGACGAATGCAAGTGAAATAAGGAGCTTCTTGGGACTAGCAGGATATTATCGGAGATTCATAGAAGACTTCTTCAAGATAGCAACGCCACTCATGAATCTGACTCACAAAGGAAAGAAGTATGAATGGACAGAAGCATGATAGAAGAGTTCCAAGAACTAAAAAAGAGGCTAACGACATGTCCAGTATTGGCTATTCTGGAAGGAAATGATGGATTCGTAATTTATAGTAATGCATCCAAGATGGGCCTCGGAGCTGTTTCAATGCAAAATGAAAGGGTGATTGCTTATGCGTTAAGACAAACTGAAGGATTACGAAAAGAACTATCCTACTCATGACCTCAAGTTAGCAGCAGTCGTTTTTGGGTTGAAGATTTGGAGACACTATTTATATGGGGTCCAATGCAAGATCTTCACTGATCATCAAAGTCTGAAGTACTTCTTCATGCAAAGAGACTTGAACATGAGACAACGGAGATGGCTAGAGTTGGTAAAGGATTACGATTATGAAATCCTTTATCATCCTAGAACAGCTAACCAAGTGGTTGAGGCTCTAAGTAGGAAGTCAGTTGCCACGTTGATGTCAATGCAAGCAATGTCTCCACCATTAAGAAAGGAAATTCTAGACTTCGGTTTGGAACTTATAGCAGGTCAGCTCTCAGCTCTCACTCTTACTTCGACAATGTATGATGAAATTCAGAGAAAACAAGATGAAGATATAAGTCTTGTAAGGATTAAGTAGGAAATTAGAGAAGGAAAATATCAAGAGTTTCGTATTGCGGATGATGAAACTTTGTACCTCAAGGACCGCTTATGTGTTCCCAATGTTGATGGCTTAAAGGAAAAGATCTTGACCGAAATTCATGACACTCCTTACTCTATTCATCCAGGTGCAAGAAAGATGTATAATGATCTAAGGGGTAACTTCTGGTGGTTTGGAATGAAATATGATGTTGCTTTGTATACGAAGAAATGTATGACATGTCAACAAGTTAAGGCTGAACACTAGAGACTTAGTGGTGATTTACAGTCTATCCAGATACTGGAGTGGAAATAGGAGGATATAGCAATGGATTTCATTGCCGGTTTGCCCAGAACTATAAACGGTTATGATGCAATTTGAGTAATTGTGGATCGACTGACTAAGACGATGCATTTCATTCCCATCAAGATCACTTACTCTATGGAATGGTTAGCGGAACTCTATGTCAAGGAGATTGTACGACTTCATGGGATTCCCAAGTCAATCATTTCAAATCGTGATGGCAGGTTCACATCTAAGTTTTGGAAGAATGTACAGACTGCTATAGGAGCCAGGCTATATTTCAGTACAGCTTTTCATCCTCAAACAGACGGCCAAATGGAGAGGACGAACTTGATTTTAGAAGATATACTACGAGCTTGTTCTCTCGATTTTAAGACCACCTGGTGTAAAATGTTGCCATTAGCGGAGTTTGCTTACAACAATAGCTTTTAGGCGACAATTGGAATGGCACCTTATGAAGCTCTATATGGGCAAAAATGTAGGTCGCTTATATGTTGGCACAAAGCTGGTGAGAAGAAATTGATGGAAAGCGTCGATGCTGAAAGAACTTATTTTATTAACGAAACTTCTGAGATGATAAAGTTGATAAGAAGAAGAATAGAGACCGCTCAAAGCCGTCAAAAGAGTTATGCTGACAAGAGAATAAGACCTTTAGAGTTCGCCGTGGGTGAATCTGTGTTTTTAAAAGTTGCACCGATGAAAGGAGTTATGAGGTTTGGGAAGAAAGGCAAGTTAAGCCCAAGATTCATTGCTCCTTATGAAATCGTGAAGAGGATAGGCAAGGTGGCTTATCAGCTGAAGTTGCCTTTAGAAATGTTAGCAATGCACGATGTGTTTCATGTCTCTATGCTCAAGAAGTATGTTCCAGACCCTACGCATGTGATTGAGCCACAAGTGATTGAGATACGAGAAGACTTGAGTTATGAAGAAAATCCTATAGAGATACTCGATCAGAGAACCAAGACCTTGAGAAATAAAGAAATTTCATTGGTCAAGGTGTTATGGCGAAATCATCAAGTAGAAGAAGATACATGAGAACATAAAGATGACATGAGATCTAAGTATCCGCAATTATTCTGAGTTTTGAGGACTAAACTTTTATACGGTGGGGAGAATTGTAACACCCACCTATTTTTATGTAACTAATTATACTAAGTTAGTAACGACGTTAAATAATTTTATTAATGATTTATGATTTTATGTTACTAACTATTTATTTTAAATTCTATGACAGGTGACGATCGCATGGAATTGATGTACTCAAGTGTTCATGTTAGTTACAATGTATGTTTAATTATGATGCAATGATGTCTAGAATGCTATGATGTATTATGTTTTAAGGACAAGTTTGGCAGGCCAGACTTTTAAGTTCGACGGGCCGAAAAGTCTTCCAAGAATTGACAGGCCGAACTTTGTGGAATCGGTAGGCCGATGACAACTGACGAGCAGCCAGTAGAAATCTCTCCAAATTTATGGTTGAGATAATTACGTTGATTGGGTGGTTTAATATGATTAATTGATATAATTATGAATTAATTATACCATTTAAGGAAAGGAAACGTTTGATTTTGCATTGATTGGTTTTGATTGATATGGTTTCCCCTTTTAAAATTGGTAAAGTATGGTAAGTTTATCTAAATGATTTGACTTCCCCCCAATTTCCTCTCCTTTCTCCACGAAAATTTAGTCTAGATAGTTAGAAAATTTCTAACATAATGGAGAGCATTGAAATTTTTTTTACGTTATTGCTCTCTCTCTCTCTCTTCCTCTCACGTCTTCTTTCTCTCTCTTTTTCTAAGACGTTTCTTTTCTTCATCTCTTCTTCTTCTCTTCTCCACGTTTTCTATTCCTCCTCTCTCTCAAAAAAAATTCTCTGCAAATAATTGAAAGAAAAATTGAAATTTCATTGGTTGAATTCAAAGGAATTTGAGAAGAATCATTTTGAGGTAAGAGTGCATTCTCGTTTCAATAGAATCTTTCTTCACATCCGACTGCTATATCTTCCTCTACAAAATTTTGTTTGCTCTGAATTTTTAATATGTTATCCATGTATGAGTTTTGTGATGTTTAAATGATTTTATTGATGATGAAATAATTTTATGAAATTGAAATATATGTTAGTAAGATGTTAGTATGAATTTTTAAATTAAACTATATGAGTTTTAATTGTTAGAAAATGTTTTCAAAAGATTACTCACTACCTTATTATTATTGTTGGTAGATTTTATGTTTGAAATGTATGGATTGTTTTTAGATACTTAATGTAATTTTTATGACTAAAGAAAAATTATGGTAATATGTTTGTGTATTAACTTTACCCCTGTTAAGTATGGTGTCTAAAGTATATGTGAATATTAAGTTTTTAAGTCTTGAATCTATGTAGGTCAGTGAAGTGAATGTGATAATGATTTTTATGTTTTTGATGATTATAGTTATGGATGCATGTTATGAATTATGTTTGTATGAGATGAATGTATATTTGATGTAATATGAATGGATGTTTTATTCTATATAATAAGTATTAATTTTATTTTGTATCTTTAAATGAATAAATGGCTTGAACACACAAAGGAACGAGCACATCGAGACTGCGGCGTCATCACCAATACATATAAGGTTAAGTAAGCTAGCTTCTAAGGTAAGTACATTCTCACCTGCAACATAATGTGTTTTAAAAGGTTTGATGTTATGTTCATGATGATATTTATAATGATTTTATGATGATTCCCGTAAAGGATTTCTTATAAAAGATTTTCATGATTTAAAGTTATGCATGTTTGATTGTGGCAAATTTCAAAGCATGAAAGTTATGTATATATGTATCACCTAATAAGTGTTGCACACCAATGTTATGATATGATATGATATGATGTCTTGTTTGGTTTAGGATTAGCTACCCTTCTCCTCTCATGACGGCGCGCCTACGATGATGATTATGGTACAACACTTGGGCCCTTAAGATAAAATGGAATAAGTTTTAATATGGTCAATGTAATGAAAGATATGTTTCTATGAAAATGTGCTTACTGCACTATTACGTTATGATGATGATGTTTATGAAATATTTTTAAATTGTGAGAATTATATGTACTTACTAAGCTTTAGCTTATTCAAGTTTATATCATGTTGCAAATAAGGGTAAGAAAGTCATAGATTAGGCGGAGGACATGGGAAGGCGTATGAGCATAAGGAATATGAATTGTAACCAGAAGAATGCCAATGAAGCAAATTTTATGATTTAAGTTATGGTTTATTATTTGAACAAATTTTTATGATAAGTTTTAAAGAATACAAGAACTATGTTTTAATATTTTATTTTATCATTTTAAGAATTTGATCTTCCGCATTTTGAAAAGTTGAATTTGTTTTAAAATTAAGTTTTCTAAAAGTTTTTAGTTCTGTCGGCCTGCTGATCACCATTGGTCGACGTGCCGATGTAAGAAAGTTCGGCTTGCCGATCTCATTTTCGGCTTGCCGATCTCATTTTCGGCCTGCCGAACTTTGAAAGTTTTTAAACCCTGTTTTGCAGAGCCTCTGTCGGCCTGTCGGTTGACGATTTTTCGCCTACTGACCATGTTCGGCTTGCCGAAGTCTCCAGTTTGGCCTGCCAAACTTTGGGAGCAAATAATTTTAAATGATGTGATGTTTTATAAGTTATGATTTTACTATTCGGTATATTTAACTTATTAAAGAAAGTTTATGATCAGTTTAATATTCAATTGAATTATTAGTAGTATGGATTAAGTGAATGAATGTTGTAAAAAAAAAATGTATGTATGGTTCCTGGTTACGTTTTTCTTAACTACGTTTACAATAAGTTTCAAATAAGTTTTGTACTTAAAGTTTATCTTAAAGTTTCAAAATAAGTATGTAATGTATGAATGTAACGACATCTGTGACGTCCGTAAGGGGGGCGTTACATATATTGGTGATGAGAATTTTTGTGGTACTATAATGAATGATAATATGTTGTTATGTAAATCTTAGGGGTCATAGTAATTTTATTTTAAATATTGGAATATGAAAAATGTATGCAACTCGCTGCCTATATGTTGAAGGTTATTTTTGTTCACATCTTTCACTACCTGTTTTGGATTATATGGAATTTATTTAAAGTGATTTTTGGATATGTTGAGGTTCTCAGTGTCTATTGTATGCAGGATTTTTATAAATTATTTTGAAATGTAAATAATTTATTATGTGAATGTAAGTATGGACTACTCACTGTGTTATTATTGTTGGCAGATTTTGTATAGTATGATATGTGATTTATTTAAATTGTTAAATGGAATTATTATAACTAATGAAAAATCATGGTGATAGGTTTATATGATATCTTTGTTTCTGCTAAATTTGGTGCCCTTATTGTGTGATAAAGTAAAGTTAATCAATTTTGAATTCATGGAGGTCAGTATGTATTTGTAATGATAATTTTATTTTAATGATTTATGGTTAATGAAATATATTATATTTATGTATTTTTAGATGAATGTATAATGGAATTTGAGATATGTTATATGGTAATGAATATTATGTTGTGGTGATTAATTCGTTTAAAATATATGTTAATTGTCATTTTTTTATGAATGTATGACATGAACACAATATGAAGTGAGCACATCGAGACCGCAGCGTCGTCACCTACAAATTAAGGTTAAGTAAGCTAAAAAGGTAAGTACATTCTCACCTGCAACATGATATGTTTTATAAAGGTTTGAAATTATGTTCAAGATGATATTTATGATGATTCTATGATGATTTCATTTTAAGTTACTTATGAAAGATTTGATATTCAAAAATTATGCATATTTGATGATAACGTGTTTCAAAGTATGAAAGTATATATATATGTATGTACCACCTAATTAAGTGTTACATACCCTATGTAATGCAATGTTTATGTTTATGATGTCATAGTTTGGTTTGGGATTAGCTACTCCTCTCCTCTCATGACTGGCGCGCCTACAATGATGATTATGGTGCAACACTTGTGCCCTTAAGATATAATGAATTAAGTTTTAATATAGATAATGTAATGAAAGATATGTTTCTTATGAAATTGTGCCTAGTGCACTATTATGATGATGATGATGTTGATGTTCATAAAATGTTTTAAGTTGTGAGATATAAATGTACTTACTAAGCATTACCTTATTCAAAATTTTACATCATGTTACAGATAAAGGTAAGAGAATAATGGATTAGGCGGAAGGCATGGAAAGGCGTGTGAGCTAAGCAAGATAAATTGTAAATGAAAGAAAGCCAAAGAAGGAAGTTTTAATGATAAAACTATGCTTTATAACTTGAACATGTTTATTTGACGAGTTTTAAAGAATTTATGAACTATATTTTATTATTTTATCTTATTTCTTTTTAAGTATATTTGTCTTCCGCACATTGAAGTATTGGAACTTGTCTTAAATTAATTTCTTAATTTTTTTTAGTCGGTCGGCCTGCAGAACAGTGATGGTCGGCCTGCCGAACTTAGCAAATTAAAAAAAAAAAAAAAAACTGTTTGCGGAGCCTCAGGCAGCCTGCTGGTGGATGAATTCCGACCTACCGAAGTCTCAAGTTCGGCCTGCCGAACTGTAAGAGCAGATTTTTAAATGTTGTGATGTTTTCATTTTAAATTATGATTTTATCATTTGGTATATTTAACTATTTAAAGAATGTTTATAATCAAGCAATAAAAAAAAATGTATGCATGGATCTTGGGGTATGTTTTCAAATTATGTTTCATACAAATAGTTTAACTTATATAATGATAATAAGAATGAATGTAACGACATCTATGGCGTCCGTAAGGGGGCGTTATAAAAAATTATTCACATTGTAAATAAAGAGGTAAAACAAATTATTTTGCACATTAAATTTGTTTACAGTATAAATAAAAATTATTTATCTTGTACATAAGGATGTAAATAAATTATTCACACTATAAATTTGCTATGTATGAAAAATATTTTAAAATCTGGTATTTGCTGCCATTAGTTTTGAAAAAGCGATATTTACTACCATTTTTTTTTTCTTTTATTCATTATAAATCATATACTTTTGAATGTGTTTTATTGAAATAATTCTCCTCTAATGTACTCTTATTAAAATAATTTTTCCACATATGTTCCTTTTTAAATATTTTTGCTCTTATAATTCTCATTACATCAACAACAATTTTCATAAATGATTTTTCATACATACTTTGAAAAACTATTTTTTTCTTATACCCCATGAATATTTGTTATTTATTTTCCCATTAAAATATATTTTTATAGAAAAAAAGTGTCCTATTTTATTTTTTCTTTTTTATTAAATTAAACTCTCAAGAGAGTAAATAATTAAGAAAAAATAAGTAAAATTCATATTTACGTATCGAAAAATTCGAGAAACTAAAATGCTTGTGAATAGTTCATGCTTCTAACTAATTAATAAATTAAAACCCATTTATGAACAATAGTTTAACCAAAAGCTTTACCTTATAATGTTATAATAATTTAAATTTTGTAAGAGAAAACACCCTAGAAAAGTTGGCAATATTTCAAACGGTTTCTTAGGAGTTGATAATTCAAAAGCATAGTACACTCTTCAAGTCTTGTCATTGTTCAATAAACTCCATGTCACGTAGCATATTACCATTTGTCTTACTCCAACTTAAGTATTGACTCTCTCTTTGCTAATATAACGCTTTGTTCTATTAATTACTGCTACAAAAAGTAGCACAGATATAATTAGGCATGAGCACTTGCTTTCTTAACGAACATTTTTTATGCGGAAACTAGTGTGCTTGTCTTGCACACTCTTGGAAAAACACTAGGAAGCCGATTAGATTAGATCCTTTTCCTATCTGAAGATTTCATTCTATTTGTGAAAAGCTTATTTTTTATTTCACTTTATGCGGTCACTGATATAATGTATTCTTTAGTTGATACCAAAATGCCTTTTTCCACCCAGCAAGAAAAGCATTTTGTTTGCTAAGGATCCACTAGTAAATGCCGGTGTTGCAAGGGTCCCCATTTTCTCAATCTTGCAGAGTAGATTTCTGTCCCTTCCTTCTCTACAAAGATCTTGCTGTCAAATTCCCAGATCAGTTCACAAAACCCACATGATAAAATTTTGCAACTTACATGGAATTTTTTTGGTACTCGACTCTTCTCCAAGTGGTCTTCTGTGACCTTTTTTGTTGATATTATGTATGTTCCGGGTTCGTTAGGAACATTTTATTTATAAGGGGTAAAAATGTAATATAAACAAATAACAAAGCAATAACAAGTATGGAATTTCATTTAATAACAATTCCAGCAATCAAATTATTGCATAGAAAGAGGCAGGATAATATTTGAATGTGGATTGAGGGAAAATCCAACCACTGGTTTAAGTACTGAACATGACTGTCAAGAATGGTGAGAGTGATTGAATCTCTTAAAGGATATTGTATAAAGTTGATGTTTCTGTCGAGCTTAAAATGTTAAAAGGAGATTAAAATGATATGGACTATAAAATGTTTGCAAGGTAATAGAGTTAGAGTTCAAATCCTAGCTTGTATATTCAAGTTTTTTTGTTGTTCTGATTTCATGTGTTGTATGTTGTGAGTTGAAAATGAAAGCTATATATAGGCACGGTTAAGGACAGTCTTGCAAATTGTGCTTATTGTAGGGTTAGCTAGGACATTTCACAACCATTGCTTTAGCATGCCATACTGGGTTGACCTAACTGTGTACAACATACCAAGTATATGTATGAACCAAGTATGATACTAGGTACAATATACTAAGTAGATAAGCTTATACCAAGTACCATGCCTGGAAAGAGTCTATACCAAGTGGGAAAGTCTGTGCTAGGTTGGTTGCACCAAGTAGGGATAGATTGAAATGCTGAAATTCCAAGTTCAATAACAAGCAGGTTCAATGTACCAGGTTCAAGTTTGCATAATACCAAATTCATTCAACTTGGTTTTAACACATTCTGAGTCATGCCTTTTCTTATACCAAGTTTATTAGTTGAATTAAAAACACTTCAGTCCAAATATTTCCTACCTTAGTACTGATTTCACCCTTTGAACCAAACCTCTCCTAAATAACGCCCTTACAATATGAACATTTCATTCAAATATTGTCTTTGGCACTGAAATATATATGATTTAGTACCACAAAAGGACAGAAATTTACATTTATACGTAGTAAATAGGCTTTTACAACATGTAAAAGTGAGAAGCAAAAAAATGCACTTATTCAACACAGATGTAACATTAATATATTAAAAAAAGTACTATTGTTACACATCTAGGACGTTAGTCTTACGTTGAATAAATATTATATTACGCTTTTCACTTTTTTTATGCAACGTGGAAATACAATCCTCCTAAAAGGACAGCAGACAAGTCCTATATTCACACACCATACAGTATCTTATTCTTTCGTTATGCCATGCTGAGTATGACTTTTTTTGCATTTGATGAGTCACAGCATTATGCGGTACTGTACATGATGCCCAATTGTCGTTAAATTCCTTCTTATAAATTGATTTGATATGACAGACCAAGTGCTTCCACAGTCCAGACTTGTCCCAAAGTTCTGTGGCCAAAAGAACATCACAAGAGGCATAGTCGTAGCTTAATTTAATAATTTAATCGCAAACACATATCAGATTAGTCATTATTTTCACCAGTTGGGTCGCTAAATCATTTCTTCTTTAAAGATTGAACAATGACACGTATATGCCAATTGCAATGAATCAAACATAAAGTATCCTCAATCTCATTTTTACAAGAACAAATGCAGCATAAACTTTTTACATTCTGAAACATATATGAAATCTATAATCCGAGATGCCATCCAGCTTTGCATGAAACACGATTGTGACTTTTTTTTTTTTTTTTGCTTACGCGAATATTGAAAAACAACCATCTAAATCGAGAAAATTTAGACGGCTTTCAGCAGAAACTTTAAATTCTAAAAACTGTTCATGTTCTTTATTAGGAATTTATCTATCTTAGAAGAGCTTTTCTCAGGGAAAAAACTCAGGTGCTGTTTGTTTCAGCAGTTGAATCCACTTTTGGGTTTGTATACAAAAAGCTCAAACCCACTTCGAAGAACGTTTTCAGATTTTTGAGCCAAAAGGCTCACCAAACTCAAAATTAGCGCCTCTCCCCCCCTCTCAAGTTTTTGAGTTCACCTCTCTCATACATCCAAACACAATTTCAAATTTTATTTCCTTTTCAAACTCTATATCAATTATAAATCCAGACATCTATTCGAATTCTTATTCAAACTAAAATTTTCAAACTTTTCACCTCATTCAATTGCTTCAGGCTGCATTGCTTTCTGCACAGGCTTGGCTTGTTCCTTCAGATGAACCGTACAGATTCGAGTCGCCGTGTCAGCTGATAGAGGCCGGCCGACGCGCTTGTTGTCATGCCTCCTCTTTCTAGCGCCTTCATGGAAGTGCAGAGGAGGGTGAAATGTAATGGTACGTGGTACGTGCCCATGTTCATTGGCTCTTCTTGACACCAGACGGTTTCAGAATCTAAACAAATACTAGAAGAGAAATGTACCAGGTTCATAATATCTACCAAATTTTCTCTCTACGAACAAATACAAACCGGTTTTTATCTCCCGAATAGATTGATCTCTCTAGAAGATGTAAATTCCATCAAGGATAAGAAAATGAAAAGAAAATGAAACTAGTTCAATAAACGTACTTGGATATCGCTTCAATTCTCTTTGAATAAGGTCATACGGGAAGGGGCAAAGCTGTTCCACCCCGGCAGATTGCAACATCCTTTGCTTCTTTCTTTTTGTGCTTTCAATCTTCAGCAAGCGCATAATAGACCAGCAAAATTGAATTTCTAATCAGTAAAGATGACCTCTTAACCTCAGTAGGAAAGAACGGCAAGAAAAACCGTCAACGCAAACGCCTTTGTACTAGATCTAGAAATCATTTGTTCCTTTTGTTGTCAATTTCAGAGAGTCAACCTTCTTTACTGCTCTATTGGCTAAAAAATTTCCTGGAAGTGATGTGATTGCTTTGCCAACATTCTTCAAAATCTCTGGTTTTACCCTGTATGACAGCAGACCAATTTAAATAAAAGAATTTTAACGTCAGATGAAGCCAAAAACCAAGTTCATACTTTTAGAAAACCGCTTTCATACCCAATGTATGGACACGTGAAATCACCTGAGGTGACTCAAATCCAGCCAATGGGAAGAGAACCAGTCCCTTCTGTGAGGAACGTAATCTTTGCTAGCTAAGAACTCTTCATTGAGGCTTGCATTAACTTTCTTGTTTATCCTATCAATGTGTTCTTTGGCCACCTGCCCGGATTTTGTTTTGGTAGATCTGAAGAGCTGAGGGGTGATTTCTAATAACCTGCAACCGTCAAGGAAGAAACATCATATGTCTGGAAGACTTATCTCAAAAGAAGCAGTACCGCGTATAAAAATGTGTGCTAAGCGAAAGGCAGAGGAACAAGGATTAAGAATAATTACTATAAGTGAAAATGTAAATTAAATCATATCTAATGTAAATTAAAAAATAGCTGCATTTGTGTTCTCAACTTGTAAAGAATATCAAGCTTCAAGGGAAAACAGCTAATGGACCTGGTACATTTGGGCTGAGTGAAAGATGGCTTGTCAATCTCATCATGCCCAAATCTTCGGTGAAAGACTAAATCAGTCCAGCGCCGCTCTGCCGCAAGCTCACAGACATGAACAGCAGTCTCCATGTCATCACCATTTACATGCAAAATAGGGGCATTCAAGGCTTTTGCAACTTCAATACAATACTGCGAAGATCTTCCAGACCTTAGATCAGTTGTAAAGGCAACTTGGTTGTTCACCACACTGTGAATGGTCCCACCACGGTGCAGGAGAATTGAGTTTTAATAGTCATTTTTATGATTTATCTTTGCTTTGATATTAACTTATAATTATTTGTTTAGTATGGTGAGTATTAGTCATTGTTTTTTTAAAAGGCTATAAATAATCACATTCGCTAATTGTGACGAGAGACTTGATGTTTTCTCTCCCATTTGGGAATTTTTCCCTTGTAGGGTTTCTTTAGGTGGAGTTCAGAATTCTCTGTCCAGATTAAGCCGGTAAATTACCATGCTTCTCAATCCTGTTGCATCACTAATTCCAAATCTAATGATTATATTATGTAAAGAGAACTTCTCACTTTTCAATATGTTGCAAAAACACATTAGTACCTTTTCTAGAAAGTAACTCATTCAAGTGATTAGATTTATCACTTCTTCACAACTGCTCTCAAAGTAAACTCAAAAATTGTGCAGTCTAAAAACTATAATGGGAAAATAAGAACTTTTTGACTCTAGACAAAGTGAATTTAGCACGTTCTAAATCTGATATAGTTTTAGTTCTGTTATTTTGGTAACCATTTAATACATACCTTTTACAACAAAAAAGATGACAAAGGATTCATAGGGGAACCAAAAAAAAAAGGATCGAGGAAGAAATACAGTGAAAAACTTAAAGACAAACAGAGAAAGATGGGGAAAAGAAAATCAATTTACAGAAAAATCACTGGAATTATACTCAATCATCATAACAAGTCTAATTGATTGTAATAATGTAACCACATTATAGACTAATTACATAATTAATACAGAAATTAAATATATGAAATTAGATGCCTAAAATTATGAACCTTCCCAAAATTGATAGAAGAAAACTAGAAAAACCAATCCTAATTTATTTTTTATATTTTTCAAAGAAAATAATTTTCCATATTTTGTGCCTAGAATAAGTTTAGAACCTTAGTTATATATTGATCAAATGGAATGCAATAGAACTCGAGAATAAAAAGTGCATCTAACACTTCTTTAGGTCCAAAGGTTTGAGATTACATCTTTCTAACAAAGTCAAACCAATGAATCCGGAAAATAATTAGAGTTGAAGATGAAAGCACTAATCTTCCTCGGAATTGCTCAAGAATCTGAACTGGAATCTGAACCTGAATCTGACTCGGCATGCAAGTCATACGGTCGATTTCTGTTTGTATTGGCTTCGAGTGGAGGAAGTCCATCATCATCACTTGCTTCATCTTGTTGTTGGGAAGTTTCTCTCTCCAAGCCTCCACTAGAATCAGTGGAGAACTGTGGATTTGAAGACTTCCGGCCTGCACAAAGTGGTGGAAGCATGATGCAAGGAATGATACATCGAAAGAAAAGGCCATCAAGATGGCCAAAAAAAGGAACTAGCAGAACAGGAGAAAGATGCACAATCATTAGCAAAAACATAATAGAAATTTTGCCCCGGTGGCGGCTGACTTAATTGTGTTACTTCTCACGTAAGCATGTAATAGAACAATAATCTCAGCCACATTGTTTAAAAAATTTGTAGAGCATGAAAAGAGTGTAACTGGTAAAAAGAAAAAGGCCATTTTACAACCCAAAAGCCAAATACAGCAACAGCCACTTTAAGATAGAGAAGGTCCACTACCATAATCTCAAAATAGGATTTCACAAAGCCGCCAATTTTGAAAAGCTATGATTTGAACGCTGACAAAAGTACACAATCTTCAAGTTGGTCTATCAGCCATATGGCAATATATATAGGTATGTCATCCCAAATATGGCAATTAGATGACTTTGCATTTGAGACTTAACTATGTCAAGTTCAGATTTTAACTAGCCCGAGCTTCAAATAACAAGAAACTCTATGATGTAATCTTATTAAAGACTAAGATGTGGAGGCAAGCTTTGTTAATTGGTGTTCTCAGGTACAATATAACGCAAAGAAAACAAACCATTCCGGTGATTTCTGAAGTGCACGGACTTGTTCGTAGAATAGAACTTTGGAAACAATACACGTCACCTTGCTGCCAGATTCAAGAGCTTTCTCCTTCCCACTATCGTCAACCACAACAAAACTGCCTGCGGTTTTTAAAAAAACTTTTCATTTAGTTTTGTTCTTGACTTCTATGTCACTCTAAAGGACCAAAATTGGTAAACAAATGAAGGGTCAGAAAAGCACATATAATCAGAAGATTAGAACTTCCCCTGCTCATATTTTCACTTACAAAGATAAGTTAAATAGCAAAGTTATACTGCCCTGAAAACTATCATCACACGCACCTCGCTTTATCCACATGCTTTTTTGAAACTTAGCTGGAAACAATGCCAATGATTTCTTGCCTTGTGCATCCATTACCTTCATTAACCACATAAAAGACAAGATCAAGTTTTTTTTATATAATTAAAAAAACCCATAAAATATTTCAGTAAAAAAACAGGCTATTAGAAGCAAAGAGAGTACCTCAATGAGATTGGAACCTCTAAGGGACAAGACTTGCATAATGTTGTGACCGTCTTCAAGATTTAAGCTCTGTTCCTCAGTTGCCCTTTTCAAATTCTTCCTTCCTCCTTTCATGGCTCGCCCTTCCTTTACTTCACTAAACCCCAAGAACCAAGAATTCAAAACTTATAATATTAATTTAACAAACCTCCGGTTGTGTCTAATCAAATAGAATTCAAGCCTCCAAGCAAGAACGAAGGGGAAAAAAGGGATTTGGAACAATTGCTACTGCTACTGTTTCTCCCTTGCTCCCCTCCCGTTAGCCGTTGCAGTCTGTTAGGGCTTCGTTCGTCGCCTCCGCCTCTTTTTGTCTGTCCACCAAGATTCCCCTTGAAAATTTGTCGCAAGGATGAGACCGCCGTTAATATGTGGGTTGGGCACTTAAACAAAGGGGTAGTGATTGACGTGTCATTGTTGTTGGTGGACAAACGACATTTGGCTTCATTTGGGCTGATTTAGTTAAAAATATATATATATTAGGGTTGATGGCGTATTTGTCTTTTAAAGATCACAAATTTTGAGGGAAGAATTCGAAGAAAGAGACAAAAAAAAAAAATGGAATTGAGTAAATGTTCTTTTTTTTTTAATCAAAAAATACGTTTTTTTTATAAATAAATTGTCTCAATTTTTTAAAAAAAATAAAAAAAATGACTGTAACAGGATAAAAAACCTTAACAGAATGAAAAAAATGAACCATTTTGATGTCTAAAAAGCTTTTTTTTTGCGCCTAAAACTGTCCAAAAAAAAAGTCATTCACCAAAAAATCTTTTTCCAAAAAATCATTTTTAAAAATCTCTCACGCCAACATACATGATCTATTTAAAAGAAAGAGAGAGAATTTTAAGTATTATGATGATTCAAATATACATATAAACCTATAAAATTGTTAAAAAATCAATTATAATATAATTCTTTTTACTTTTTTGATATATAATTGAACAATTTAACTTTTGTTAAAAACAAATGAGATGTATTGGTCTTTTTTTTAATCATGTGCGTTTACATGATCGCATTTGTGATTAAGACTTAGTTATTATACTTTGTTAAGTGATTAAGACTTGGTTATTATACTTTGTCAAATTTAAAGACTTAATTATTACCAAAAAAAAAAAAAAGTTAAAGAACAACACTATATTAAAAAACAAAACAGAAAACTAAAGGGACTGAGGTGCCAGAAACCCAATAAAAAATATATAAGAAATTGAATAAAATAGTATAATCCAAAAATTATATAAAAATTTTATTTATTATTTTCTCCTATTTTTTATTCTTTTTTCTTACGGGTCTGAAATCATTTCTCCCTCCTCCCACAGTGTCACGTGCCGCCTACCATCGTCGCTCACTATCGCGCATCGTCCAACATCGCACAGTCCTTCACGCTGAGAAACTAGTGATCTATGAAACTATAGTGACGGATTGACAAAAGTCGACAACTTTTCTAACTTTGTGAGCTATACAACCGTCCGACGACGAGGAACCTTAGCAAATTCAGCCATGCAACGTCGTTGCGTTGATCTCTGTGGCCGTGCAAACCTATGCAGCGTATCATCATGCATGGAGACAGAGGGGAAGAGCGGAGAAAAGGAGAAACACGCCCCCACCTCGCGATGAAGTCCTTGTCACCTCCTCCTAACGAAGCATCGCCATTGCCACATCACAACGAAGTTGCCGTCATCATTTTCTGATTTTTCCATCACTGCCTTGCAAACTAGCAGTCGTCATTGTCATAGAGAGAGGAAAGGAGGAGAGAGAAAGCTAGGGTTTTCTGATTACAGGTAATTTTAGATGTAGTGTATCTAATTTATCAAAATTATGCTATTTATTAATTCTCTCAAAATATTATGGTATTTATTTTTATTATTATTCTAAAAGTGATCATTCCCTCTTTCTCCTAAAAAATGATATAATAATTCGGATGTCAAAAATAACTAAATATGTCGGAGAGTTCAACAAGGAGGGGATTGACAAACTTGGAAAACAGTTCAGAACTCTAGGCACATTGAGGTATATTTCTTCTTCACATAGTTTAAATGTCTCCGATAGAACATTTGTGGACTCTTGGGTCATTGACTCAGGAGCCATATATCACATGACCCAGTTTTCTTGTAAATTTAGTACATATGTCCCTTGTCTTAGCGGGTAAATAATCACCATAGATGGTTCAGTAACCATGGTGGCAGGTGTAGGAGATGTTAGTCCTACTTTTGTTCTTAAGAATATAGTTCATGTTCCAAAGCTATGAACTATTCTTGTGTCTATAAACAAACCCATGTAACCGTTTATACTAACGATAATGTAATTACATTACCAAAGGTTTCAATTTTGAAACCAATTCATTGGCTATAATGGTTTTATATAAATGGTCTCCTATTGTCCACTAAAATCAGAATTAAATTCTGATTGAATCCAATGGTAACATATTTTTTGGTCTATAAAAGGTTTTTGATGGGATAACAAATTACACCAGAAAAATAAAAAACTAAAAAAGAGAAGGCTAAGTTTGGTCTCTATCACAAACACTCAGATTTACATACACCATCGTTATTAAGCGTTAGTGTGATAAAAGCGTCCAAACTAGTGGAGCAACTGACGATAGAAGGAGCACAATGCTTGGATTTCACAGACGACGCAATGGCTGTAGGTATGTCGGATTTTTATGCTTCCGTTTATGATCTTTATATGCAATATATTTTTAGCATTTTAGGATCGTATTAATGCTTACAACCTACTCATGACATGAACTGCAAAGTGAATTTTTATCTAACGTACTATGTGTTTCAAAACCAGGGTTCGGGATGATAATTGGATGTGCTCAAGGAGAATGATGGATTATACTTCCTTGAAATCCTATAATTCAGAATATTAGCAAGAGTAAGATACGCTTATCATTTCTTTTTCAAGCATTCTTTCTATCAATAAACTTCACCATTTGAGACATGGATACCATTTCTTTCGAACTCTTAAAGTTATGTTTAGAAAAGTCTAAGCAGTAAAAGCTTTCATTGTGATATATGTGAAATTGCAAAACCCATAAAGGCTTTTTGATATGATCATCTTGCAAATTCTCAAGTTTGATTTAAGAATTATGATTTTTAAATTTTTAAAAAATTATTTTTATAGGATTTACTTTATGTCATTTTCATGTCAAAAAAAAAAGTCAAAACTTTCCCATAAACCTGAATTTTCATAACGAAAAGCAGAAACGAATTACAATGGGCGATTCTTTTGCTCTATATTTAATAGCATTCCCCAAAAAATTAACTTCTTCATAATCAATAACAAATTAAGGAAACCCAATTCAGCGATAAACCTGAAACTAAAAAAGAAAAACAGAAATGAGTCTCCGAGTTCGATTATGATGATCTTGGGCTTGATGGAGCTCGGAAGTCAACGGTGAGCTTGGACTCGTAGTCGTAGAGCTGCGCAGCATCTATGGCTCGGATTTTGAGGCAGCAGCGGCGTAGATGGCGAAGGGAGAAGGTTGGAGTTGCGGAGGAGAGAGAGTGAGTGAGAAATTTTTGGGAAATTCTTTCATCGATAAAACATCCGCAAGAGTTGTAAAATTAATGTCAGATCCTTTTTGGTGTTCGTATTTATCAATCTCAAACCATGTGTACCGTAAAGCCAAAATTCAACCTACGTATAATAGAATTGTAGCAAAATACAAATAGTAGTAATAACAACAATAACATAGACAATAAAAACATGGTGGATAATTCTTTCGTTCCAACTATATGCCATGCAAAAAATGACTTTTTCGCATATGGAAAGTCATAGAGTCATAGCACTCTACATGATGCTCAATAGTCGTCCTTAAGTTCCTTTTGATAAATCATTAATTGATACGGCAGAGCAAGTGCTTCGCTTGCGACCTTGACACGAAGTTCTTCGGTAAAACGATATCATCATTCACTAGTGAGGTAAAAGTGTCTCACCATTGTTTAATTTTAACCTCCATTTGGCAGGCTAATTCAAACTCTCCGGTTCACTATACTGTGAAATCAAAAACAACTACAGTATAAAACTCTCACATACAACATTTTGTTAACTCATTATTTTAGTTAAAACCGGTTTACCAAACATCCTATTACAAACACATTTAAAAAATAATAACTTCCGTCTGGTGATAGCCTAAAAATCCAAGATTAACTTATCATAGTGCATAACATCATGAATGGCAAATATTTTTAATAATGACCCCTACAACTTGATAAATTGTTACTCTCAGATTTATAGTCGTAACTTTTCACTAGTTATGGTGGGTTGGTAAAACATTTCTTAAAAGATTGGAAACACAGCCTTGCTAAATGATTACCGGCTCAACAAATAGCGATATTAAAGCAATTGCTATGAAGAACCCCAAACAAAAAAAAAAAAATGTTACCTTCAATGTTGTTTTTACAAGGATAAATGCAGCATAAATTTATTACATTCTGAAACACTTGCGCAGCAAGGAAAAAGGTGAAGTAAAAACATATCTAAAGTGTACATTCCGAGATGCTATTCAACCTTGTATGGTAACACCATTGTGACTTTTTTTTTTTTTTTTTTTGCTCGCGGGAATATGGAAAAACAACCATCAAGAAATTTTAGATGGCTTTCAGCAGAAACTTTAAATTCTCAAGAATGTTAATGTTCTTTATTAGGAATATCTTATCTTAGAAGGGCTTTTCTTAGGGAAACTCAATTGGTTCAGGCTGTAGCGCTTTCTGCACAAGCTCGGCTTGTTCCTTCAGATGAACCGTGTAGAAACCAGTGGCTGTGGCAGCTGATGGAGGCCGGCCAACGTACTTTATGTTGTCCATGCCTCCTCTTTCCAGTGCCTTCATGGCAGTGCAGAGGCGGGGTGCAATGTAACTGTACGCACCCATGTTCATTGGCTCTTCTTGACACCAGACGATTTCGGCATCTAAATGAACGTTAGAAGAGATATATATCAGGTTCTTAATATCAGCCAAATTTTATCTCTACGAACAAATACAAAACGGTTTTATCTCTACAAATAGATTCATTTCTCTCTAGAAGATGTAACTTACATTAAGGTTAAAAAAAAAAAAAAAGGGAAGAAAATACTACGAGTTAATTTACGTACTCGGATATCGCTTCAATTCTCTTTGAATAAGGTCATACGGGAAGGGGCAAAGCTGTTCCACCCTACAGATTGCAACATCCTGAGCTTCTCTCTTTTTGCGCTCTTCATCAAGCTCATAGTAGACCTGAAAATTTGAATTTCTTGTTAGTGAAGATGACCTCTTCACCTCAATAGGCAAGAATGGCAAGAGAAATCGTCAACCCAAACACCACTGTACTCTTCTTGAAATCATTGGTTCTATTCGTTGTCATTTTCAGGGAAACAAAGATACAGACAGATAGGCAAACGAGCAGATTTGATCCAGTAATCTGCAGCTATGGTCTGAGACTAAGTACCTTGCCAGAGCAAAGAACAAGTCGTTTAATGCCCTCCTCAAGGTCAGAGTGATAATTCTGGTCCTTTATAAGGCGCTTAAACCTGGTCCCCTGTTTGTCAAAGCCTGGGTGACCTTGGACATCATCAAATTCGGATAGATTTGATTTGCAGTCCTTGTGACGAAGAAGGTTTTTAGGAGCCATCACAATAAGAGGCTTCCTAAATTCCCTGTGTATCTGTGAGAGTAACAGAACAAAATGTTAAGTGTGCAGAAACTTCTAATCAATAGAAATTCATAACCCAATGAATAGTTTCCACTAACCTGACGCCGCAGAACATGAAAGTAATTTGCAGGAGTAGTAATATTGACAACCTGCCAATTGCATTCTTGAATCTGCTTGCGAAGAGTCGGTTCCATCTCAGGAATAACAAAAGGATTGTCATCACTCATCTGTGATAAGATCAGTGAACAAACTCGTTAGTTGAAGGTGGTTCTCAAGGAAATAAAAGAATCTCCAAAAATTCGGCTGCTTCGTACACATTGCAAGCTGAGAGTAGTAGCCATATTAGCAATGTCAAGCAAGTGCAACCAGGAACTGTAAGATGACAGAGAGATTTGAAGTAGAATAGCACAAGAACTTATCTAAACGAACTAGAGAGAAATTTTATAATATCCATTTGTTGCATCAATAAATGATTTATTCTGCTCCCAAATGTAAAAAAAGAAATGTGAAATTCCTTTGGTTCACACAAATTTTCCTCCTGTCCCCACAAAAATAACAAAGCAACAGCTGAAGAAAGAGACGAAGAGATAGAGAGGCAGATGTGTGTGTGTGTGTGTGTGAGAGAGAGAGAGAGAGAGGGATTACATAATGGAAAAATAAGAAACGAACTCACGTAAAGATAAACGGTGGGAAGTGCTTAAACTGGCACCAGAGTCTTTTTCTAACAAAATAATAGTAAGAGCTACAACGGTTTAGGATTACCTGAAGAAAACGTTCCAATCTTCCACTAGAATGTTCAGGGCCCTGACCATCATAACCATGTGGAAGCAGCACAGTAAGCCCAGTCTGACGAAGCCACTTAGCCTCCCCACTGCTCAAGAACTGATCAAATATAACCTGTGCGCCATTGGCAAAATCACCGAACTGTGCTTCCCAGATTACCAATGAGTTTGGATTTTCCATTGAGTAACCCAATTCAAATCCAAGAACTCCAAACTCTGAAAGTGAACTGTGAACAAGAGCAGATTTAAGCCTTGTGTAAGACATTAGACAAAATGCATAGCATTTATAATTCAAAATAAGTTATATAACCAAGTTTATCAGGCCATTGGTTTTTGGGCTAATGTCTAGCTGAAGCTCCAGTTGGGAGTAAGACTCAGGCGTTGGAACAAGAGATGGACACTAAATGCACATCTAATCAGCTTATTGTGCATTAAAGAACACTTACTTAGGTACTGGTTTTCAGCACTCCAGTTATCACTGGTATAACCAAATTATACCATTTCATGATTAATGCAATATTGCATTAATCGTCACTCGTCACATGAAAAGAAAAGGGCCAAAAATTAGGATATTCTATGGGACAACCAAGCAGCAACGTTTGAAACATACATTAAGCATGATATTCAAAGCAGAAGATCATTAAAATGAAAAAAGCTGTTCACTAGATATTTATGCATCAATCAAGAGATCACCAAAACTCATATGAGCATACAAAATCAATTGTAAGTTAAGAAATTTCCATGAGAACGCAATATGAAATGACTATCACCATAGAGAAAATTTTTTTTGAACAAGATGAAGCAAATAAACTGTGTCAGCAACATCTCACAGGTCCCAAGGTTCAAGCTAAACTATACAATGTTTAGACAAAATAAAATAAAGATAAAAGAAGAACGTTATAGTCTGAGAAAGTCCTTCACAGGGGCTGTCATCTCCAAAATTAATGTGCAAAGCATCTCGTAACTGCAAAATGTCTAATTGACCTTCTAATAAAACTAGAGCCACCAACTGAGACAGAAAAGAAGTTGAGGCCGAAGACAACCTTATGAAAATCTGTGGGTGTGCATGTGCTTGGCAATTAGATACTAATAAAAGAGTACAATTAGTCCTGATTACCTGTTGCTAACAGTAAACATTTCCTCATCTTGAGTCATGATAACATGGTCAAGAGGGCAATACTTCTCCCCTGTTTCTTGATCGTGGAGTACAGAGTGTCGGTGGCTGAATGTACCTCTTTCAACATCCTGACCACTTAGTCGAACATGGTTACCTTCTACTAGCAATGTAGCAAAGGCAAGTGCTTCTGCAAGTGCCCAGTCAATGCCTTCACCCGTTTCAATCATTTGTGCACGTTGTTCATAAACCTTCTTTACTGCTCTATGTGGCTTAAAATTTTCTGGAAGTGATGTGATTGCTTTGCCAACATTCTTCAAAATCTCTGGTTTTACCCTGTATAATGGTGGACCAATTTAAATAAAAGAATTTTAACATTAGATAAAGCCAACTTTTGGAAAACCAGTTTCATACCCAGTGTTAAGGACACGTGAAATCTGCTCAGGTGACTTAAATCCAGCCCAATGGGAAGATAGCCAGTCCCTTCTTTGAGGAATATAATCTTTGCTAGCTAAGAACTCTTTGTTGAGGATTGCATCAACTTTCTTGTGTATCCTATCTATGTCTTCTTTGGTCACCTGCCCAGATTCCAAAAGCTTGTTTTGGTAGATCTGAAGAGCTGAAGGGTGATTCCTAATAACCTGCAACCATCAAGGGAAAAATGTCAGAAATCTGGATGACTAATCAAAAGAAGCAGTACCACCACACATATAAAAAAGTATGCTGGAAGAAAGGCAAAGGAGCAAGGATTGAAAATAATTACTCAAGTAAAAAATATAAATTAAAAATAGCTGCTGGTTGCAATTACTAAATAATATCAAGCTTTAAGGAAAAACAGCTAACCTGGTACATTTTGGGCTGAGTGAAAGATGGCTCATCAATCTCATTATGCCCAAATCTTCGGTAACAGACTAAATCAACCACAACATCAGAATGAAAAGTCTGGCGCCACTCCGCTGCAAGCTCACAGACATGAACAACTGCTTCCATGTCATCACCATTTACATGGAAAATAGGGGCATCCAGGGCTTTTGCAACATCAGTACAATACTGTGAAGATCTGCCAGACCTTGGATCGGTTGTAAAGGCAACTTGGTTGTTCACCACAATGTGAATGGTCCCACCAGTGGTGTAGTTTGGAAGAGCACTAAGATGAAGAGTTTCATAGACCACACCTTGTCCGGCGAAGCTACCATCACCATGAATCAAAACGCCCATGTTCTTAGTTCTGTCAACATCACTTGTGTAATATTGCTTTGCTCTAGTTTTTCCAACAACAACCGGGTCCACGGCTTCCAAGTGACTCGGATTTGCCACCAAAGACAAATGAATCCTCTTCCCACCTCTAGTTGGTCGATCATAAGAAGTTCCCAAGTGATACTTCACGTCACCTGTGCCTGTGTAGAGCCCAACTTCATCCACAGGCTTCGTACCACCACTAAATTCACTGAATATCTGACGCAGTGGCTTTCGAACAACATTACCCAATACATTAAGTCTTCCTCTATGCGGCATTCCAATAACTATGCTCTCGACCCCAAGATCTGCAGACCTATCAAACATCTCCTTCATACCAGAGATCAAAGTTTCCCCACCTTCAAGCCCAAATCTTTTTGCTGTTGTCCACTTAGTAGCCAAGAAATTCTCAAATTGTGTACTCCACATAAGCCTGTCAAGTATAACTTCACGGCGCTGCCGGTTGTATTGCATTGGCGTCGGAGTTTCAATCTTATCTCTCAACCAGTTGCACTTCTCACGATCAGCAATGTGCATGTACTCGTATCCAATGCTCCCACAGTAAGCCTGCTCAAGGCGGGTCAAAATGGATCTAAGGGTCTGTACCGGACGATTTTCCGATAAAAACCCAGACATCCTCCAGACGCCTATAAAGAATTCCCTATCAAGGTCAGGTTTTGTGAACCCATAAAAAGCAGGGTCCAAATCATCTGGGATTTCCCTTTCTTCCAAGCCTAGTGGGTCCAACTTGGCTTTCATGTGACCCATAACCTGGTATGCCCTCACAAGCAACAGTAACCGCATACTCTCTTGAATTGTTTGGCCTGAAATCCCAGGCGACGTTGCGGCCTGCCCCACGAAATTTCTGAAGAAATTGTCCCACGACTCATCGACGCTGCTCGGATCAGCCTCCCAAGCCCTTTGAAGCTCTTCCAAATACACACTGCTTGTTCCATCTAAGAAGCTGTCTGTCAACCTAGAGAGGGGCACAGGGCGAGGGACAGGCGCTGCTTGCGCCTTCGACTTAAAGACTGTGGTATGAAAATAATGATTTTGCGAAGGAAGAACTCGTGTTCTCGCCACATATGAACCACCTTGCAATAAAGATCTCCTGATGGCAAGCTTTGCCAAACCAGACCCAGCTCTAAACCACGCCATATCTTTTCAATCAGCTATCTAAAAATTCACAAGTTTCACCAATTACTTAACACTCAATCTCAAACCTCAATGAGAAACATCTATATTTCTTTTATCTGGAAAAAAAAAAATGTTAAGTCCGATGTGAGCATTAGGAAACATACGTATTCATCAAGGAAAGAACAAAAAGTCTAACAAAATATCCAACAAAACGATAATGTCTTTATGCGCATGTCATGTCAAGATCAATAAAAAAAATGGAAAAACTATCATAAGAATCACCAAATGATGTTCTCTTCTTCTTCTTCTTCGTTTCAAGAAAACTGATCAAACGAAGATCAATGTTGTAGAGATGAAAATCAAAACAACGACGAAACAAACACCGATCGATCCAGAAAACAAAAGAAAAGAAAAGAAAACTCAAACCCTAGTCATATTTACAGAAAATCAAATTCCTTACTCGAACAAATACGATCATTACAGATTTCGGAACCTATCAAGCGAGATTCTTAAGAAAAGCTGAAAATGAGAGTTCGCCATTGTTATGTGCGAGAGAATTTGTGTACCTGAAATGGCGAGAGAAAGAAGTTGATCGGCGTGAAAGGAGTGAGGAAAAGAAATGATGAATGAATTTTGTGCCTCAGCCTTTGTTGGTGGCGTTTTATTCCCTCCTTCTCCGACTTCTACTGGAAACCGACGCCACCTTCCTGATTTTGAATTTATTTTTTTATTTCATTTTTAAAAAAATTTATTTTACTAGTTATTAGGACATATGCTGTCGTTTTAGATTGGTCAACTTAAAAAAATGGAAAAGGACCCGACATAAAAGTCCAAATATATTTACAAATATTTACCACCATACTCTATTTTAGGTTTTATTCAAAAGTCACAAGTCTGAGTTTTAATTTCATCCAAGTTGTATATTTATATTAAATTTAATACATAAATTTATATCTTACTCAATGATGATTGATTCTGATGTTTAAAATTACCATATCCTCTTTAGGAGAAAAATATACTAGAATTTTCAAAAAATAAGAAGAAAACAAAAATAAAAACTAAAGCACACAACAACAAAAAAAAAAAGCCATTTTTGAGGGTATTTTTGACATTTTAGGTCAAAACCCTTTATTTAAAGTTCTTTTGAGTTTATAAAGTTTTCTTTTTTTTATTCAAAAATATTAATAGATAAATTTTAGGTTAACATTGAAGATTAATCGAGAAAGTATATAAGTTTGTATATTAAATCTAATCGAAAGGTAAGCACTCGATAAGCTCAAAAAACAAAAGTATAGTGTTTGAATAAATTTAAAAACACATAATATAAAAAGAAGAGAATTTTTATGGTAAAAAAGATTATTTTACAATATATTACTAGATTATTGTTATGAAATCGAAATTCAATACTATATTTTAAATATTTTAAAAATGTCCTTAATTAATAATAATTATTTTAATAATAACATATTTTATACTATATAATTACATAGTAATTATTTTAATGTCATTTTAGGACATATATAAGATATTTACAAACTAAAATTATATTTTAATTCAAAAAACATATTTCGGTTGTTTGTCTCATTAACCTAATAACAAATTGGCAATTTTTCAACAAAATTTGCTTTTGCTACGGAGACAAGTTGAAAGAAATGGGCAATTTTTTTAGAGGAAAAATGGGCGATTTTTATCCAAGTTTTATTTTCCAATTGTGAAGCTTCTTTCTTTTCTAATCGGCAATCAATTTTCTCCCTTGTTTGAATTAGTCATTAATAACCAAATAAGAATATTATTTTTCTTCTTATTTTAGTCTGTCAGCAACGAAAAAGTAGCCTGCTTCCTCCGTCAGATTGACGAGAAAAATAATAAATGAAAGCATGTGTAATGTCTTCCATGTGAAGGTAAAAGTTTCCACCGAAAGAAATAACTACAGAAGGCGTGGATGATGACATCATAATGTAGATGAGACGGTTGACTTTTCATAGTCAATTTTTAAATAAGTAACTTTAATTAAGGGGGTGTTTGGCAATGATGGGAATCATTCAGTGTCCATCACAATCTCAGTTATAAACCGTGTAAAGCTCTCACATGTTACAGTAACAATAAAAATATATATATGCTACAGTGTAAAACTCTCACATGCTACAGTAAAAATGATTTCCACCACCTTTTCAAACACCCTATAAAAAAAATAGACTAAATTGTATTGTTATATCTTTGAATTATTCTTTTAGTTGTGGATTGCACCTCGAGTTTTCAATTGGAGAAAATTACATATCAGATTTAAAAATTAATAGCAATTGAGGTCTATAACAATAAAAAAAAATATGCTACAGTGTAAAACTCTCACATGCTACAGTAAAAATGGTTCCTACCATTGGTTTCCACCACCTTTCCAAACACCCTATAAAAAAATAGACTAAATTGTATTGTTATATCTTTGAATTATTCTTTTAGTTGTGGATTGCACCTCGAGTTTTCAATTGGAGAAAATTACATATCAGATTTAAAAATTAGTAGCAATTGAGGTCTATAATTAACAATGGTTAAAAGATGAACAATATAATGCACGAGATTTTCATGTGAGATGGTTCTAGGAGCAGACCATGTTATTTTGCAAACCCCTTCATCTTCCTTTCATGTAATTATAGAAAATTACATATTAGATTTGAAAATTAGTAGCAATTGAGGTCTAGAGTTAAGGGCGGTTAAGGGATAAACAATATAATGTACGAGATTTTTAGGTGAGATGGTTTTAGGAGCAGACCTTGTCTTTTGGAGTACAATTCTTTTTCTCTTTTTTTTTAAAAATAAAAAAAACTGCAACAGTTTTTCTATCTAAAAAAGCTTGTTTTTTAGTGGGAAAAAAAGGCCATTTTCCTAATTGAATTTTTTTTTGACGCTTTTTTCAAATTTCTGCTTTTGGGAACCCCTTCATCTTCCTTTTCATGGAAGATTTTGAAGAAAGGGACAAAAAAAATTTTGAATTGAGTAAATGACTTCTTTTTTTTTAACCAAAAAACACGCTTTTTTATACAGGTAAAATGTCCCAGTTTGTTTTAAAAAAATAAGAGAAATTACTGTAGCAGGATAAGGAACCTCAACAGGATAAAAAAAAAACTGGAACCATTTTGATGTCTAAAAAGCCGTTTTTTTAGTGTCAAAAACTATCCCAAAAAAAATGATCATTGACAAAAATAATTTTTCCCAAAAAGTCATTTTTAAAAATTCCCCCTTTTCATCAGAGTTAACGTTTGGGGCAAAGAACATTAAGGGAAAATAGCAAAGGAATAGGATGGGGAATCAAGACGAGAGAAGGTGTGTTTGTGGTCAACAGGTGAAAATACTATCCACTTGGACTTCGACATACCTGGTAGGCACTTTTATGGGTGCCAAATAATCATGTAAAAGTGATTTTTTTTATGGGTATTTTTTATTTGATTTAAAGCATCTTTTTTGAGTATTTGAACTTGATGTTATAGGGTGAAGGAAATCGTTGATGTGGGTTTTTCATTTAGATCGATCCCTCAATTCGTGCTTGTGCAGGAAATATGATTCTTGGGTTATTTAAAAGGATTAATAGGCTTGAAGAAACAAGGAATTTCTTGGAGTCAAGAGTAAAGAAGTTATGGTTGGCTTTGTTTCTAGCTATGTTATGTATTATCTGGTTGTAGCATTAATGAATTGGTTTGCAATTGGTAAAAATGAAGGAAATTGGTGAGAAGGAAAAAGGGTGGGTTGTATTTTGTTTAGGGAATTGCAAAGTTGCAACATGCGAGGACGTTTGGCATACCTGTTGGAACAAAAAATTTTGGTTTAAAATTGTAACATGTGAGAGCTTTATAATATAACAACTTTTTGCTTTTTAGTGTAGCTGTAAAAAGCTTTACATTGTAGTGAGTTAGAAGTGGTTGGTTTCAATTGACTTACCAAACATCTTTGCAATTTAAGCTTCTATTTTGTTAAGGAATTGCATAGTTGCAGTCTTAGTTTTTTTTTTTTTTTTTGGGTCGCTTCAATGGCTTATTTTTTTATTTTGAACCACCCTTTTTAATGTTGTTGTATCTATTATATGCATAGGATGCTTGGGAGAATAGTAAGAATTAAAAGTATTAGTTTGAAAACTGTAACATATGAAAGCTTTAAATTATAACAATTTTTTATTTTTTTATTACAGCTGCTAAGAGTTTTATACTATTTGTTAATTACAACCAGCCATGTCAACCAAAATACTAAATAGAGACATAATTTAATGTTTTTATGTATGTTGGTTGAATATATATATATATATATACACATATATATAAATATTATCTTCCTGTTTTTCCACCCCTACAGTAATGGCCATATGCTTCTCTTCCTCTCTGGTATTTTGATGTTTGAAGACATGAAATGGTTGAATACCCTACTGTAGAGCAGATGAAACTCTTCGTCTCCTTCATTTCTTCCTCCTTTTTTTTTTCTTGAGAAGCCAAAAAGGGGTGCAACATACGTCACAATTATGTGCTCTAAAATTTCCCCTTCAAGCCACATGTCAAGCTATTGTTTTTTCCCCAAAATGTCAACCTCTACCTTTAAGAACCTAGTCACATGCATCACGCATGCTACAAACCAACTATCGGTTAACAACCATCAATTGTTGGAACTTAATTGCTACAAAGTTTCAAATTCAGGGTACAATTCGACACACTTGAATATAGTTTGAGTGCTATAATGTAATTTTATTTAAAACATACTTTATTTTTGACGAAAATGTCCAAAATACCCTTAAAAAGAAAAAAGAATAAAAAGTTTTAAAAGTTCTAAATATAAGAAAAAACTATTAAATGGATGTTAACCATGAGCCCTGAGCATCAGTATCTTTTTGATGTTCTTCTATTCAAAGCTTCAGCTTCACCCTTGCTGAATTTGGTTAAGAATGTAATCATGCCAAAGCTTTTACTAGAACTTCCCGAATTTTTATCCTTATTTATTTATTTATTTATTTTGCTGATTTTTTTTTTTTCTGTTATGCTATAATTCTACTTTAATACCGTCGAAAACGAACAGTAATGAAAAGGCATTGATTAACTTAGCGTGTATACATATACATATACATATATATATATATATATATATATATTTGAAGGTCAGCACGTTTATGGTTATACAAAGTATTTTCATCATAATATAAAGAAGACATTCAGAAAGATAGATGACGTCTTGACAGCATAAAAGTTTATAGGATGCCAATAAAAACAAAGATCTGAGCAAAGACTAAATGCTAAGCATTTTTTTTTCCCCTTAATAAGACGCTCAAACCTGATTATCTATCTACAATATTTCAAGGGAAGTAAACACACATGACAGTGAATGATGACAAGCTCCCAAAAGCAAAAGGACTAAAAAAGAGAAGGCAGAAGAAGCAGTCTTGTTATAAATTCCACAAATAAAAATTGAAGCTGAAAATTAAATTGATACTAAGGCTGGTAGCTGAAAAGTATAATAAGAGGGACAAAAAATCATTAGCAAGCTTCAGAATCTTTCCCCACTTTTTTTATATATATATTTTTCTAAAATTCCGTTAATTATGAACCACAGCAAGCGGACTTTGCTCCTGCTTGACCACCGGCGGCAGCTTGGTCGGGTTGGCCAATCTTAATTGTCGGAGGCTGGAAAGTCAAAAGTGTAAAGACCGTTATAAATAACTCACTTTGGATGGAAGAAAATGGATGCTTTTTGAAAGCAACAAAGAATGGTGGAAATTAAGAGTCAAAACGGATGATTTGAGAGAAGGCACACCTCAGCACCCTTTGAATCAGATTCCGCAAGCCTTTGCTTAATATCCCTTGCTATTGAAAAGAAAACTTCTTCCACATTCAGGTTGGTCTTTGCACTCTGCGGAAAATGGTAAATTGAAATAAGCACTAATAAAACCATCTGTTCCATTTAGCAATGGGAACTTAAAGCTCAAGTCTAAAGCGTATGGCTGCTTACAGTTTCGAAGAACTTGATACCATATTCATCAGCAAGAGCTTGACCCTTGGCAGTAGGAACGGCCTGAAAAAAAGAAAAGAATTTCATTGTGGGAGCATAATTGAATTGCAAGTTACAAATTGCAAGTTGCAAGTTGCACATGTAAAGCAACATATGCAGAAAAAGATTCAGAGAAGAAGCTCATCTCCAGCATCTCAGGTTTATGATTGAAAAGGGACAGAAACAAGCATGAACTTCATTAACAATCATCTATATATTATGCTACTAGGTGATAGCGAAGAGATTCTTGGTGCAAGAGAGCACGTTCATGCCCATGAACAATTCATTGTCATATCACGCAAGCAATAAAAAAAAATAGTTATTATTATTATTATTATTTTTTGGAACAAGGAAAAAACAGGAACTTTATGCAGTGAATAGTTAAAAAATACACACCCTTTTGCTTTCATCCATGTCAGCCTTGTTGCCCACCAAGATCTTGTTCACATTGTCAGAAGCATGTTGTTCAATGTTACGAATCCAGTTCCTAATGTCTGCAAAAAATGAGGAATTAAGTCCAAGAGTTTTTACAAAAATACTTATTAAAGGGACACCAGATATGGAAGAAGTTTGACCACAGTAAAGGTGCTTCAACCATCCAATGCCACCAACGTAAAATGAAGACCATAAGACGTCAACAATACTAGTTCAAAATACCTTTAAAAGAGATAACAAGCAAAATAAATTTTGAAAATAGCATAAGTGAGCAGCAGCAGAGGAAACCAATCAATTTATTTGTTCAAACTTTAAAACATAACAAGATCTAAATTCAAATAGCCATCCAAAAATCAGAGCTTGAGGATAGGGAGAAAGAAGGAGTTACTGTTGAAAGACGACTCGTCAGTAACATCATACACCAGCAAAATTCCCATGGCTCCACGGTAGTAAGCTGAAGAAGAGATCAAAAAGAAAGAAAGAAAAAAAGGGTAGGCAAACGTAATCATACTTCCAGAATACAAAACAACTTAAAAATCATTAGCCAAGCCAGATTCCAACCTTATTAAATCACCTAATCATCTGGAGATGCACTTTTCTTTTCGGGGTTTAAAAATATTTATTAAAAATTCCCCACATGAGGAAACGCTAAGCTTTTCTATAAGTACATGAATATGGATGATCATGGCAATTTATTTGTCTCACACAAAACACACAAATGCAAATAAACAGTTAACTCAGCAATAACCAAATTAGTGAAGCCCAAATACATGCCTGTTGTAATTGTTCGGAACCGTTCTTGACCAGCTGTATCCCAGATCTGGAGTTTAATCCTTTTTCCATCAAGCTCAATGGTTCGTATCTTGAAATCAATTCTGCGAATGGGGGAGTAAACAAAATCAAAAGCGATGTTGGACCAAGATCCATAATAAGTTACAAGTTTGACTGATATAAGTGTAGATCCTTTAAAGGGCAGGTCCATCGCCTAGAGTTTACATGGGTTAAGCTCTTCTTCTGTTGAACCAGTTGCTGCTCTTGCCTTGCTCAAACCTAACTCGAGAGACCTCCTTGACTTTTCAAGAAAGTGCTGGGAAACAGACAGCACTAGGCCAAATGCCCACTGATAAAAATGTGCTTAACCAATATATTACATAAAAACATAATCCATATGTCAATTATTGTTATGAGCGGGATCTAACAATGAACATCCCAACAGGATTCTAAAATAAAAAGTCCAAAAATGGCACGTTGGTTGATGTCTTAATGTTATCAACTAAATCACGTAATCAGTAATTAGACACATTCCCCTATCAACGTTGTTGCTAAATAAATCATACATACTAAACTTTCCAAGGTTTCAAGGGATACCAACCCAATGGTGGTGATAAAACTGGTCGTGAACGAACCATCTGAGAAACGCAAAAGCAGACAACTCTTTCCCACACCTGCCAAATTTTTCCCACATTAATTTATGGTTACTGAAAACTTGTCCAAACTAAACCATACCAGGTTTTAAACTAAAAAAAGAACATAGCCAAGTAAGAGTAAGACCCTTTGGAGCCAACCATAAGAATTATATCTTTTAGTAGTTTCCTAGATTGTCGAAAGCTTTCAAGTGTATTAAGAGACAAAAAAACACGAAAAACCAGATTCTTACTAACTAGCCTATCATTTCAAAAATTGCATAACAGATAAAACATAATAGGAAATGACAGATTTAAATATTCAAAAAACCCCCCAAAAAAAAGCAGCTAAACATCCAAATACACAAATCCACAAATAGAAAACAGCATTTTTAAGCTAAAGACCATTGTTAGCTCAAACCCATTATTCAAAACAAACAAAGAAAAAAAAATCAAAAACTAATATCACTCTATTTCATTTCAACAAGAAAATCCACCAATTTCATTTTACGAAGATTAGTTAGAAGATCACAAAACTACTTAATCACAAATCAAACCCAAGACCCCCAAAACAAGGCGAAGATTTAAAGAAAACTAAACGAATGAGATCTCAAAAATATTAAACTTCCTATTTTCGTTTTCGGAAAATAAAACAATCGGAATAAAATACATACCGCTGTCGCCGATAAGAAGGAGCTTGATTAGGTAATCGTAATCGGCGCGAGCCCTAGCCGGTGGTGCAGCCATCGATGGATTAGACGTAAAAGATCAAATTCAAATTTACTCAAAAATCGATTATTCCCTCTCTGCGCCAAAAATGGCAAAGGGAAAATCAAAATAATGGCTAAAAGAAGGGGGGGAAATGAATCGAAATGGAGAAGTTACGGAGGCTTGGGAGATCGGAGAGAGAGGGAAGAGAAGAGAACTGTGAAGCGCGGTTTGAATCACCTTTGGCGAAGCTTTAGCAAGTGGTCGGCTTCATGGAAGAAAGAGAGGGAGAAAGAGGAGAGAGAGAGGGAGATCAGAGAGCGACCCAATGAAAACGCGAGGAGCTTGGGACATTCCGCGTTTAATACGTGGACAGCCGTGGACGGGCGTTCTACTACTTCTGGGTATACTAGATTATTTCTATTCTCTAAAATGACTTTTCCTTGTTAAAGATGAATTACTAATGGTCCTCAATTTATTTAAAACATGGCAATCGATTCTTAATTTTTTTTTAAACTAAAACGATCTCAAACTTACAAAAAGGATACAAAGGGAGCGTTTGGTTATGTTCTTAGAAATTTTAAGAATATTTTTGTATGCTTTTCGAGCTAAAAATTTTAAAAACTCTTTTAGTACAATTTTTAAAAAAATTTTATTTTTCAAAACAAAAACATTTTCACTTGTTTTGAAAGCATAACCAAACAACCCAAAAAGACTAATTTGACTAATGGTTATATAGTTTCTCATTTTAACAGTCACATATTGGTCATGTGATCATCATTTATTTTATGAAGACCAAAACAACCCAAATTAAATTAACTACCATTTAACAAAAACTAAAAAATAAAAAATAAAAAACAAATCAAATAATCTCATATTCTCCAACCTCGGGCCATCCAGACCCAAATCCCCCACCTCTCTATTCACCAAATCCAGATAAACCAAGCTCCCCCACCCTTCTATCTCAATCATCCCTTTCACTAAACCCAAGCCAACAAAGCTCCCACACCCTTTCACCGCGGCCTCTTCCCTCGCTAAACCCAAACCTACCAAGAACTCATGGAGCTCCCCCAAAATAGATAGGATTGCCACCCAAACTCATAGATGGTTGTTGAGGAGCTATCGATAACCTCTATTAGAGCTCGTGCGAACAAGGCCCGTTACTCCACCGCTATAGAACCACCCTTTGCCCTATCACAAACCCATTGCAAGCCTTTCTAACATCACACAAGCTTCTCTCGATTTTGTCGCAAGCCCCTTCGTCCAAATTCAAGCCATTTATGATGGTGATTTTTTCCCCAATATTTCATTTTTTAAAGATTGATGGGTAAGATATGGTTAGAATGGGGGTGCCTAAATTGCGACATAGTAGTGGGGAGGTAGGCACAACCCCTCTGGCAGGGTCAGCGGGGAGTTGGATTAGGTTACACGAGATCACCATGGATCTTGGGGTGGGTGGCACCTGAACAGTAGCAATTCTAATGTGAGGTATTGGGGGGGAAAGGGGGAGGGGGGTGTATGGAGGCGGGACGCTAAGAGAGGGAGAGATAGACTTTGGGGTGGGGAAAGCGGAATGGAATGGGGTAGTTCGATAAGGATGGTGGTGGTTCTATAACCATTTTTGAGGAATTTTTAATTTTTTTTTTACTTTTATTTTTATTTTTAAAAAATTAAAATTATATTCTTTTACTAAAATACCATTGATAATTCAATCTTGTATAAAGCACATGATTTTTTGTCCAATATTTAATAAACTTTTGTTAGTTTGGTCCTTTTGAACTCTTTTTTTTTTTTTTTGTTGAGTTCGAGATCATTCATAAAAAAAAAAAAGAACAGGACTAGATTGTCACATTTTAAATAGATTGAGGACCATTGAGGCAATTAACCCTTGTTTTTATTTGGTGGTGTTTCATACTCAGGTTTTTGGCCGTATGAACGTATTGATTCAAGTTAAACTAGCGTTTGATAAATAAAAGTAAAACAAAGATTCAAAACAATAAACATGGTTTAAAACAAAACAAAGCCTCTAGTTTTAAGCACTTTGACCACATTTTTAGTCTCTTTACAATTCTCACACTATCTTAATATTATTTATAGGATGTAAATTATTTGTTCAAACCTTTACATTTCAAATGCTAGTTCAAAATTACTATGTAAACAATCAGTTCAAAACCACATCAATTTCAACCCCATGTACTAAATAGACTCTATATCTAATTATAAGTCAAGACCAAAAGCAAGTAAGAGAAAAAGAGCAATGTGTTCCTGGGCAAAGGCTTGGTTGCACCATTAGTTTATTGGCCACCACATTTTCATTTATACGGTCAGCACTTGATGTTGGGTTTTAGATTTAGGATTGTTGCTACTTGAAGAATAGGATGGTTTCCAATTAAAGTTAAAGATGGAGTGGGTTCATCGCAAGTTGTATGGCATTTTCAAGTCATTACAGTTGCGTGGGTTCATCGCAAGTTGTAGAATAGGATGGTTGACAATTACAGTTAAGGATGGGGTGGGTTTCATTGCAAGGCATTGGTCATCTTGGCTTGCCTTTTGGAGGTTTCAATCTATAATGAAAGGCGAGTCATCTCTTGGTGTGTTATCAACCAATGTCACCAATAGTGAACCATGTGTGCCAATTGCCTGTCTTTTTTGTCCTTTTGTTGTTAATGTTGAGCGGCCTCGATCTCCTTAGTGTTTAACAAGCTAACTTGTGGCTTTTAATTTTTTTAATATAACAAAGATGGTTCTTACAAGAATTAGTTTGTGTTTTTGTCTTATTTGTTTAATGTTTTGTGGTGTTTTTCTTATGTAGGATTTGTTTCCTTGTGGTTTTTTGTGCAGCCTTTGTTTTTGGATTTATAAACTAACGTTGAGCTTATATATGGATAATTATGTATTGCAGACTATCATATAAGGTTAAGCCCATTCAAAAGTGATCTTTTAAGGCTTTGGGCTTTAATGTATTTGATAGGGTGTAGGCCTTAAATGTGTAGAGACTTAAGAGTAATTTCTATTTTTATGATGGGCTAAAATAGAAATACTAAAAGATACATAAAAATTATCTATATATAGTAGTTATGATCTCTAGATCAAACGTAACGTTACTTTCTTTCTAACATCTCATTATCAAAGAGAGAGTAAAGAGAAAGCTAAAAGATTTTCTTAGGAAGACATGTTGATCAGGAAAGTAAACCACATGGCTCTAAAGAGTAATTGATCATTATAGATTCAGGTACGCTTTCGCTTATTTGTCTACTGATTCTTAGTGATCCAACATGAATGTTCTTCGATTTTTAGGTGATGGTTTTTACTAAAAGTTATTTTCTAATAAGTTATATCAGAGCCTCTTTATGTTGAATTATTAAGAAAAATTTTTCTCTTTTATTAGGTAAATTTTGATTTTGGGCCTATATTATTGTATTCATATCATTTGGATTATTGTTATGAATAACGAATTATATATATATATAAATGAATATAATTATTTATATATTCATATATATCTATATTTGGTTTGTTTATATATGATTGTGGTTGAATACAATACAATAGGTAAACCTTTAAATGGTATCAGAGCCTCTTCATGTTGAATCATTAAGAAAAAATTTTCTCTTCTATTAGGTAAATTTTGATTTTGGGAATACATTATTGTATTCATATCATTTGGATTATTGTTATGAATATCGAATTATATATATATATATATGAATACAATTATATATGGATTCAGCCAAAATTATATATTCATATATATCTATATTTGGTTTGTTTATATATGATTGTGGTTGAATACAATGCAATAGGTAAACCTTTTTGGTTAATTTTTTGGTTCAATGTATACAGCAATAATGGCTGCCAAGAAGAAGAAAAAAAAAACCTGAATGACTACGCATTTATAATGTCTGCATGTTTAAGGTAGTGAGCTAGGGTTTCAGTTTTTTGTTTCAGATTTCATCCTCTTTTTAGGTTGAGCCCATTGAAGTTTTGGGTTGTTAGTTGGGTTGATGGGTCAGGATAACATTTAGGGTTTGGGTAATTGGGTAGGGTTAGCTGACCTAGTTCAACCCGACCATTTTAGTTGGACCTAACCCATCTCGTAACCTGATGCAACCGACCTAGTTTGACCAACCCTACCCAATTGGACCGTTGACAGGTATTGATCGGACCGTTGATTGGCGTTGACTAGACCGTTGATCGACGTTGACTGATGTTGACCGTGTTGATCGAATTTTTTGTGTAATTTTAAATTCAAATACTAGTATGTTTATATATTTTTTGAGACAAATTAATTGAAGCAACATGTTACCAAAGTGATCTCTCTTGTGGAAATTAATTTGTTTTGAAATATAAACGGTTGTATGCATGTAACTTATATGAATATTGACTGGTCGAAAAGAATGTCGATATTTAACAGAATTGCATATGCAGCTATGGTAATAAAACACGTAATGATTATTTGGTTTTACATGTAAACAATAAATCAGCCCAAGGGAAGATTTTATTGTCTGGCATGTTCTTATTGTCACTGTTTGATTACTCCACGAAGATATCATTTACAAGTAAATATTTTTGTTTAAAGAAAAAATATTAATGGAGTGCCTAGCATCTTGAAATAAGGTTTACTTTTATTTGAATTTATTATTATTTTTGTTTTGAGACTTATATGAGCTTGTTTTGTTTGTTCGTTGTTCTCTATTCCGCTATGAATACTCCTACTAATATTATTGTCAACGTCAACTCTATTCCTATGCTGAATGGCACTAATTTTAAGTCATAGCAAGAGAACCTCTTGATAGTTCTAAGAGTCATGAATCTCGACCTAGCGTTAAGGGTTGATTCTCATATACTTCTTATGGATAAGAGTACCTCTGATAAAAAGGGAGATATAGAAAGGTGAAAGAAATCAAATCGTATGTATATGATGATCATGAAGAAGCCATTCCAGAAGCTTTTAAAGGCACAATGTCTGAAAAGATCACTACGGCTAAGGAGTTCCTTGCCAACATTGAAAAAAGGTTTGTCAAGAACAAAACGGCTGAAATTGGTATGCTCTGAACAAGTCTAATTTCAATGAGGTATAAGGGCAAATACAATATCGAGAGTATATCATAAAGATGTATCATCTTGCTTCTGAATTAAAAGCACTTAAGCTAGAACTCTTTAAGGACTTGCTGGTGCATCTGGTTTTGATATCCCTTCCAACATAATTTAGCCAATTTGAGGTAAGCTACAATTGTCAGAAAGAGACTTCGTCTCTAAATAAGCTCATCCCATACTGTGTTGAGGAAGAGGAAAGACTAAAGTAAGATAAGGCCAAAAGTGCTCACCTGACCTCAATCTCTGAGGAAAAGGGCAAGAGAAAGAAAAGGAAGAAGGATAAGGAAGCTGCAGTTACGGTACCTCAAAAGAAACATCAAAAGAAACTAGACGATTGAAAAGTATTGGTTGTCTCCTCTATGGACCTAAAGGGCATAAGAAGAAACAACGCACCAACTATCATGCATGGCATGCTAAGAAATGTATGCTTCTTAATTTAGTTTCTTCTTAGGTTAATTTAACTTCGTTACTTGGACACATGTGGTGGATAGATTTTGGTGCGACAACTCACATTAGTGTGTCTATGCAAGGATGCTTGAGTTACTGAGAGCCATGTGATGCTGAAAGATGCATTTATGTGGGCGATGGCAAGACGGTTAAGTTGAGACAATAGAAAAATTTAGATTATTGTTAAAGACTGGATTTTATTTGGATCATAATGAGAAATTTATTGTACCGTCTTTTAGAAGAAATTTGATTCTTATTTCTGTTTTAGACAAATCTGGTTATTCTTGTTCATTTAGGAATGAAAAACTTAGTTTGTTTCACTATTCAAAATTGGTTAATTTTAGTTCTTTGTCAAGTTATGACAATCTTTATTTAATTGAAACAATTGCTTCATTTAATGAATCCTTGCAATTAAGTACACGAGTTACAAAGAGGAAATTAACCAATGAGAATTTGGCTGTGTCATAACATAAGAGATTAAGTCATATTTTTGAATAAAGAATAGAGAGACTTGTGTTAGATGAAATTCTAGGCCCATTAGATTTTACAGATTTTGATGCTTATGTTAACTGTATAAAGAGGAAACAAATTAATATAAGGAGATTTGAAGCCAACAGGACTTTAGACATCTTAGAACTTATACATACAAATATTTGTGGGTCATTCTCTAAGGTTGTTTAGAATGCTCAACAATATTTTATAATATTCATAGATGATTTTTCTAGATATGGCTACATATATCGTATTCATGAAAAGTCACAATTGCTAGATGTGTTCAAATATTATACGACTGAAGTTGAGAACCAACTTAAAAAAAGGATCAAAAGCGTCAAATTTGACCATGGTAGTGAATACAATAGCAGATATGACGGTTTAGGTGAACAATTTCCAAGACTATTTACTAAATTCCTAGAGGAATATGGTATCGTCCTATAGTACACTATGTCGGGTTCGCCCATATGAATGTTATTACTAAAAGATAAAACAAGATGCTCAAGGACATACTGAGGAGTATGATTTCTTATTCTACCATATCAGAATCACTCTAGGGAGAAGCGTTTAAGACTACAACATATAATCCTTAGTAGTGTTCCAACTAAAACGACTGCCAAAACCCCTTACGAACTTTAGACAAGTAAGAAGCCTAGTTTAAAGCACTTGCATATTTGGGGATGTCTAGCTAAGGCAAGGCCTTATAAGCCTGATGAAAAGAAGTTGGACTCAAGGATGGTAAGTTGTTATTTTATTGAATACTCTGAAATATCCAGGGGTATAATTTGTATGATCGCATGACTAAGTCGATTTTCGATTTAGGAAATGCTCAGTTCTTTGAGTATGTCGAATTTGTAGGAGGAGATAAGGTTAGGTACTTTGTTTTTGAAAAAAAAATATGTTGATATTCCCACAGTTGTTATTGACATTGATCAAGATAATGTTGGAGAACCTCCCATTCAAGAAATTATCCCAGGAGAACAAACTCTACCATCTCAAATACCTATGCCATTAAGGAGATCGACTAGAGAAAGAGAACTGCAGTGACAGATGACTACATTGTATTAATCCAAGAACATAAGGTTGATATTGGAGTGAAGAAAGATGATCCGATCAACTTTCATCAAGCCATAGAATGATCTAGCTCTTAGAAGTGGATTGATGCCATGAATGAGGAGATTAAGTCCATGAAGAACAATGACATGTGGGATCTTGTCCCATTGCCAAAAAGAGAGAAACCCAATGGTTGCAAATGGATATTTAAGACCAAAAGGGATTCAAAAGTGATGTGGAGAGGTACAAGGCTTGTCTTGTTGCAAAGGGTTTACATAGAAAGAAAGCATTGACTATAATGTCATTAGTGGCACATTTTAATCTTGAGTTACATCATATGGATGTAAAGACAACTTTTCTCAACATTGATGAGACGATCTATATAGTGCAACCAAAAAACTATGTCGGGAGACCCAAAGAATATGGTTTGCAAACTTAAAAAATCTATCTATGGACTTAAGCATGCATCTCGACAATGGTATTTCAAGTTTCATCAAGTGATCATCTAGTTCGGTTTTAAGATGAATTTGGCCGATGACTGCATATACTATAACTTCTCTAGGAGCATGTATATTTTTATAGTTTTATATGTTGATGAAATTTTGCTTGCCAACAATGATATAAGCTTATTGCATGAAACCAAGAGATTTCTAGCTAAGTATTTTAAGATGAGAGATCTTGGTGACGCCTCTTTTGTTTTAGGCATACAAATTCATCGAGATCACTCTCGGTGTATTCTTAAATTATCACAAAAGGGCTATATCGAAAAGGTTCTCAAGAGATATGGCATGTAGGATTGCAAATCAAGTGATACCCTTGTAGTTAAGGGAGACAAGTTTAGTCTCAGTCAGTGCCCTAACAATGATTTTGAGGAAAAAGACATGCATAAGATTCCTTATGCGTTAACAGTAGGGAGTTTGATGTATGCTTAGGTTTGCACGTATTTGGATATTGCATATGTTACTAGGATGTTGGGCAGATATTTAAGCAATCCAGCAGTAGACCATTGGAAAGCAACCAAACGGTTCTTACGGTACTTATAGAGAACAAAAGACTACATGCTTATGTATCAGAGGTCGGATCAACTTGAGATCGTTGGGTATATTAACTCTGATTATGCTGGATACTAAACTAGTATGAATTCTATGTCAGGCTATTCTACCTTCTAGCTGGGGGTGCTATCTCTAGCAAGAATACTAAACAGTCTCTTATAGCCTCTGCTACTATGGCGACAGAATTTATAGCGTGTTATGAGACATCCAATCACGCAATATGGTTGTGGAATTTTGTCACGGGGCTGCGCATAGTTGACGGTATTGAAAGACTACTCAAGTTATCTTGTGATAATAAGTCGGCAGTTCTATATTCTAACAACAATAGGAGCTCTACAAAGTCGAAGCATATAGACATCAAGTTCCTAGTTGTTAAAGAAAGAAATCAAAGTTGACAGTTGTCTATAGAATACATTGGAACAAATTCTATGGTTGCAAATCCCCTTATTAAGGGATTGCTACCTAAAGTGTTTCATGAGCACATTGTTCATATGGGTGTCATGTTATTTAAGGATATTCAGTTTTAATAAGAGTTTGTAATTTTAAATGCTTTTATGATATAGACACGTTTTTAGTTATTTTAGTTTATAGATATTTTGAGGTTATTTTCTGCAAAAACAAAGTTTTGGTTTTTTTATATTCTGATTTTGGTATGGTTTGATCTCACTAAAGTTTAAGAGTGGATCTATTGAAAATAAGTATGTTAAGATCACATTGCATGATATTTTCATGCTACACATCCACATCATGATCCATATCATTCAGTTTGTATCGGCATACGTGACTATTGATGGGTTAAGTTACGATAGATGTAATGAAGGTTGCTTTAATCCTATGTTGGTATGTTTGATGGACCGGATTGGTTATAGATACATTTTGGTAATGATAGCAAAGTCAAGCTCATGCGGTTATTTTTGCAATATGTGATTATAAAGTTATACATATAGCCCAGGTGAGAGATTATTGGATTCATAATCCAATGTTAGGCTTACATGTGGATAATTATGTGTTGCAGACTGTCATATAAGGTTAAGCCTATTTAAAAGTGATCTTATAAGATTTGGGTAATTTGGGCTTTAATGTATTTGATAAGGTGTGGTTTTAATGTGTAGAAACTTGAGGGTAATTTTTATTTTTATGATGGGCTAAAATAAAATTGAAAAAAGAGACCAGGAAAGTTATTTATATATAGTGGTTATAGTCTCCAGATCACACATAACGTTACATTCTTTCTAACATCTCATCATCAGACAGAGAGCAAAGAGAAAACTAAAGGATTCTCCTAGGAAGACGTGTTGATTTGAAAGGCAAACCGCTTGGCTTTAAAGAGTAATTAGTCATTATAGATTCAAGTACATTTTCGTTTATTCGTCTATTGATTCTTGGTGATCCAACATGAACGTTCCTGGATTTTTTAGGTGATGACTTTCACCAAAAGTTATTTTCAAAAATTTGTGTTGAGGATTTCTCCACATTTATTCATCAAATTTTTTCATTGATTATAGAGGATTTGTTAAAAGCCACATTTGTACAAGACCGGTGGTGTATCTTTCTTTTTTTCTTTTGGAGCGTGATACACACTATTTGCTCTAACGTTTCATTAAGTTCACTGGTAAAATCGGCTGCCTGTCAATGCCATATATTCTGTTGCAAAAGGCTTGTGTGTACGGACTAGTATTTGTATTGTGTTCTCAATTCTCATGCTTTGTAATATAATTTCCAGCGGCAGCTTCTCTAGTGACTTCTTTTGTTTTCCTCTCAATTGGAGTTGCTCGTTCGTTCAATTGTCACCTATGGCACGCCCACGATCGTCTCTCTCTCCCACCTCTATGTTCGTCCTCCATTCCGAATCCAGAACCACATAGACATGGGCTCACAGATCATTTCCGTAAGCTTGTCAGATTGACAACTCAAGATACACATGATGGGATCTTGTCGATTCATCCCCGTCGCATATATCTCCACTCAACTATATAAAGCCGTTTGCCTCTCTCTCTCTCAGTTTGATGATTCTGAAATTGTGTTTTAATGCAAAACAATATCTGTGGTTTATTTTGCTCTAAAAATTTGTGGTTTGTGCTAAAATGCCATTAAAATTGTGTTTGATTGTTTGAGTGGTGATGAAATTTATGTGGCGGGAAAAATGAAGTTTTATGCTTATTACAAATTGTCTCGATTTATCGCAATCTCGATGAGGAGCGACTGCACTAGGTTTGCAATAATCAGTCGAAATAACTATTTTCAAGATTTAATTTTGTAATGATTTTTTTATTTGGTTTTGTAATCTTATTTTTGTGATCTGATTATGTGATTTTTGTAATCTTATTCAATCTAAATTGTTATAGAACTGTGTAGCGCTTTTGTGTGTCATGTGTAACAATTTTACAGTCCAATTATTGTGATGATTTTAGGGTTCAGTGCTATTTGTTGAACAAAAGAAATAATCTTGTAGAACTAGATTACTTTCTAGTGAATAGAGTCGGAGTCAGATGACCATTTTTGGTGATATGAAAAAATAATCCAATGAATTATCAACAATAATCTACCAGATTATTGTCCGATGAGCGACAACTTGATCATCTTGTATTTGAAAATGAAAAAAAATTCCAAAAAATTGTTAAAAAAAAAAAAACTACTCTATTACTCACCAACGATCGACAATGGACGTTGGTGATCAGAGGCCATAGGTTGCCCTTGTTGATTATGGCAACTTTTGATAGATTTTTGGCAGTAATCTTGTACATAAGTCTTTTGACTTGATTTGAAACTCCAATATTTAGTGGCACAAAATGTAGATTAAGTTCCGGATTTCTATTAAAGTGTTTACTAATTTATTGGGAAAGATGAATTTAACCTTTTTATTATTTTATTTACTTACTAAAAAAATAGGAGGAATCAAAATAAATTGTGTAGTTACAAAGAGTGTAACCGTATAGTCGGCCCTAGAATTTGCCAAACACAAATTAAAAGTGTTGTTCAGTCAAAGTCCAGGTGGCCCCTTTTTTGTCTAACCATCGTAGGCCAGTTCACATAGGCCCGTGACACCATCGAATAAACGGCCCATAAATAGCCTACAAGGCTTGCAATCTGGTCTCCTGATTCTCACTGCCTCCAGTGCAAGCTCGGCTCTTTTCCATTGTGGGGGCAATGTAATATTTTTGTAAAGCACAAGAATAAAATACATGCTTGGAAAATTATCTATTTTCTGATAAAACAACTTATGTGGAAGTTTTAAAAAAAGTTCTAAAAAAACTTTTTCTAACCATTTGTCTATTCTGTAACTAAAAGCATATATAGATTACAAACAAGATGAGAGGGGAAAATAATGCAAATTGCTATAGGGGACAAATCAAAATTATTGGCTTAAACAAAAGGATGGAACTGCAAATTAACTATTTTGAGCATTTTAAGTGCTTGTCACGTGTTGGTCCTTAAATCATTTATATAGTGTTTGGCCAGTGGTGGGAGCCGTTTTTACTATAGCATGTGAGAGCTTTACACTGTAGCAACTTTTTTTTTTACTGTAACATGTGAGAGTTTTATACTGTTCATAACTGAGTTTGTGGTGTGAACCACCTTTAGCCAAACACCATCTTAGATGTCTAGTATTTCTGTCATTTGGTTGATTTGTTATTTTTAAGCCAAAAGGGGGAAAAAAAAGATTGTTGAGCTATTCTTATTAGGTCACAATCTAATAACCACAATTAAGAAAATTTAGTCCATTTCAAATTAGGTAAATAACCCATCGCAATAAGAAATTGAGTTATCTAATGTAATTATTAAAAATAAGAAAGTCTCAAGTGAACACTCACAAATCACTAAAGATATCGTTACTGAATAGCGTCGCTCAAAATTGTCATCCATATTTCGGATATTCTTACGGAGCACCATGCGAAATATAACACTCGTCAAAAAACTAATAATACAAGACATGAAAAAAGGGATCAATAAAGCTAAGTTAGCAAAAAAGTGAAAGGAAGAAACACAAAAAAAAAATACAGTTGTGCTCACAAGTATATGCTGAGAAGATCCTCTCCCCACCTTCCCTACACCTACAAAAGGCCACTAAAATGTCTCAAGCACCTCAACTTTCCAACGCCTTGGAAAGCTCAGTTGATCTCCTTAGAAAGCTCAGTTGATCTTCTTCCATCCTAGAATATCCACTCAGCTTCTTCAAGGTGAAGCCAATGGAATTCAAGGCTTGTCGCCTTCTTCTTCTTCTTCTTCTTCTTCTTCTTGGTAGCAATGGCGACGCGGGTATCAAAGACGAGGCAGATGACGAAATGGGTTGATCGAGAAGGTCAAAAGCAACAAAAAAGGGCAACTACAAACCTTTGGCAATGTCTTACAAGTTATAACCATGCTCTTTTTTTTTTTTTTTCCTATTTTTGGCTTGGTAATTATGCTTTGAGAACTGAGTGTTTTATTTTTCTTTTACCCTTTTTTTTTTCTAGTGATCCTAGACAAGAACTCAGTTTATACATCCAATCTATGTTGAGTTGAGGACTCTCTTTGATTGTATCCAATTTCTTTTAGCTTTTCTGTTACTGTTTCCTTTGTCATAACTAGGTTTAATTAGTAGTATTTAATGTCTAATACAATTTTTTGAGCCAAGTCAAGTTTCAAACAACTTTTTCCAACGTACAATTTTATATAACACCACATATTCCTTGAATTTGCAAGCCCTTCACTAGTTACGAGTGGGGAAATAACAAGTCATTGGATGAGTGCTCCATTTTGGACAAAATGTCGACATAATTTCTCAACTTCTTTCCTAACACACACACACGTCGAAGATGGCCCTAGCCCTTTTTTTTTTTTTTTTTGGGAAAAAGAACTCTGCAACTCAAGAGAAGAAGTTTACTTTATTTTATCTTGTTTTACTTTTTAAAGAAAAATTTGTAAGAGCGGCCAAGATTCTTGTGTGGAATATGGTACCTCATGAGATCTTGTTCTCAAACACCGTAATAGTTCCGCCTCAAGTTGTCAGCCTCATCAAATGACCAATAGTTGAAAGTAACTAGTTTTATTGAAACCATACATCTTTGTTTGGAATTAATACGGGAACCAGAACTATGCTCAAGTTGGCTTACATATGGGCCGGCCGACCCGCATATGGCTCGCTAGGCTACAAGACTTGGCTGGGCTCTATGGTTTCTTTATCAACCCAGATCGTATTTCCCTCCATCCTGCATGGACTATGGCCTGACCCAAACTCACAAGACTCGTAACACAGATGTTTCCTCCTCCAAATTCCTTTTTTCCCCTTCCCTTCTTTACTTGCACTCTTTAAGTATATGCCATAAAAAAATAGCTTGAATTGATTTATGCCACTAAAAAAAAAGATTGCAAAGAATGCCACACCATATCATTATATTATATTTTATAATGCCAGATATAGCCTTAAGGTATTTAGTATCCACCATGGTTACTAGTTGGTATCCATCATGGTTACATAACATTATGCGGTATTCGATATCTGATATCTACCACGGATACCATTGGTATCCACTGTGGTTACTGCAGGTATCCACATAGTTACTGGCCGAAAACCACCAAAACTACTGACACCATCTCTATCGTTGGGAAATCACAAAAATACATAAATATTAAAAAAAATAATCAGTAAAAAAATAAAAAAAAATTATAAACAAACACAAAAACAGAAACAAAATCACACGGTAAAAAACTAAGAAGTTGATTGAGCTTTCATCTTTCGGCGATGGTGGCTAGAATGGTTCTGCAGATCAAGCAGCGTTTACCGTCACATAGAGGACAATGCCAAGGAGATATGATAAGATCTGTTCGTGGCAATGGCGACTGTGGATGAAAAGGAGGAGATTTGTCGGTGCTTCCTTGACAAACACGCAAAGATCTGTGTCGCGCAAACGAGTCTGAGAGGAGAGAAGGCCAATCCGTGATGGAGGTCACATGGAGACCTCATCGACAATCTATGTGCGCTAGATCATCAATCACCTCCACACGGCCATTGTCGCAAGAGGAGATCTCCCCTCGCACAGAGTTCGCCGACGATCTCAACAGCTGTGAATCTACCCTCGCGCAGAGTTCATTGTGGATGTTCGTTCATAGTCTGCTATGCCGAAGATGCTCGAAGACGGAGTTCGCAACGCCAAAGATACACGGAGTAGTTGCCACACTAGAGAGTGACAAAGGGGCAGTGAGCTAGGCGGCGGAAGGAGGGAAATGGAAGAAGACGAAGGCTGCAGAGGAAAGGGAGAGGGGTGAGAGAAAAACCCTAATAGGTATTTTGGTCAATCTAGATAGTAGTAATCACACCACCGTAGCATATTTTGCAACAGTTTCAGAACAGGCTGCAAATCTCAATCCAAGGCTAAAATTGTTGGCACAAACATTAAACACTTCCTACAGGGTGTTGGGGTAAATTGCAACGTATTATGCGTCACAATTATCGTAATATTGATTAAGTTTTTGTATGAAATGATATGTTTTCCACAATTCAAAACAAAGCCATACAAATATACTAGCATATAATTTTCATAAAAACACTATCATAAACTCCGTTAGGCTTAATTAAGATCACTGTCACAATACGTTATCCATATAATACTTTTTCCACGGCGCACATTTGGACTCTGGCCATTTTTGAATGCATTGGCGTTTTATAAAGGAGCTCTTCAAATCACTTGGTTACGCAAAAGACAAGTTTCAATTAAGCAAAGAGCAATTCACAAAACCACAAATAGTAATACAAGACGTACAGGGCGTGGGTAACTAGGTTTAAATACCTTTTTTCGCAAAATTTAAATTACTATAATGTTTTCAATTCAAACCAGCGATTTAATCGCCCTTGTAGTTTTTACCATCCTAGTGGAACTCATTAAAGGGAAACAAGCTCCGTACAAGGCGTTCAAATTAAACCTACGTCGAGCATAGTCAACGATGGTGGTTGCTAGTGGAACAATATTTTCTTCAAACATGAAGATTGACGAATAAATTTGGAGCCAATTCTTGATACCATGTAGCAAATATCATTTGTGCTAACATTCGGCACTTAGCAATAGTTGGATTTTGATAAGAGTGACGAGAAACTAGAATTAAAAGCTTATGTTGCTTATAGATCAAGTGCAAATTGTGAAAACAAAACTCTTGTCTCTTTAAAGAATGCCAATAACAACCGGTAACTTGCATCCCAAACAACACAAAATTAAACCAAACATGGACCCAATCTACGCATCTCTAGGAATACACCAAAATGCTCATCAGACCGACAAATTTCAGCCTCGTTCTTCTAAGTACGCTTGAACTAGTAAAAGAAACCAAGCACTTTTCCACCAACATTCTTTCTACGAGCCTCTTCATGATCCATGATGCCAGCAGAAGTCGTCAATACAATGTAACCAAACTGCAGATTCGAATATAGCCAGTAAACAAAATTGCAAAAAGGTCTTAGTTGCAAAATCCAAATAAAAGAAAGTAGTTAGGAAGAACTCCAAAGTCGATTCACTCTAACTTAGGAAAGCACATGACACAATGAATCCCGTTTCAAGGTTTCAAATATCTCAGCACAAAATCAAACGGAAAACACTTGGTAGTTGGGCTAACCTGTCTTGAAGGAAGCAATCTAGCAGTCCAACCCTCAATCTCCTTGACACCAATGTCAAAGCGTGGACTAATAACTCCACACTTGTTCAGCCTTCCATTCAGTTCAACCACAATTTTACCAGACCTGTGATCGTCGACATACTCAAACTCGCCAATGTATCCTATCATGGCAAATACATCAGGGTAAACATAAAACAACCAAGGTAATAAAACAACGATCCCGGTTATAAATTATACAAAATAGAATGAATGCTCACCATGCTTCTGCATCACCAAAAGAAACTTGATGATAACCTTTGAGGATGGTCTGATCATGACCTGGCGCTTCCCCCTTTTCTCGGCATTGTACATGCTCTTGAGAGCATCATTGAGAACACTAATCCTCACCATCGTAGCTTCTGCATATTGCAGCACACTAATAAATCAAATCCCCAAAACTTTTGTTCTCAGCATGGAGTGATGAAACACAACATTTGAGAAACAAACTCATTGAATAACACCAAATTTACAAACATTAATTACAAACAAATCATGTGATGAACATTCTTTTCATAATTTCCAAGTGCCAAAAATTAAAATTATCCTCCTTTATGGCCTAATTCATTTACATGTCAGAAATTGGGTAAAGCAGCCATAAATCAGATTATAGCTTGCTAAAAACCAACTCTTATAATAGCGTCTAGATCCAAAATATACATATTGAAATACTAATAATTAAAAAAATTAAGATTACCAAAAATAGGGTTTGAAAAGAAAAATTACCGCATGTGAGTGAGAGACAAAGAGTAAGAGAAAGGCGCCTTAGGGTTTGCAAAATGTAAATCGGTATATATTAACGAACGGGGATTTGAGATTACCCAATTAACCAAAAGAGAAAAATAAAAAAGCTTAGCTAATTTCCCAGGAAAAATGCGGAAAATGAGATTGTTTATTTCATTTTCCTCAAATTTTCCCAGCGACCAAACAAGCGATAAGCAGAACAAAACTAAACAATATCAGATACAATTTTTTTTTTTTTTTTTTTTGAGAAACCAGAAACAAAAGAAAAAAAAGTGATAAATCAGATCAAATGGAAGCTAGGCGAAGAGAGGAGCTGAAGATGAAGTGTTCGTACCGTCGAATGTGCAGAGGCGCCTTTGAGACTTAGGACTACTGGGGTTTCTTCCTGCCTTTTGAAGGGACGAAAGACAGGAAACCCTATTCTGGCTTGGATGAAAATGGAGGTAAGACTACTGCTTGACCCTTTCCTCCTTAGACGGGCTCCAAATTCTTTTTGGACTACCCTATGGGCCTATGTATTCAAGGATCTAAGCCCACAACATGTAAGGCCATCTGATTGTCGGGGTCAACTAGAGGCGGCAGAACTTTTAGGGAAAAGGGAAGATATTGCAAAGTTCAACTTATAAGAATGCTCTAAATACATCACCTTATTAAATATTATCTAATAAATTACTTATTAAAATTATTATTTTATTAAAAATTAAAGATTTATTAAAATATTAAGTTATTCTTCTTCCCAATCACTCATGAGAGATGCCCAAATAGAACTTGTCAGGTTCCATTGTAGAACTCGTCAAGTTCCATCGTAGAATCCACCGAAACTCGGTTCCGGTTGCCAGTGTGGGGTGTCAAATTATAACTTGCCAAGATGAATTTCAACATGTTTTTTTTGAAACAAAGTAGCGCCAACTACCTCCGGTCCCAACGTAAGTGCTAGATTGTAACCTGTTAGGTTTCAAAGTGAAACCTACTATATTTTAATATATCTTTTTGAAAACAAAGAAGCTCTAACCGCCTTTAGTCGCCGGCACTAGTGCTGGATTATAAATTAAAACCTACTAAATTCCAATAAATTTCCTTTGAAGCAAAGAAACGCCAATAGCCTTCAGTTATTGACACAGGATGTCAGATTATAACTTGGTAGTAGATTTCGTCGTAGAACCAACCAGATCTAAAGTGAAACCGTTAGATTCCAAACCGGAACCACCAAATATACAAGCAGAAATGATAAATCCTATTCATTTCAACCAAAAAAAAAAAAAAAAACTCAATAGTAAACCATTTAAGCAGAAGTAATGCAAATAAAAATACATAGAAATCTCTCTTAACACCATATTATTATTATTTTTTTAAAAAAAACAAGATTACAAAATAAAAAATTATCAATCTTCCACCTCTGAAATAGTAACATATATCCTCAGGCTCAACCACTCAAGATAAAGAACCTGATTACGAAACTCTTTATAGCGTAATTGAAGGTGCAAATCAATAAAGAAAAGTTGCACACCTAACCGGATCTACTTAAATTCATTCACACCAATCCAATTGGAGGGATTGGTACCTAAGGGATACCCTAAGACCCACTTATTCAAGAGGTCACGAGTTCAACTCCTGGGGGACGCGCTCTTTCACTGGAGGCAAAATACAAGCTCTGCCCTTCCTCCCGACCTCCTTGAGAACTCAGCTGGGATCTAATTCGGTTGGGACACTCGGGGTCGAGCCGGGCTGCCTCCCCGACAATACGTTCGAGGTGCCCGCCAGGCTTCAACTGGGGATCTCAACACCTCAACAGCCGCTGAACTTTCAAAGCTTCAATATTATTTGCTGATATATGAATTTGCATAGTAAAGAAGAGGAGTTATGCACTAAAGATGAGGAGATATCGCCAAACAACATCTAGAAGAAAATGTATATACAGACCTTTCTTAAATGAAAGCAGATAAAAAAGGCTTCAAATGAGACCTTAAACATGAAATGAGACCTGAGTAAACCTTACAAGTGATCCATATATGAATCATGTGGCTTAATTCCATACATTTGAACAAAAAATTAAAAAATAGGAGACAAAATTAGGAGCTTTAAAAGTTAAAGGGAAAAATTGTTAGTCTAAGAATAACTACCTAAGAGGAGGGGTATGGTGAATTTGGTTTTTAAAACATTTTAACAATTATTGGCATTTCCTAAATCAATCGCACAAGTAAATTTAATTTCACAATATAAATAAATAGTTAAAGCAAGTAATATTAACAAAATATAAATGTGCAAAATTAAAGGTTTAAGGATAGAGAGATGCAAATTCAACAATATGCCTTCACTGTCGCTAAGCAAAGCTTGACTTGACTTCTTCTATTATAATGACTATCTTTTCAGTACAATCACTCCTTGTACAACAACGGTGACTTGTTAACCACTAATTTTACACGAAGATTGGGAAATTAAATAACCCAAGGCTAACCATTTCCTTAAACAATCATCGTGTAAGAGTCGGAAGCTTACTAAATTTTAAATGAAAATTTCTCGTTTAACTTGTTGTTTCAAATTTCAAATGCGAGCCCATTCCCCTTGATTCATTTCTCTCTCTTATTCGGCTCTATAGAACTAAAATCGAACACCATGAAGAAACCCATCTCTTTTTCCTCTTTCTCTCTCTAAAGCACCATATCATCGCCAAAAGCAAAAACCAAAAACCCATTTTTGCTCTTAGTTTCTCACACTTGCTTCACTTCACTTCACTTCACTACATTTTTTCTTTTTTGTGTTAGAGAACACCGACACTGCTCTTAGCAATTATGACCACAAAGAGTTCGAGGAGGCTCCCCAGCTCTACCCCTCACACCCACAATCGCTTGAACCAGCCTCCCAGCCTATGTTGCTGTCGATCAAGAACCTCCCCTTGCCACCGTCACTCCTAAACTTCTTGCCGAGTCTATGCTCCCAGCCTAAGCATGCCGTCATGAAGCAAGTAGGAATAAGACGAGGAAGAATAGGAGGAGGAGGAAGAAGGGCACTTTTTTTAAATCTGTTCCTTTTTTTGGTATATTGCAATCTATGTTTTTCACATTTTAGAAATGAATTGTGTGATTTGCAAATAAAGATTAAGAAACAAGGAAGTGAAATTTTAAGAATTTGGGCTCGTCAAAGCTACTTAGACATAGGGTTATATCTTAGGTATAAGTGAAATCTTACACAATAGTTTTTACTAAAAACTGTCGTATATGGTTTGGCTTACATGACAGTTTTCACTGAAAACAGTTGTGTAAATCTCGACCCCAAGACTCTAGAACCCCACCAAAATCATAATTCTATGACGATAAAAAACCCTCATATAAGCTCTACTTAGTACCACGACGGAGGATTATACGACAGTTTTTTAACCATTATAAATATATTACATGATAGTTTAAAATCATCATGTAATCTTTAATTTCTACCAGTTAATTTTACTGATTTGGAGTATTTTAAGTAATTTCCTATTAGTAAATTCAAAATTGACAATTAAATGCTATTTACTAACTTAATAAAATTTTGGCATATTTAATTTTATTCCTCTTTCATTTACGCCTAGTTCCCTATTTCTTTCAAAATTAAAATTATAATGTTGTTTTAAAAGTAAGTGACGTGTCGTTTTTCAAGTTAATATTTGTTTTTTTTTTTACCAACACAACTTTCTATATTTTATTTTATTTTTTTACAGTATTCTTCAGTAAGTTATGTTGATAATTAGGAAACAAAGAGATTGTTTGGGAGGGTCTTTTGGATTTTTTTGTGTAAAAGCTGCTTCTGGAAGTATTTGTATAAACTGTAAGAAGTGCTTTTGCTCTCCAGAAGTGTTTTCTATCAAAGCCATAAAATATAACTTATCAAAAAAGCATTTCTGAAATAAAATTTAAAACTTGTACCATAGTATCAATAACATATTATAAACTTAAATATAACATTTTTGTAATTTGAAAATTGAAATCATTTTTACCTATTAAAATTATTTTAAAAATACGGTTTCAAACACTTACTGAAAAGCTATAGCTTTTGCTTCTCATCTTCTACTGACTAAAAGCACAAGCAAAAATTATGCCAAATAGGCAACAAAACAAGACATTTTTCCTTTTTTTTTTTTTGAAGTTTTGTTGTTGCTTAATGGTAACCATATAGCATTTTTGTTAATCTCCGATAAGTAAATGACATGTAGTTTGCATTTCAAAGGGAAAGTTTACAGACCTTTTGGTACGTAGATTTAAAATCGTTTAAACTACAAAGACAGTTTAAGCTGGTGTGTGGTGGAGTAATAAAGTTATTTACATTTTAGGCTCCATTTTAGACATTTGTATTTTTTTTTTAAGGGAAAAAGGATTTCATTCAAACCAACAAACCATTGCTGACGATGTGTATAACCCTGCAGTACAAGGCATGACTCCTAAAGAGACTACTACAATCCACACAATCATATCAATGCACATAGAGAAGTGTCAGAAGCCCAAAAAACATGAGTACTTCGACACAATCTAGAAACGAGCACACATAATGCTCTTTTGATGACTCATAATCGAAGGAAAGACCAACTAATCAAGGTAACAACACTGCAACACCAAGGTTACAACTATTACTAAAACACAACCCTGCATAGAACAGACTCTTGCAGATACACCAATAAACAAGACAGAAGATAGGAAAACTATCTATGTTATTACAACAAACACTAAAACCAAAACTCAATAGCAAAGAAAAACACATAAACATCATTATTAAAGAAAAACTAAACATTCATAAGACACGGCCTCGCACACACTCTGGTGGATAAGCTCAATGCATTGTTGACTAGAGATCACAAACGAACGACCTGCAAAGACAGTAATTGTGAAAGAAAAAGGTCGGCGTCGCAAAGCAGGAGGACCATGAGCAACATGCAGTCACCAACTCCATGAAGATAAGGCGTACCTAAGGCACTGGAGCTGCACCACTATACCAACAAAACCTTCAAGTGATACAGACACCCTATAAATCACACCTTGTCAGAGTGACAAAATAGAAATGCTGCCGACGCTTTGCCAAAACTTACAAGCCACCATCTCCATCGATCAGATCCTGACAACAAACCAAAGCCCCAGAGAAACCGGAGCCACCAAACTCCGTTGCACTCAAAGAGAGCTGCAGAGCGCAACGACACCGCCCCTCCATCTCATCAAAATTCGCCTCAGGAGCACCACAATATAGGAATGGGCACCAACGGAAGAGCTGACATGAGACCCTAAACACATGTCTGGGCCAGAGGACCAAAAGCTAGCCAAGCAGTGACAATGGACTCCGGTCCAACCCAGGCGGCGAAAGGGAAAAGCCCTAGAGAACGAAAGAATGGGAGAATACGAAGAGCCTTGAGTCGGTGATGCTTTTTAATTGAGTTTGGACCTGTTGGATATATGCAATTAGTACACATTTAGAATGCAATCAATATGACTAAAGATTAAGATGCTTTTACCTAACTTTATTCGAAGGTGAACAGTTTGAATCCCCTACCTCAGAATTAAAAAAAAAGCACAAAAAATAAATTTAAAGGGGGAAACCCACTCTTTTTTTTTAATATAAATTTGGAATTACTTTTATTTCTTTCCTTTTCTTTCTATCTTCAAGATTATTCTCGTCATTTATCTTAGTCAAAATTAAGCGTTGACCGATTAGAGGTACTAATGTATAAATATAACTTAGAATATTACAGTATCTACAATAATGAGGTCCATGATAAACTATATATTATCTAAATAAACTTAAAATATATGTTGCATATATGTAAATTTCCATTTTCAAAATCAAGCTATTTGATACAAAATGTGAGTTTTTTTGCGTAAATGTTTACTGTGTTTTTTGGTTCGAGTATGTCATTTTTTCATTGAATGTTTCATATGATTTATACAATGATTAATGGAGATCTTTTCCCTCTAACATACATCTACTTAAGCTTTTTTTTTTTTTTGTGAGAACTAAAAAAAAATGAACTAGTAGTGTCTTCGTACACAAAACCAACACCGTAAAAATGAACCAGAGGATCCTCGCCCCAAGCCTTCAACGACTATCAGCTCAAGGTCCACAGACTTCAACGCTCATGTCAAAAAGAAGACTCTTGCATGATGCATGAATGAATGAGACGGATAGCAATAGAAGCGCACCACCACCACCAGTGGTTCTACTTAAGCTTTGTTGTCATGATGCAATAAGGTTTTGTTTGTTTTGTTTTAGAAGACGCGACATACCTTTTGTTATTTAAACTTAGTGCCTAGTGAAAGGAATCAGTTCAATTTCATGTCCTTTTGAGTTGGCATTCTACAAGGTAATCCTAGGACATCAACTCTAATTTCAATTTTTGTACTAATTTTGGAGTTTTCATTTTCTTATTATCAAATGCAATCTCTTATCAATTGATGTTGCAATCTTGTAAATGTGTACCAATTAAATAATGACAACCCATAAATTAATGATAAAATTTGAGATTAAAATTAGTGTCTCTAATATTATTCTTATTTATATAGTTCACAGTACGTCCATTAGCCTTTCTTGTTGATATTCTTTAGTTAAAGCCATTTTAATTTTAAACAAGATGGGTCCTTTTTTTTTTTTTTTTTTTGCTTCATGCTCTCCCTATTTTTCATACTTACACGTTAGGAAATTATACGTTAGGAAAACGACACAAGGGAAAGTGCCAATAAATTGTTTATTTACTACTATTTTTTATTTAATTAATGTACGTACATGTAGGCCTCGTTGGGGCTTCATATGGTGTGCTAGCAAACGTACCAACAGGAATAATTTCAACTTCAAGACTCAAGGACATATATGCAACACCTAAGAGACAATATACAATATTGCCTTCCGACCGATATTTGTACCAATAGGTCAACCATGCTATACATAATATATATCGTTCAATTTTAAGAGTTCTTTATCCATTCTACTCTTATATATTCTGATTAAGTTCTCTCCGTTGCTAATTAATGCAAACAGAAGACAATCGAAATAGCTAGCTAATATAAGTTCTACTACCACACAAAGTATTGTATTTGTTTGTATATATGCACATATATATATACACACACACATATACATGTATATATATTGTTAATACATGATTTATGTTTCCTTTAGTAACATTCTCTAATTTAAAGAGCTGCTTTTGATTAACTAGGGTTCATCTTTTCGTTTATCAACGACTTAATTTGTAAATTAATTCATCACATAATATAATGTGCCTCTTTGTTTGGCAACACTAGGTATAAAAAGTGTGACTCTTGTCTAGTATTTTGTTGGCAGTTTTGGGGCATATTCTCAAGATCTCCACATGTCATTATTTTGGGATATGAAGTTCCATATTAATTTACTCCATAAACGACATCGAAGAAAAGTGAAATTCTTAAATTAAATAAACAAACAATTACCAATAGTGCAAATGCAATAGAGAGTTTAGAACGAAGATATGTTTATATAATTATATATAGTTCTGCGCATAAAACGATAGCCTAATTATTGACTTTTGAGTTCAAACTTTGCCAACCAAAAATTTTAGATTCAAAAAATATTAAATAAGTTACTATAGTACTGCGTCAAATGACTATGCTCGTTTCATATCTACTAATTTGACGAAATTAAATTATATGGATATAAAAGTGTTGAAATTCAATTGCTTGATAATTTAAAATTTTCGGCATTGACATATTTGATTGGACTATTATATATAGGATTGTATAGTTGCCGGACTTTCCTTAATTTAGATTATATTAAGAGAAAGTTTCATGTTATGCCACACTTTTAGAAGTTATGTTTATTCACCAGACTTTTTTTAATTTAGATTATTTTAAAAGAAAATTGCATGTTATGTCACACTTTTAAAAGTTATGTTTATTTATGTCACACTTGAAAAAGTTTATATTATATAATCATTTATGTTACAAAAAGTAAGTCTTAAAAGAGGATGTTTATGAAAATTTCCCTTATATTAATATTGGTAATGGGTTTTATTAATTAATTCTCCAATGGCGACAAATTGTAATATTAGATAAAAGGAGATCAAAGTAAGGAAAATTTAGGAAATGTGACCTTCTTAATCTTTGTTCTTACTTTCGTGTCCTTTGTAAGAATTATATCCCATGATTGGTTATAAATAGAGAAAAGAAGCACATTGTAATTAAAAGGATCTAAATCTTAAGAGTTTTATAGTAGTGTATGTTTGTAAATCTCAAAATTTTGGTCAAAATTATAAAAATAGTCAAACTGAGTCGTACAAATAAGATCAAAATGAAAAGAATATTCAAAATTGAGTCATACAAATAAGAGATTATAAATATCTAAACTTTTTTTTTTCAATACCCTTGCTAGAGGCATTTCTGTATTTGTCCCACAAAGTTATGAAAAAAAAAAATTCAAAATTGGCAGAGTTAATAGTGTCGGATGACCATGGTCAAAACTTCTCAAGCATGACTATGCACAAACTAGAATATAAAAGCTTAACATGATAATTTTTTTTTACTTCAGAGCTTAATATGCTAATTGATAAATAATATTAATATTGGTCAACCACAGTGGGAAGAGGTCAAATGCTTAACTAGTGAGAGGGTGGCACATGTAAACACAAGCTAAAAAAACCAGGCAATAAAAGACAGATCAAGTGACATCACGCCTATATGTTAATATAAGCTCACTTTAAATTCACAGCAAATTACACTATTTATAAAACCATATAATTAGCATAAACTATACATAAACATATATAATTATCGCATTGCATGAATTGTTACTTTAATCATTTTTGTCAAATATATATATATATATATATATGTTGGAAAAACAATGCGCAGCGGAATTTTAAATTTTTTTTCATCAGAGTAATTTTTAAAACACAAGTTTGACATGCTATATGTATAAATTAGACAGATCTTACTAACTTCTGTGTGCCGAAGAACCTCCGCAACCTGTGTAGAGAAGTAACGTTCCAGAAGAGCCTCAACCAACTGGTCTTCTTTGTTATTCTCTATCCACAACCGGAGTGAGTGTGGGCTCACACGTACAGCTCTTCCACCGGTGACTCTCCTTCCAACCAATAGAGAGAACCCAAAGCTAGTGTTCGTGATTTGTGAACAAAAGCTCTCAGGGATTTTTCATATGCTTACTAGAAGAGTATTACTCTTAATCTTTCAATTGATCTGAGTAAATCATGAGACTCGCTCCATTTAGATAGCTATTGGTCCTGGGGTCAGTCCTTATCAGATTAGGTCTCAAAAATTCGAAACAGAATCAAGTTCGGATCAATATCTGATAAAATCTGCGTGAAAACGCGTAATCTTATCACTCGCTAATCGGCAGGCCGAACACATCATTCGGCAAGCCGAACTCTCGCGAAAAAATCTCTGCGAATTTTTTATTTTCCACCCGAGATTCTATAGGATAAAGTCTCAGTTTTGATTCTATAGGGAACCAAAATAGACCTATAAAGTTCAAGCTCGTGATAATTATGAAACCCAATATCCCAAATATACATTTTACAATTACCAACTCCAACGCTACTCCACTAAAAGCTTGGAGCTGCACTCTCAAACTTTATAGAATTACGAAGCTCGTATAGCTAAGTCTCCATGACATATCATAGTGTATTGTATCCCCATATGAAAATCCATAATCAACTTAAGGACAAGTTCTGTCTTACCTTCCCGATTATTTTTATCTTACGTTCTATTATCTCACCATTAGAAAACTTACTATCCAAAGATAGTATACCATTCGGTTACACCTATGTATCCAAATGGTTGAGCACTCCAGTTTTTCAATTACAGGACAACGCATATAAGAGGATATCATTACTCCTAAAGAGGAGCTATGGATTCCATATCTATGAATAACAAGTCTACGCTATCAAGAGTCATGCCTCCAATGTACCGGCATGCATACCACTATTGCGATGTGGGTGTCACCCTTTGGTACATCAAAAGACACAAGTCAAGATAACGGGCCCACTATTTATCTCAAGATTAAGATACAATACAAATGACTGTCTAAAGTGAATCGATTTACCGAGATAGAATTATTAATCCAAATCAATTCACTTTATGTCCCGATCCAACACATCGTCACCTATGACAACGTGCCAATGTTTCTATTCACAGAGTCCAACTCCGATGGTCAAGACAAACTATCTCCTAAAAGGGATATAGACACCATAACAATCTTTACATGAATAAAGCGCCCAACTTTATTCCCTCGATTGCGGATCATATGTTTTAGACCATCACCTTAAGAATCGTGTCTTTCGCATAATTAGTCCATCCTTAAGGTTTAGATTGACGGTCTCAGACTACTATTTGCTTATCATACATTCAACAAATATGAACGTAAAGAGGACAAGATTTGGTTACATTTTTACTCCTTAGGGCATACATGTCTAACAATCTCCCACTTGTACTAAGTGAGAAAATACAGTAAATTTTGCATCCCCATAGCTTCCACATGCCTCTCAAAGACTCTACCAGTAAGTGTCTTCATAAAGGGATCAGCTAAATTGTCCTCTGACGCGATCTTGCACACCGGGACATGCCCGCCTTCAACGAAGTCCTTTATCACCTAATACTTTCGATCAATATGCTTACTCTTCTTGTGAAATCTTGGTTCCTTAGCATTAGCTACCGCCGCACTGTTATCACAGTACAGTGATACCGCTTTATCCATACCAGGAACTACCTCAAGATCCCAAGGAACTTGCGGAGCCACACTGCTTCTTTCGAAGCATCACTAGCCGCCACATACTCGGCCTCCATCGTTGAATCCGAAGTACAATCTTGCTTCACACTTCTCCAACTGATGGCACCGCCGTCCAGAGTGAACACAAACCCCGAAGTCGATTTCCTAGAATCCAGACATGATTGTAAAACATGATTGTAAATCTGAGTCAGTGTATCTTAGAGGAGTCAAGTCCTCACCCGAATACACAAGCATATACCCTCGAGTCCTTCTCAGGTATTTGAAAATATGCTTTACCGCAACCCAATGGTTCGGTCCTGGATCCGCCTGAAATCGACTTACAATCCCGACCGCATAGCTAATATCCAGTCGTGTGCAAAACATGGCATACATGAGACTACCCACTGTAGAGGCTTAAGGCACATTCTTCATGTATTCTCTTTCTTCATAAGACTTTGGAGAGTCTTTCTTAGAAAGAGTAATTCCAGACCTAGATGGTTTCCCACCTTTTCTTGGAATCCTGCATTGCAAACCTCGTGAGAATTTTATCTATGTATCCGGCCTGAGACAAAGCTATCATTTTGTTCTTCCTATCCTGAAAGATCTGGATACCAAGAACAAAATTAGGCTCACCCAAGTCCTTCATGTCAAACTGCTTGGTCAACCATAATTTGACCGATGACAATGCCCCAATGTCATTGCCAATTAGCAGAATGTCGTCTACATAGAGCAGTAGAAAAACCACCTTCTCATCCTTAATGTGTTTGTAAACACATGGTTCATCCACATTTTGTGAGAACCCATAAGTCTTGATCACTTGATCAAATCTTATGTTCCAAGAAAGAGAAGCCTGCTTAAGTCCATAAATTGACTTTAGCAGCTTACAAACCTTACCCTCTTGACCCGCGACCTTGAACCCGTCTAGTTGTTCCATATAAATGGACTCATCAAGATAGCCATTCAGAAAAGCCGTCTTGACATCCATCTGTCAAATCTCGTAGTCGAGAGCGGCAGCTATGGACAAGAGAATCCGGATGGACTTAAGCATGGCTACAGGCGAAAAGGTTTCTTCATAATCGATTTCTTCCTTTTGCGTATAACCTTTAGCTACCAGTCTAGCCTTAAAGGTTTCGACCTTTCCATCTACTCCTCTTTTCCTCTTGTAGATCCACTTACAGCCTATGGGTTTTACCCTTTCGGGAAGATCCACAAGCTCCTAGACCTGATTAGTCTCCATAGACTTCATCTCTATGTTCATGGCCTCTGTCCAGAGTCTTGAATCAACATCCTCCATAGCTTCTGCGTAAGTATAAGGATCCCTGTCATGTTCATCCGGTTCAGCCATGAAGACCTCCCCATTGAACATATACCTCTCAGGTTGATGCCCGATCCTCCCACTACGTCAAAGCCCCTGAGGTTGTTATTCAGGTTTGTTTGGTTTTTCTACACCGATCGGAATGGTTTCGTTCGAAACCTCCGGAGTGAACGAATCACCCTTTAACTCCTCAAGCACCACTTTGCTTCGAGGTTTAAAGTCGTCCATGTAACTCTTGTTAAGGAAAGTTGCATTAGTTGAAACCACGATTTTATTTTCCTTTGGGTTATAAAAATAACCCCCTTTAGTCCCTTTTGGAAATCCTACAAACACACAAACTTTCGAACGTGCTTCCAACTTATTCGGATCCTTAAACAAGACATGAGCCGAACATCCCCATATGCAAATATGGTTTAAGGATGTCTTCCTTTTTGTCCACAACTCGTGAGGAGTTTTAGGGACCGATTTTGAAGGCACATTGTTCAAAAGATAACATGCAGTTTGTAGTGCATATCCCCAAAAGAATAAAGGTAATGATGAAGAACTCATCATGGACCTAATCATGTCCAGAAAAGTCCTATTCCTTCTCTTCGCTACGCCATTCTGCTGTGAAGTGCCCGGTGCAGTCAAATGGGATAAAATCTCATTCTCCAACAAGTGTCCCAAGAACTCATCAAAAAGGTATTCCCCACCTCGATCAGATAGAAGTGCCTTTATGGGTCTACCCAATTGCTTTTCCACTTTAGCCCGAAACTCCCTGAACTTGTCAAAAGTTTTGCTTTTGTGGTGCATTAGGTACAAATACCCATATCTTGAGTAATCGTCAATAAAAGTGACGAAGTACTCATACCCTCCTCGTGCCCGGATTGTTTATCGGTCCGCAAACATCACTATGCACAAGTTCTAGAACCCCTTCAGCCCTATTGCTCTTAGCCCCGTATGGTCTTTTGGTCATTTTACACTCTAAACAAGATTCACATTGAGGTATTGATTCTACCTTTAAGTGACTTAAAGGTCCATCCCTTACCAACCTTTGAATCCTATTCAGGTTAATATGGACAAGGCGCAAATGCCAAAGATAAGTCTTATTAGAGTGAGAATTTTAAGTCTTTTTGAGTCATTATCATTTATCTCAGTATTAAGTAATAAGTCCATGTTAGGTTTGATAAAATATAGATTATTTTGCATCCATACAGAACAGATAAAAGATTTGTTTTTACGAATCACCACTTTTTCATTGAAAGATACTACGTAGGAGTCTTTAAATAAACAAGATATAGAAATTAAATTCCTTTTAAATTTAGGAACATAAAAACAATCTTGCAAAATTAAATTCTTATAATTATCAAAATAAAGATAGACATCTCCCATTGCTTCCGCTGAGACCCAGGATCCATCGCCCATCCAAAGCGTGAACTCTTCACGTAGCAGACTTCTCGTTTCTTTGAACCCCTACAGAGAAACACAAACATAATTAGTTGCACCGGAATCTATGACCCAGATGTCACTAGATTCCTCAACCAAACAAGTTTCTAAATATAGAAGATCACACCTATCTCCTCTGGAAAGGAAGTCCTTGCAAAACTTCTTGATATGCCTGACCTTACCACAGAAGAAGCACTTAAGCTTCTTTGGGTTCTTCTTCTTCTTCTTCTTGCTCTTGGTAGCAGCAGGAATAAAAGACTTCCTATTCTTGGCCCGTTGCTTCTTTCCACTCCCTGAGTTAGGATTAGAACCAGAAGCAGCTACCATGTTGGCCTCACCACCAGCATGAGACTCCCTGATCAGCAGTTCGAACTCCTGTAACTGTTTCATCAGTTCTGTCAAGGTCATATCCTGTCTATTGCTTAAATTAAAAGTAGCTCTAAATAGAATAAATTCCTTAGACAGAGTCTCAAAGACCATAGTCATCTGAGTTTCAGCATCGATGTCGGCTCCATTGGTTTGAGCCTCAGCGAGGTAACCTATGACCAACATCATGTGCTCCTTTACAGATGTCCCCGATTTTTGTCTACAGTTTAAGAGTTTCTGAAGCGCCCCTTTCCGCTTTGTTATGGCTTAGCCTCCGAACATATCCTCAAGATTATCTAAGATCTGCTTCGTAGTCTCATAATCCTGATGTTGAGCCTGCAGTACATTGTTCATGCTAGCCATAACATAGCAGCGGGCCTGATCATTAGCATCTTTCCAGCGGTCGTACGCTTGAAATTGCTCATTACTTGAGTCTCCAATAGGCTCGGGCGGACAAGGGGTTGTCAGTACATATTTCAGTTTCTCAAAGGATAGGACAATGTCCAAGTTTCGTTTCCAATTGTTATAATTCTCACCGGTTAATTGGTTTTTGTCAAGTATCGATGATAAAGCGTTTTTAGACATTTTCAATCTTCAATAAAGAATCATATACCAAACATAAGCAAACATATAATAATAATTTAGTAAGATAACACAATCATGTAAAATCATACAAATGTGTTTATGTGTCAAAACCTTGAAAATATCACAACCTTATAACGAAAATTCCCAACTCATAATTCAACAAGCTCCTAGGGGAGTCATGCCAAATTCAATTAGGAACACGGATTTCCTCCTGATTAATATATGCCATCCAGGACCCGTATGATCCAACATATATTAATAATCGTTTCTTTGGCCATTAATTTTATTAACAAAGCTCCTAGGGGAGGTTAATAATAAAATTAACGTGAGTGTATAACCTTCATTTCAATATTTTATCCATGATTTATAATCACCACCTAGGGGTGTGCAACCATAAATCATACTAAAATACCTTATCCTTTTATAGATCTAATCTGGTACATGATAGAAATCCCTTCCTAGGAGTCGGGACCATCATGTTCTGCCTATGGACCAATGATAGAGGCCTTAGGTCCTCTCTTCGAAAACCTTCTCCCACTCAATCTTTTGAAATCAAGGTTTTATTTTAAGAGTATACATGAACAATTTTAATATGAGTGGCACTCCCTATTCTATATGACATTTTATTAATATACATGGCAAATCATATTATAATGTAGATAAGCAAAGCAATCAAGCAAAACTACAAGCAAAATAATAATAACCGTAATATTATGGTTCCACCCTAGAGAATAGAAAACTAAGATTACAAGAGAATAATCGAGACATTTATCAATTTTTCGTCCTTGAATTCTCAAGCTGTATCCTTCTTCATGTAATATCCATCTTCAAGTCTTCAATCCCGTATGAATCAAATACTTCATATTTTTGGTCATATCCAAATTTAATGTTTCTTAGAATCATCCCAAAAACAAAATTAAAAATGCACCGAAAAAATTGCACCTTTTTTGGACACTTGGCAGCTCTCGGTCGGCAGGTCGATCTTGGTGATCGGCCTGTCGGTAATGTTTCATCGGCCTGCCGATCTAATACATCGGCCTGCCGATCCATGAAAGTTCAGCCTGCCAGCAAAGCACCCCAATTTCTGCCCCACTGTCGGCTTGTCAGACCACACGTTCGGCCTGCCGATATGTGACCATCGGCCTGCCAAACTGTGACGTCTGGCATGCCGACCGAGCAGTAATCTTTCATTCCAGAAAATACAATTTTAATGCAATTCATCAATTTTATTTTCAACAATTCAAAAACATAAAATTAGAGACTCAGGAAATACCTGGGGGCGCCATCATCTTTCTTCTAGATTCATCTTCTAGATCCGTCTTCTTCGAATAATTATTTAATTACAAAAAATTCTTACAAATTTAAAATTAAATAATAATTTCTAGACGGAGATGATAGTCCGCCATCTAATTACATGAAAAACCTAGATACACATTCTAACCTCTAAGGAACCATAACCGGTATTAATTAATTAATAAATAATTAAACAATGATTTAATCAACCATAATTAATTAATAAACATTCACCATATAATACATGACAACATATAATTTATAAAAACCTAGAGTGCCAACTCTCTATAAAATTCAATTTAAGCATAGGAGAGATTAAGATCACAAAATTTATGCATATAATATGATCACAAACTCGTAAATTTATATAAAAACCATCGCTCTGATACCAATTGTTGGAAAAACAATGCGTAGTGGAATTTTAAAATTTTTTTCATCAGAGTAATTCCCAAAACACAAGTTTGACATGCTATATGTATAAATTAGAGAGATCTTACTAACCTCTGTGTGTCGAAGAACCTCCGCAACCTGTGTAGAGAAGTAACGTTCCAGAAGAGCCTCAACCAACTGGTCTTCTTTGTTATTCTTTATCCACAACCGGAGTGAGTGTGGACTCACACGTACGGCTCTTCCACCGGTGACTCTCCTTCCAACCAATAGAGAGAACCCAAAGCTAGTGTTCGTGATTTGTGAACAAAAGCTCTCAGGGAGTTTTCAGATACTTACTAGAAGAGTATCACTCTTAATCTCTCAATTGATCTGAGTAAATCATGAGACTCACTCCCTTTATATAGCTATTGGTCCTAGGGTTAGTCCTTATCAGATTAGGTCTCAAAAACTCGAAACAGAATCAAGTTCAGATCAATATCTGATAAGATTCGAGTGAAAACGCGTAATCTTATCACTCGCTGATCGGCAGGCCGAACAGGCCCCATCGGCAAGCCGAACACGTCATTCGGCAGGCCAAACTCTCGCAAAAAAATCTCCGCGAATCTTTTATTTCCACCCGAGATTCTATAGGATAAAATCTCAGTTTTGATTCAAATAACCCAATAGAAAAGTTATCTGATCAAAACAAACTTTATCAAGATAATCTCTAAGAAAATAAATCAATTCACAATAATTCTACAAGTTTATCTTGATCTAATGTGTCTAAAATTAAAACAACCGATAAACCGACAAGAATTATGTGATCGCAATAATTCAACAAGTTTATCTTGAACTAATTTCTTACAAAATTAATTCAACAGATAAACAAACATGAATTATTTAATTCTTTCAAATTTTAAACCAATCTGATAAATCCGACATAAGTCACCAATTATTGAAAAAACACGCCGTGTCCTTACAGGACTTTGTGAGCTAGCAAAGGGAACCAAAATGGACCTATAAAGTTCAAGCTCATGATAATTATGAAACCCAATATCCCAAATATACATTTCACAATTATCAACTCTAACGCTACTCCACTAAAAGCTTGGAGCTACACTCTCAAACTTTATAGAATTACGAAGCTCGTATAGCTAAGTCTCTATGACATATCATAGTGTATCGTATCCCCATATGAAATCCATAGTCGGCTTAAGGATAAGTTCTGTCTTACCTTTCCGATTATTTTTATCTTATGTTCCATTGTCTCACTATTAGAAAACTTACTATCTAAAGACAGTATACTATTTGGTTACACCTATGTATCCAAATAGTTGAGGGCTTCAGTTTTCTAATTACAGGACAACGCATATAAGAGGATATCATTACTCCTAAAGAGGAGCTATGGATTCTATATCTATGAATAACAAGTCTACGTTATCAAGAGTCATGTCTCCAAGGTACCGGCATGCATACCACTATTGAGATGTGGGAGTTACCCTTTGGTACATCAAAAGACACAAGTCGAGATAGCGGGCCAACTATTCATCTCAGGATAAGATACAATACAAATGACTGTCTAAAGTGAATCGATTTGCCGAGACAGAATTATTAATCCAAATCAATTCACTTTATGTCCCGATCCAACACATCGTCACCTATGACAACGTGCCAATGTTTCTATTTACGGAGTCCAACTCTGATGGTTAAGACAAACCATCTCTCAAAAGGGATATAGACAACAAAACAATCTTTACATGAATAAAGTGCCCAACTTTATTCCCTCGATTACGGATCATATGTTTTAGACCATCACCTTATGAATCGTGTCTTCCGCATAATCAGTCCATCGTATGCCTAATTTTTAAGGTTTAGATTGACGGTCTCATACTACTGTTTGCTTATCATACATTCAACAAATATGAACGTAAAGAGGACAAGATTTGGTATATATAAATGAATAAATTCTTTATTGATAAAAATGTCTCCAAAAACGTATTATATTTTTACTCCTTATGGCATACATGTCTAACAATATATTCTTATACAACTACTATCGTTATCGCTATTACTATCCTACCCTTGTTATATATTTACTATATATTATAAATACTTATTTTTGCCATAATTACTATGATAGAGTTCGATGAATCGATTTTTTTCATATATATATATATATTGCGTGATTGTGTTTCCTTCGTAATATGGTTTGGTCCAAATACAAAAATTCCCTACTTAAAGAAGTTTCCGGAATTATGCATGTATGCCAATACGACAAACGTGAACACGTGTGTGTAGATATATATGTGCATCTAAACGAAACCTAATCAGGCGCTAATTAAATTATAGCCTTACTTTAGTTTACACGAAATGCAAATTATGTTGTCTTTTTGTCATTTTAATTTGTTTTTAGCAGTTTATAAGTCATAACTTCCTTTTCCTAAACACATAAAAGGCAAGATTAAAAATACGAGCTAAGCTAGAACAATGACTACAATTACTAAATGGAATGATTATAGAACAAGGTATATACCAAAAAAGTACATAAAACCCCACATTGAAATAATTGTACATTGTTTTGACTAATAATCCTTTCTGTAACCACACAAGTAAATAAAAATAAGAAAAGCAAAAAATAAAAAATAAAAAATCGATTTCAGTGAGATAATGTTAAAAATCAAGTCAAATTAAGTGAAAGCGAAATGAAACATATCGATAACATGGGCTAGTTTGATAGAGATATAAGTAGCCGCCCTGGTCCTGGTAGTACTACTACCACTATTATTATTATTATTATTATTATAAGTTTCTGACTTTGTGAGTCACCCGAACGTTTCATATTCCCCCCTAATTCTTTTCATGCAATAAATAGCCTTGCGCCTAGAGAACTCTCTCCAATTTGTTACACTCAAAGTTATACACCTCTTTTACAACTATATATATATATATATATATATGCATATATATACGTTTATATACGTCCTCCTGTGTTCCTTAATTTTCCATTTGCAAAAAGAGCTTATATAGATTGAGGAAAGAGCAAAAGTTTCGCTCTCTGATTTTTTTTTTTTTTATCTGAGAGGTAAGGTTTATATGTCAATCACATTGTGTCTAGTATATTGAGCTTAATTAGCGCAAAGTTTCTCAAGTTTAATTGTATGTATATTTACTCTCTCTCTCTCTCTCTATATATACATATATGTATATATTTATATATGTTTGTGTATATATATCAAAGAAGTTCATGATGTTCTTCTGTGTGAGGCTGAGGGCATTTTTGGACGTGTTTATGGTGTTAAACAAATCCTTTATCTTTTGATCTCTGGGCAATTTTAGTGAGCTTAAAATCCTTTTTTTTATTCTCATTAATTTTAAGTCTTGAGTTTCTGTCCTCATATATGTATCTGTGCGTTTCTAAAAATATAACCAACATATAGAAGTATCCCATAAAAACTATTTTTGTTTCATCCCAAGCATAGACTATTCTTTTCTTTACAAGCTTTAATTGTTTATGTATGTATGTATAATTACGCCACTGGCCGGCTCTGATCTTCAAAGGCCTTTTGACATTTTCCAGAACAAGGTGAACGAAATGAGGAAAGCCATTCTTCCATGCGTATCGCCTTTTTATGAATTCGGTAACGATCCTTTCGAAAGTCTAATAATTGTAGTAACTTTTTTTTTAACGTAAACTTGAAGTTAAATTCAAACAATTGATTATCTTTTTTGTGCTTGATTTCTCACCATATGTTAATTCAGGTAACGTTAATTACGAGCTCCAAATTTTGAACGAAAGCCTCCACAACATGGGTTCTGGCTTTTGCATGGAGCCCAAGGCGGTGTTGGACAATGATAACCAACAAAGAGTTGAAAATTATTCATTTCCCAGCTTTCAGTCATCACTTCAACCAGGTTTGGTGCATTTCACTATCTCAGCTAATATAATTTCTAGGGAACAACTTTCCACAGCTTTTGCCTAATTCTCACATATCTTTTCTTCTCTTTGGCACATATTCTTTATTGAAATTTGTATTTTGGCTTTCCCATAATGGTCAACAACTAAAAGACTAAAAGACTGCTGTTTTCATCACATTTTTAAACAGCAGCTTTTCCATCAAGTATCTTTAGCTCATGTGATCTTGGCAATATCACCCACCAGTACCAGTCAATGTTGCTTGGCAAGAACATTTTGGCTTCACAACTTGATGTGGTATATATATGTTAATGTTTATATTTTTTTATTTTTATTTTTTTATGATTAGTATCTTCAGTGTGGTTGATCTTGATCTTGACTTTTACAAGTCGGTTGATTGGAGTGTACCAGAAGTACAAGAGAATAAAGATAGAGTGGAAAAAAACAACATGAAATTATAGTGGAGAAAATAGTAGATGGTGATGTAGTCTTTCACGTTAAACAGCATTAATGTTAGACATGATGTTCTATTGGGGTTGAGCCAATTGGAGAACAGTCAAAAGTTGGCAATGAAAAATTTGAAAACCGACACGCTTATGGCGATGTGTTTTCAACAGTTAGATCATCATCATACGATCAAAAAAGATAGCAACTGACTATTATATATCCAATCAAAGCATCAATTTCCTAATTTTTTCTTTTTTTTTTTGCCAAAGGATTTTCATGCTCTACGCAATGCAAGGAAACGTCCAATTGACGTTAACAATGACATGCTAGCCAAAAGTGGCATTAGCTGTGACAGGACTATAGCTTTGAATGAGTGGGGAAAAAACAAAAGAAGCAGAGTGGCAGGAAATTGCCAACAATATTGGCAAAACCAAGTGACGAGAGAAACATTAATGCAAGAGAACAAGGTAATAATATATATATATATATATATATACACACATATGTTAGCCATATATGGCAATTGTAACCCTGTAATTAAGCCTAGTTTTGGCCAATGTTGAACAAATTAATAATCGTCTTAAAAAAATGGCTTAATTTGGTTTCTGCTAGTATAAGGTTTTGATATTCTTTATACATAATATCATGAAGGTGCAGGTACTGCCTGTAAGGAGAAGCCAAAAGCTCACTGACAAAATCACTGCTCTTCAACAGCTGGTTTCCCCCTACGGCAAGGTCTGTAATTTTATTTTATTTTTTGAATTTTGATCTATTAATTTGAATTCGCCTTTTGTCATAAGACGGTTGATTATCTATCTTGACAAAGCAATCAAATTGGATTAATTGTATATCAAACTAGTCCGTTTGACATTAGTTGGTTTAAACCAACTTTTTAGTTAGAAAAAATGTAAAACTTTTACACGCTACAATAAAAGCAAAAAAGTTGCTATAATATAAAACGCTCATATGCTACAGTGTTTACAATTCTAGTCACTGGTTCTAACCACTATGCGAAACACCCTAAATTAACGTTGCAGACTGACACTGCATCAGTTCTTCAAGAGGCTTCTCTCTATATCAAGCTTCTTCAGGAACAAATTCTGGTACTTATATATATATATACACACACACACACACGCATATATAACACTTCCATAATTTGTTTTGTTTTTGACGTGTATTTCTTTCTTTTCTTGTTAAAGCAGAATCTGTTGCGGATGCTGAGTAGCTCATACGACGATAGTGTTAAAATCCTGCCTCACTCACAGGTATTACAAATCAGGCCAAATTACTATCTTTTTTTTTTTTTTACTTAATTTGCGTGATGGTTTAAATTTCATTTGAATCATAATCTCTTACAATTACCCTTTTCGTTTGCTAAATGGAAATAAACGTGCACAGGAAGCTGGAAAGAGGCGGCTAGACCTTAGAAGCAAAGGCCTTTGCTTGGTTCCAATATCATTTACCCAGAAAGTGACAATTGATCGAGAGAGATTTATTGATCACAAATACCGACGTTACTAGCTTTTAAGGAAAATTAAACCTCCCCCAATATATATATATATATATATATATAGTTATGTATTGCTTTACAATATAGTAAGTTTTATGTTCTTAAGGAGGAAGTTAATTTGAGTTATTAGAACCTTCTGGCTTGCTAAGTTATAGAATTAGAAATCTAAAGTAATTCAGAGATTTTCTGTGCTTTGGTTCAAGCTAGCTAAGGTAATTAAGAGAGTATCTCAATAATTAAACAGAAAATGCTATAATTTTGTCATTGGTAGTGATTTTTATAGGGTATTCTCAACTAATCACTAGTTCACATGTTTATTCTAAGTAGCAGGTTATAACACAAGAACCTAACCAAAAACTAAACGAAAGGAAAGTAAAAGCAAGAGAGAGAATTCACCAAATTGAGTGACAAAATCCGAGTGTGAGATGCATGATTAAAGTGATAAAAAGATGGATTTTATATATGTCAGGGTCAATTAATTTGATAAAAAGAATTGATTTATGTATCATTATTTGACAAATTAACTCTTGAATCCGAAAAACTAATAAAACTGATCAAAGCAACCTTAAAAAAAAAAAAAAAAAAAAAACTGATCAAAGCAAACTGACATAGTGATACCACATCACTATCAGATTTTCAAGAGGCTTTCCTTTTATATGATCAAGCATTGTTTTAAACAAAATTTGGGTATGTATTAGTCCTCTGAAACAAATTTAAGCAACAAATCTCATGTGTTTTTTCCTTCCATTCAATAATTGGGACACTCACTACTATTGATTTCTTTTTTGCCTGAAGCAGAATATATGGGTTTTTATCATTTTGATTACCCTGTATTTGATTTAAAGAAACATCATATCAGTATTTTGTTGTTTGGAATCAAAACAGTATCATGTAGTTTTTGAAAATATCATTTTGGTGCTCTTGAGTTTGCTTTTTGTGACATCAAATTTTTAACTTACTCTTTTATTAATAAATCTAAATTATTTTGTTAAAGCTATAAAAGAAAATAAATGCAAATAATACCACAAAAAGAATAGGTCCATCTATGCATTTTTCTTTGATGAGTTTTGTTTGATTTTTTTGTTTTGAATTTCTATTATAATTTTATAAAATTAATTTAGGGTTCATTAATAAAAGTTGAAAAGAAAATTTCATGTTAAAAAACACAAACTCAGGGCGCTAAAATGATATTTTTGAAACTACAAGGTATTGCTTTAATATTTTCCTAACAACTAGGTACCAATGTGATATTTCTCTATAATTTAGGGTGCCAAAATGATAATAACCTCAAAATCTATTTTTGAATGCTGAGAACTTCATACGACAATGTTAGAACCCATCATTTACAGGTAGAAATCAGGTCACTTTACTTTTTTCTTTTTTTTTTTTGGTCGATGAGTGCTTTGGATCATTCATGAATTGAAAAACTCGTGTTGTTTTGTTGATAATCCCTTACCAACCCCATTTTTGGCAAGAAACAAGGGAGACTTTTGGTGTCATCTTTGTCCTGTCCCCTTATAAATCAAAATTTAAAGGCCCACTTACAAAAAGAAAGTGATATGATTTAATTCTACTCAAAAGATAGACTCTATTTCACTCATACCACCACAACCTAATGAACACGGCATAGTCTACTTACCGGGCTGGACATCAAAGTGGAACTCTAGACTATGAAGCCTTGAACTCATCTCGAGAGAGAGGGGAAAAAAAAAAAATAAAGACATCCTAACCGCTGCACCACTCCTTTGGTACTAGCGAAGGCCTAGTCTTGGTGCGGATACCATGAAACTCATAAGCTGACATTGGAAGAGATTTGAACCAAGGCCATATATAATACCTGATGTAATTATGTATCACTAATCTAGTACTCCTGGCCACGTTTACCTATGGTACATTTTGATATATTGAAGAAGGATGTATAATTTCAATGGTCTTTTCTTTCGCCAGTTGAACTATAATATTTATATGTTAAAGCCCATTCTTTCTCATCCAAAGCTAAAAAGGAACGCTGGAATTGACCTTATAATGAATAGAAGCAGAAGCAAATGTCGTTTACTCAAAATTAAAGAGACAAGTTCAAGTGACTAGAAAATTAAAAGAGTGCTAATAAGCCCAAATAAAGCTCATCAATTCATTAAAAACAAAAGGGAAGATCAAAAGCATGATCAAGACGACAACGATCATGTCTTTGTCGTTGCCATAATCCTTGAGGGCGAGACTAAACTCGCAGCATGATGATCAGCTAAAAAGTGCACAAGATTTGAGAGCAACCAATTCAAATTAGTCTGCTTGCATTCATTGTCACGCTGATCATGATAAGTCATTCGACCAAGCGCGCGCCAGCGAATAGCGAGAAAATCACTCGACCTCCATGAGCCAGTCTATATATATTTCAGAAAGTCCATTCGATCTTGAAAGACAATTAGTGCTAGTGTCGTATTCCTTGAACCATTTCTCTTCCACTTTGTCTCTCAAAACCCATATCTCCATGTAATTAACAGAGCCGTACTCCACACACCCAATGTTCCCTTGTATGTTAATCAACTTAAACTCTTTATAAGATGATCTTCTTGGCCAATGCCCTCCTAGCCAGCCCCGAAATTGTGATGTAGATCAAACGACATTATTGTGTGGTGATATAGGATAGTGTTGTTTGAGGACTCTGGGATAACCTTCCAAAACAATGTCCTGCTACATTCTAGCATATAACCACGAGTATAGAGAGGTGTAACAATGGTATATCCTACGGAATTTAGAGGAAAGCTAAACTGAATTTGACAGGTACTAATTGTCTCGGATTGAGCTTTCTTTATGAAGTTGCTGTAGAACAATGATTTTATTAGTATTGAACGGAATAATGCTGTCTCAGATGACAAAGACCAGAACTAGAACTAGAAATAGAAATAGTAATAGAAGGTTTTCGAGTGACCTTCTTCACTCCTCACTCTCTCTATTGTTCAGATACTTTTTCCATGAATCCCACCCTTCCCTGCTCTGCTATTTATTCATTTTCCTTAACAGAATTTCCCCAATCCCTATGCTAACAAACTAACCTCCCATTGCTAGACGCCCACGATCCCGCTTTCTTCGGAGATCACTCCTACCACGTGATTTCCTTCTTTTAACAGCTTCGGAGTCACCTCTTCCTCTTCTTTTTCCACGTCAGCATTCTTAGACCTATCTTCCTCAGCATTATGACTTATTTCCACCTCAGCCAATTTAAGTGATCTTTTCCCAGCTTCAATTTCCTTCCTCTGCCTCCTCCTCACATATGTGATGCGAATAGGAGGTCTGTTGCTTCCATCAGTACCCCCCGCCCAGAGTCGCACCTTGTCCTCAAGGTGAAATTCAGGGAAACGGTCAGCAATAACATCAAACGATTCCCAGGTGTCGTCATGATCCGGGAGACTTTCCCAATGTATAAGTACTTCCCTTTCCAATTTACCTCCTTTAGTGGTGTGACGGACTCCACGAACAGCTGCCGGAGAGGAATTAAGCTCCAAGTCCGAGTTAAGTTGTGGTGGCAGGCCAGAAACTGGTGTAGTAGCTCCAACTGCATTACGGAGTTGAGACACATGAAACACTGGATGGATTACGGCTGATGGTGGTAACTTCAATCTGTAAGCAACGGGCCCAATGCAAGACTCTACTTCAAATGGACCATAGTAACGAGGTGCCAATTTCTCATTTTTCCGCTGCGCAAGGGAACGTTGACGATATGGCCGCAATTTTAAATAAACCAGATCTCCAACCGAGAATTTAACATCACGCCGTTTACCATCAGCCGCTGCCTTCATCTTTTGCTGTGCCCGAAGTAAATGCTGCTTAAGCAATTCCAGCATTGCATCCCTTGCTATCAATTCTTGGTCTACAGAAGCTACTGGTGATACCCCTATTTCATAACGAACTAATGGTGGAGGTTCACGTCCATACAAAATACGAAATGGAGTGGTCTTGGCTGCGGTATGGAAACAAGTATTATACCAGAATTCGGCCCACGGTAGCCATTTCACCCATTTATTGGGAGCATCGGAGGAAAAACAACGCAGGTAAGTTTCTAAACACCGATTAACCACCTCAGTTTGTCCGTCCGTTTGCGGATGGTATGCAGTGCTACGGTGGAGGGTAGTCCCCAATTGTTTAAAAAGCTCCGTCCAAAAGACGCTCAAAAACACTCGGTCTCGGTCTGAAACTATGGTCCGGGGGATTCCATGCAGACGAACGATGTCTCGAACAAAAGCAGTAGCCACTGTTACGGCTGTGAAGGGGCGACGCAAGGGAATGAAGTGAGCATATTTGCTGAGTCGGTCAACAATGACGAAAATCACACTATATCCGTCCGATTTAGGCAAACCTTCAATGAAATCCATGGACAAATCTTCCCACACTCGTTCGGGCAGGGGTAAAGGTTGCAGCAAGCCTCCCGGAGCTAGGGCCATGTACTTGTTTCTTTGACAAACTGCACATTTGGCCACATAATTCATCACATCGGTTTTCATTCCGAACCAAAACCATTCCGCTGCTAGCCGTTGGTAGGTCTTTAAAACTCCTGAATGGCCTCCAATGGCGCTGTCATGATAAACTCGTAGTAGTTCGGCCACCATGGGTGACTCTCTTGGTACTACTAATCGCCCTTCATGCATAAGCCGCCCATGTTCCAAAGCAAATCCGGGGTGTGTCTGCTGGTCCTCGAGCAATCTAGCTTTGATGTGAGCCAAACGTTCATCTAAGGCAACTTGTTGTTCAAGTTCTTCCGTGTTAAGTACCATAGGTGCGGACAAGGCTCCTAAAATAGTTGCAGCAGGCAATCTTGATAATGCATCAGCAGCTTTGTTCTCTAAACCAGGTTTATACTGAATCTCAAAGTCATACCCAAGGAGTTTGGTGAGCCATTTTTGGTGATTTTCACTTAGCAACCTTTGTTCCAATAGAAATTTCAAGCTTCTTTGATCAGTGCGAATAAGAAACTTCCGTCCCAACAAGTAGGGCCTCCACTTTTGTACCGCCAAAACAATTGCCATGAGCTCCCTTTCATACACGGATTTAAGGCGATTCCTAGATGAGAGGGCTTGGCTAAAGAATGCTATAGGTCGTTGTTTTTGCATTAAAACTGCTCCGATTCCTACTCCTGATGCATCAGCCTCAATAACAAATTCCTTAGTGAAATCCGGTAATGCCAACACCGGAACTTCCACCATTCTTTGTTTGAGCTGATGAAAAGCTTGCTCGGCTTCAGAATTCCAAATGAAATTATCTTTTTTAAGCAAATTAGTCAAAGGCAGAGCAATGGTACCATATCCTGCCACGAATTTGCGGTAGTATCCTGTGAGGCCAAGGAATCCCCGTAACTCCCGTAAGCATGTAGGAACCGGCCATTTTATCATTGCTTCTATTTTTGAGGTGTCCACAGCAACCCCTTGACCAGAAATAATGTGCCCCAAGTACTCCACTTCTTGCTGCCCGAAACTGCACTTCTTAAGGTTGGCGTACAACTTATGTTTCCATAATACTTGGAACACCATTTCCAAGTGTTTTAGATGCTCTTCATGGTCTCGGCTGAAGATGAGAATGTCATCGAAGAAAACCAGTACAAATCGCCGTAGATAAGGACGGAATATCTCATTCATTAATGATTGGAATGTAGCTGGAGCATTGGAGAGACCGAAGGGCATTACCAAAAATTCAAAATGGCCATCATGGGTCCGGAATGCTGTCTTAGGAACATCTTCGGGACGTACACGGATTTGGTGATATCCAGACTTGAGGTCGATTTTAGAGAAAACAGTTGCGCCATGTAATTCATCAATCAGTTCATCAACAACCGGAATGGGAAACCTATCTGGCACCGTCTCCCGGTTAAGAGCCCGATAGTCAACACAAAAACGCCAGCTGCCATCTTTTTTTTTTAACCAATAAAACTGGGCTAGAAAAAGGACTTATACTGGGCTGTATGATTCCTGCTGCCAACATCTCCCCCACGAGCTTTTCAATTTCAGCCTTCTGAATTTGGGGATACCGGTATGGTCGTACATTGATCGGAGAGGACCCGTCCTTAAGCACAATAGCATGTTCCTTCCCGCGGAAGGGAGGCAAGCCGGTTGGAGTCTGGAACAGTTCCGACCAATTGTATAATAGTTCCTGAAGGAAAGTAGGAACTTTCGTGGTTGATCCTGATTCATCCGCTGGACGTACCGAGAGATTCCCACATTCTAAGAGTATTCCCTGGCCCTTATGGCGCACGGCTCTCATCATAGACTTCAAGGATACTGAAGTTCGGCACAAGCTAGGGTCTCCCTGTAAGCATACTAGTTCGCTTCCCACCTTGAATTTCATGGACAAAGTTCCCCAATTAACCTGCATCGCACCCAAGGTCGCCAACCATTGCATACCCAAAATCACATCCGAACTTCCTAATTGTAATGGCAGAAAATCTTCAATAATTTCTAAATTTTGAAGGGTCAAGCTCACTCCCCGACAGATTCCTTCTCCCTTAACTGATATCCCTGTGCCCATAATTACCCCATAATCCCCTGTTTTATCTAATGGCAACTCCAATTTCGTAACTAAGTCCTCAGAGATAAAATTATGAGTAGCCCCACTGTCAATAAGAACCGTTACCTCATGAAGTCCAATTGTTCCTTTAAGTTTCATTGTTCGCGGTGTAGTCAAACCCACCACCGAATTCAAGGAGATCTCCACGCACTCCTCTGGTTGCTGTTCACAGTGACTCTCCTCAGCGACATCTTCTATTGCATCGTCTTCTTGGAAGACAAGGACCTGCAGTTCTCTGTTTGGACAGCGATGTCCTATAGAAAACTTCCCATCGCACCGATAGCACAGCCCTTTCTCTCTTTTCAGCTGTATTTCGGCATCGGTGAGTCGACGGAAGGGCGTCGTCGGGGTGCTTCGAGGATTTTCTGGAGGAAATTGATTAGATCGTCCAATTCCTGTTGAGAAATTCTTCTGAAACGAAGGAGAATTGGAAGAACCGAGTTTGGGCCCAATACTGGAATAACCCGGAGGTTTATTAGTCTTCAACTGTATGTTTCTGTCCTCAATGCGTTGGGCCATCTCCATAATTCGGCCCAGCCCTTGGGGTTTTAGCATCCTTAGTTCTGCCCTAATATCAGATCGCAATCCATTGATAAAGGTGCTCTCCAAGACTTGCTCTGAGAGATCTTTCAGCGGCGCGGCCAGAACTTCAAATTGCCGGCGGAACTCGCGCACAGTGGTGATCTGCCGAAGTGCAAGAAATTCCTCATATCGTGTTCCTTCTTGCGTGGGCCTGAAGCGTTCTAACAGCATGGTCTTGAGCTCAGGCCAGCTTCGAATGACGCGCCGCCCATCCTCCCATTGAAACCAAGCCAAGGCGTCACCGTCGAGGCTGATAACTGCTGCCTCCAATTTCTCAGGGTCGCTCAAACGATTTAAGGTGAAGTAACGCTCCACCCGAAACACCCATCCATCGGGATTAAGGCCATCGAAGATCGGCATTTCAACTCGGCGTGGTCTGCACTCCAATCGCCCTGTTTCCTGCCGTTCACGCCATGATTCACGTGTGCCACCCATCGTATCAACCTCCTCCCCTTTATGTTCTCGAGCTCGTTCTTCACTCCCTTGCGTTTGGGCCCATTGAACCGAAGTCTGCTCACCTTTGGCTGAAGTACCTTCTTGGCCGTGATCGTTCCTCTGGGACTGTTTCAACTCCTCCAAGCTGGCTAAGATTCGTTCGAAGCCACGTTCCAAATTAGGTATTTTCTTAAGCTCCTCTCGCAGTGATTCAAGTTCACCACTCATTGTTCCCAAGTCGCGCTGAAATTCACCTCTTGCTGCTTTAACTCGTTCCATGCGTTCTTCCATCCGTCGGTCTTCTGTTTTCCTCGTCGTCATGGTGGAATCGTCACCGCTCTGATACCAATTGGTATATCCTACGGAATTTAGAGGAAAGCTAAACTGAATTTGACAGGTACTAATTGTCTCGGATTGAGCTTTCTTTATGAAGTTGCTGTAGAACAATGATTTTATTAGTATTGAACGGAATAATGCTGTCTCAGATGACAAAGACCAGAACTAGAACTAGAAATAGAAATAGTAATAGAAGGTTTTCGAGTGACCTTCTTCACTCCTCACTCTCTCTATTGTTCAGATACTTTTTCCATGAATCCCACCCTTCCCTGCTCTGCTATTTATTCATTTTCCTTAACAGAATTTCCCCAATCCCTATGCTAACAAACTAACCTCCCATTGCTAGACGCCCACGATCCCGCTTTCTTCGGAGATCACTCCTACCACGTGATTTCCTTCTTTTAACAGCTTCGGAGTCACCTCTTCCTCTTCTTTTTCCACGTCAGCATTCTTAGACCTATCTTCCTCAACATTATGACTTATTTCCACCTCAGCCAATTTAAGTGATCTTTTCCCAGCTTCAATTTCCTTCCTCTGCCTCCTCCTCACATATGTGATGCGAATAGGAGGTCTGTTGCTTCCATCAAACAACCATAATTCTCTTGAGGCGAAGAGGGCCAAGAAAGGGTGGGTCATGTAGTCCTACATCACGTAAAAATGGACATAGGAAGTGGTTAATAAGTAATGACACCAACTCTTAATGGCATGAGGTCTTTTAGGATAAAGCGCAATAGCAAAACCGTGAGGACTTAGACAAAAAACGGATAATATCATACCAAGTCGTAGCCAACGACCCTAAACGTGAGCTGATTGTAACAGCCATGATTTCCTTTGAGGTGAACCTTCACACTGCAATAGATGACACTTTACAAAATTTATTAATCAATAATATTGATAATAATAATGGTAGTGATAAGAATCACAATAAATAATAATAATAATAAAGAGCTCATGATTATAATTCAATCAATAATTTATTTACTTACTTGTGGCAATAAATTGAGTTTTAAAAGTTGAAAGCTTTGCAATCTCTACCACTTATAAGAATTACAACCTTGCAATTTACTTGAATTATTCTAGGTACAAGATAGCTTCCCATAAAGTCCCTAAATGTTCAATGGATTCTCCACAATTTATGCCCATTCAAACTCAACATTCGGTCAAAGAGGGGTTGTCCAATACAAAATTAACATAACAATTTCTATTACATTTGCAATTTGTATAACTTAAGCTATGAAAGTCCCTTCTGAATACTTCAATAACCAAAATGTCAATCATGAGGTCTGCTTTAAGTTGGAAAAATAAGATCTCGAATCAATTCCAAATGCAAATTCCAATGCTTAAAGACATCTACGTACCATTAATCACCAAATTTTTTTTTAAATGAACTTCCTTTTAATCAAAGAACTTGCCTCTAAAATATTATTCTATAATCACCAAATTCTCAACAAATCTTTCTTTAATCAAATAATAAGCCTTTAGAATACTATACACTTCTCATTCAACTCCTAATGATATCACATATCCTCAAACTCTTGTGACATGATTCTTCACTAGAACCACTTTTAGTCAACCTAAACTCTAAGTTTTTCATCCCCTTAGCATTTCATCAAGCATTATTCATCTATATACACTGATCATTCAATATCAATCTTGATTATATTACATAAGGTCCTCAAACTTCTATAGCACAATCTCCATTAAAACAAAAATTAGTCATCCAAAACTTAAGTTTTTCATCTCATTGGTAGCTCATCTAGCACAATTCATGCCCATGAACTACTACTATTCAAATATCAATCATTTGGTTTGTTGTCTTTCCCCCAAACAATTCTCTATTCATAAAAGACAAAACCAACTATAGACCTTCAAGAATATAACTAAAGAAAATCCAAGTATACTAATTCCTCAAAATATAGCAAGATCATTCATGTCTCATAAAGCATAGTTTTACAATCTTTATCATCTAAATCCCAAAACTTCATGATAAGGATTGTAAAAAAAAACAAACCAAGCCCCAAAGTATAATCTCCTCAAGGTTTCATAACAATGCACTATTCTATAGTCGTCAAACTAATTTCACTTCTTTATCATGTAAACCCAAGGTTTCACAATGAGGTTTGGAAAAACATAAAACAAGTCCATTGGTATCTTTTCCTCAAGTTTTATAACAATAAACCATTCAACGATCACCAAATTAAATAGGTCCTTAGATTGTTGAACATACGCATACCTCTCATATCAATGATTGGGATTACCTTCCAATATAGTTACGAATAATAAAAAAAATCTCGTCAGATGATAAGAAAACACTTAAAGAGTTTCAAACATAATATCAAGAACTCCATCCAAAGCTGTAACTTAACCATCAAGCGAATTCTTTGCAATGATTGAGGATATCATTATTCCATGAGATTTGTTCCAAATAATCTTTTTCATATAACCCTACAACTTATTGTCATAAGTACTTCTATAAATGAAATTTCATGGCTCAGTTCATCAAATAATATAAATCACTTAATGAAAACTTACTGGTGAAGTCAAGACCACGCTATTTGGAACAGTGTGCATATGGTTTTGTCTACGGAAACCCTTTTGGTTTTGATATTATTATTTGTCACGACCCCAATCATGACTTCCAAATATAACAAAATACTAACACAAATTAATAAAATTTTGTGAATTCTTTTAAAACAGTTTAAAATTTGGAAATGATTTAGATTCTTCAAACATGAATGATTCAACACTATTAATTATGCATAAATTATTTTGGAAAATTAACTAAATAAAAATTCTTAAGTTTCGACAACAACCCAAATAAGACAATTTTTTTTCTAAAGTCTCAAGTTTGAAAATTATTAAATTTACAAACGCATGATGACAACCTAAGACAAAAGTGCACACAGGTCGGGCCATATGCACACACAGTCCTAAAGTAGCCGCAATCGTGTTCTCACTCAATGTATGAGCTAGAGGTTCCATTTAAAGTTCCTGTAATACATAACAATAATTACTGTAATAAACTCATTAAGTAAAGCTTTTATCGCACAATATAATTAATAAAAGTTTTATGAGTGCATGAAGTTTTTTAAATAATACAATGTAATTTAGGCATAGGCTTTAGTATGGGCTTTATTATCATTTTTAGCACAATTACATAACAACACTAATCACCCTACGAGAACTAATCTCCCAAAATAATAATTTAAGGACATTAATTACCCTGCAGGAACTAATCTCCCAAATAATAATATATGCAGGTATTAATCACCCCACATCCGACGCCTTATATACTACGACACTAAGCCATATGAAAATATCATGAATTCAAATATAACTTTCCCAATAATAATATCATGCGGTTTCGAAATAATCACACACACACACATATATATATTATATATCATTTCTCAAATATCCAAAATCCTTAGAAATATATATAGGATAAATCAATCTTTCAAATATCCAAAATACAGAAAACATATACAACATCGTTATGTGTTACAAGTGAGCACTCCACTTACTAATTATTCAAAAGTAGTAAGTGTGAAAAAGTCGGCCTCTTCGCATAGCGATGGTGTACTGTAATTCCTAATATTATTACTTTATCATTTAGTCTCACAAGTCATCATTTCAATGATTTAATCACATCACAAATCAAGTTGTATAATCATATAGTGAAATTGCAAAACAACACTTTTACGAGAAATTTCTAAACTTGGACAGGCTCACTTTTGAAAAAAGAAAACAAATCCACAACAATCATTTTCATCAAATCCCAAAAATATAAGAAGAGCCACTACTCAAGGAGCTGAAATCAAGTTTCTAATATCTCAAGTTTTTCTTTAAGCCAAATCATGTCATCATCGTAGAACATAATCTCAAAACCAATTTTAGGTATGATAACATCAACAATATTTTGAAATGAATGATAATTTTCATAGCACTCATAATACTTAAAAACAATAGCAAAGATTATGTTGTTCAAAACTCAAGAATATAAAATCTTGAAAAGATTATGTTGTTCAAAACTCAAGAATATAAAATCTTGAAAATTCTAACATGTTCATCATGCAAAATCAACAACATTTAGCATAAATATCAAAATATTTGCTTCATAAAATATCCAAATACATTAACAAACAATTCAAAGAAAAGTTTTAGGTTAAGGCAACCTACTTATACTTTATAATATCACATTGAAAATTTAATATAAAACTAGATAAAACAACTGCCCTCAGAAACACATTTGAAATCCAATAAGGTTCCGATTACGGTATCGTCAAATATGCCGTACCTTCATCAATTTTACTTTCAACTTTGAGGAAGGCCTAGTCTATGACTTGGAAAACGTTCAGTGGTGGTTTCAAGGGATGAATTATGGTGGTTTAAAGCTGGAAATCCTTGGTTGCAAATGGCATAAGTATGTGTCGAACATGACACACTATTGAAGGAAGGAAACAAAAATGCATGGAGAAAAATATGGAGGGTAATGATGAAGATATTTCATTTAATATCTTTATCATATAGTCATTTTAATAACGTATCTGGAGAGAAGAATTACATGGGGAAAAGAGTTCATGAATACATCACATCATGGAGCATGCATATAACATATGAAAATAATGCAGAGCAGTAGTAAATTAAAGAAGAAAAACAAGTAATCAGAGAAATGGGAAAAGCAAAGAATAATGAGCAAAATGGTATTAGCACATTCTATATGCAATTATAACCAGCTCATGCACTAGGAGGAATAAAGGGAGAGTGAGAGATAGACCCGAAATATAGCGGGAGAGAGGAAATGTCCGGGGTTGTTAATTTAGTAGACATGGAGTGACAGGTTTCCATGAAGTCTCGTAGCTTAAATAAATAAGACAAATAAATAAAAGGGAAAGTTCAAGGAAAACAAACGAGTGGAGGAACACGTGGAGGTGTGATGGATTTGTCGGGGAATCTTATACAAATAAGATTATCTTTATATCATTCTAATAATGAATGTATAGATTACTGCCATACGCTCGTAAGTCATATATATCTAACATGACAAGAAATAATGTGTTGGTGAGCTATATGAAAGTACATCAATTATTGTAAAGAAATATATTGTATTTAAAGAAAAAGAAAATTTATTATATATTTATATTGAAATCGACAACTCTGTGTTATATGAATATATATATATCTATATATGCACGCACATATAACATTTATCACAGGAACCATGCATTACAGGGAGGTATGATTATTATTTTATCCTGCCCTGTAATGTTTTGTGTACCTTTTACCAAAAGCATAGTATAACAATTATATTTATAAATATATATATATATATATATATAATATTCATCAACAACAATAAGACATAGGGATATATGTGTGTGTGTGTGTATGTATATATATAAGATTTCAATGGTATAAAATTGTACATAATGGAAACTGATAATACAAAATAGCAATATGCTTCTCATGTAAGAAATGTGAAAGTCTCTTCCACTTACTTTACTCAACACGTACACATGCACAATTATTTGTTTATACATAATTTATATATATATATATATATATATATATATATATGAACCTATGTGACAACTTATATTCATAAATACGTTTCAAATATGAGCATGAATTAACATAGTTATAAAACAGTTAGACAAAAAAAAAAAAAAAACAATTAGACAACATATTATAATTGCCTTTTATTTAATAACTTAACTAAATAAACATAAAATTTCAAAACATATAATCGATGATATAATTCATAGAATCATGAAGTATAAAGTAGTTAATAAAATTTAATATTTACGGACCAATCATAATAATTATATTCTAGCATACCATGTTTTTAAATCGAGCCTCGAACCTTCACGTTGCAATAAGTAACACTTTACAAAATTTATTCGTCAATAATGATGATAATAATAATGGTAGTGATAATAGTCACAATAAAATAACAATAATAAAGAGCTCATGATTATAATTCAATAATTATTCATTTATTTATTTACTTGTGATAATAAATTGACTTTTAAAAGTTCAGGCCTTACGTACTTCATTAAGACTAAGAATGAGGCTTTTGGAAAATTCCTAGAACATTGATAGAAATAAGGTTGGTAGGAAAATTAAGAGTCTTAGGCTTGATAATGGTATAGAGTTTTGCGGTAGTGACTTTGACAAATATTGTGCTGAACAATGTATTGCTGGGCAATGCACTTGCAAATCTACACCACAAAAAAGGTCCTGGCCGAATGAATGAATAGAAAGATTATGAACAAAGTTAGATGCATACTTTTAGATTCTAGATTGCCTAAATCATTTTGGGTAGAGGCTGCTCCCACTGCTTGTTACTTAATAAATAGATCACCTCATTCTGCATTAGGTTTTAAAGTCCCAAAAAGATTTGGTCTGGGGTACCACCTAAGTATGACCACTTAAGGCCATTTAGATTTATGGCCTATGTTCACACTAATTAGGGCAAACTAAATCCTAGAGCCAGAGAAGCAGTTTTCTTAGGCTATCCTATTCGGCTAAAGGGATATAGAGTTTGGCTACTTGAGGACAAGAAATGCATAATAAGTAGAGACATCGTTTTCAATGAATCTATATTTGCAAAGATTAACATGCAGGATGAAATAGACAACAGAGGGTCAGATACACAAGTCTTAAACGACCTCACATCTAGAAGTTGAAACAACAAACACTTCTTCTCTCCAAGCTGAGATTAACAGTGAAGAAACTGAAGTCCCCAATTAAGGTGGAGCCACCACCCAACCTGAAGAAGAACCTCTTTCAGCATATGCAAACGTTGAAGATTTTATAAGTGGTGATGGTGACTTAAGGAATTATGCTTTGTCAAGAGACAGAACCAGAAGAAATATTAGGTCTTCTGCCAGATTCGCTCAAGCAGATTTAATTGCTTATGCATTATTAGTTGTTGATGCGATAGATTTGAAGGAACCAGGATGCTATTTTGAAGCTAAGACAAGTCCTAATTGGAAGAATTGGCATCAAGCAATGTCCGAGGAGATGGATTTATTAAAGAAGGACAACACCTTAGTTGTAGTTGATAAGCCTAATGGACAAAGAGTTATAGGCTGCCAATGGCTGTTGACGAAAAAATCTGGCATACCTGGAATTGAAGAGCCTAGATTTAAAGCCAGGCTTGTGGGTAGGGGGTTCTCAAGAATTAAAGGTGTGGATTATCATGAAGTGTTTTCTCCTGTAGTCAAGCACACCTCAGAAGAGTTCTTTTGGCAGTTATAGCAATGAAGGATCTGGGATTGGAACAAATGAATGTTAAAACTGTCTTTTTACAAACAAACATAGAAGAGAAAACTTTTATGAGATAGCCAGAAGGTTTTGAAATTGGAGATCCCAACACAAAAGTGTGCTTACTGAAAAAATCCCTATATGGGGTGAAAGAATCTCCATGCCAATGGTATGAAAGATTTGATGAGTTATGTTAAAGCATGGGCACAACAGAAGCAAACATGATAATTGTGCTTATTATGCTCAACTGGAAGATCATTGATTCATTTATTTGTTGATTTATAGGGACGACATGCTTATGGCATGTAAAGATAACCAAAGATTCAGAAGCTGAAGAATTTGATGAACTTTAAGTTTGAAATGAAAGAAATTGGACCAGCAAAGAAAATCTTGGGAAGGAACATTTTCAGAGATAGGACTAAAGCAAAGCTTACAATCAATCATCAAGGTAACTTGGAGAAAGTGTTTAATCAGTTTGGTATGAATTCTGCCAAATTTATAAACACACGAATAGGTACATATTCCAAATTGACTGCTGTAAGTGATAAGGATGCTGAAGTGGAAGCCGCTAAGATGAGAGAAGTGCCATATTCAAGTGCAGTGGGCTTTATGATGTATGCAATGGTGAGCACAAGACCTGATATAGCCTATGGAATTGGTTTAGTCAGTATATTTATGAGTAGGCCTTGTGGAATTCATTGGCAAGCTGCCAACTAGTTACTTAGATATTTGAATGGATCATCAAATTTGAGTTTGGTCTACCACAACTTCAGGTAAGGAGGTTGGATATTGCGGTTCGAATTTTGTTGGAGACTTGGACAAACGAAGATCAGTATCTGGTTATGTTTTTACTGTGGGAGGCAATACTGTGAGCTGGAAATCTAGTCTTTTAACGGGTTATTGCTTTATCATCTATTGAAGCTAAATTTACGGCAACAACAGAAGCCGTAAAAGAAGCACTCTAACTATAGGACCTTTTAAGTGAGTTGGGTCAGGTGCAGGATTCAGTTGTGACTCATTGCGACTCATAAAGTGCTATCTATCTAACCAGGAGTAGCATGTTTCATCAGAGAATAAAACATATTGATGTTAGATTGGACTTTGTTATAGATATTATTGACAGAGGTTTGGTGGATATACAAAAGATTTCAACAAAAGTAAATCCAGCTAATATGTTCACCAAAGTAATTCCAGTCAGTAAGTTCAGAGAAGCTCTGAGCTTGCTAAAATTAATCCTGCCTTAGCACACTTGAAGTCAGATGTTCTATAGTCTGTGATTAACAATGCTCATCATCTGGAGATTTTTTGAAGCTGATGTGTCTCCACATGATTCCCTACAAATGTTGAACTGGACGGTTTTTTCTTATTTCCTGCTCATACTAGGACTGCAACATAGTATGAGTTTGAGTCACTTTTGGTTTTTTGGTTTTTCTAGTCCAAGTAGGATTGGTTCTAGTTATAAGCATTGTTAGCATAAACAGAGGTTTTGTGTATTGAGAAGATTATTCGAAAAACCTTTTCTGAAATACCTGCTAAGAGTTAGAGAGAGAGAGTCTGAGAAAGCAAGAATTTGCTCGGAAAATGGGTGTGTTTGTGTCCTACGAAAGTTCAGAGAGCTTGAGTTTCTCTCTCTGAGGGTGTAACAAAAAGGCTATATTGGACTAGAGGCTTATAACCTTTTCCTTGGACGTAGGTTTTTTTGCAATCTGAAACAAAAAAATTTGTGTCTATGTTCTTTTCATGTTTTTATTTTTATTTTTATTTTTTTTTTCTGCTGCTTTGTTTCTCCGGTGGGCTTGTTCTTGGATTTTGCAGGGTTGATTTTGGCGTAAATTCTAACACAAAGCGAATCCTTTTTCACGTCTGAACCATTTGAAATTGAAACATTTAAGAACACACCAATTTCGATCAATCTATCTATGGAAATAGAAAAAACACTTAAAACTACAATGTTGATGTCCATAAAATATATAGGTCATCTTTCTCAGCTAAACGCAATTGGCAAAGATTAAAAGGAAAAAAAACAAAAACAAAAAAATGAAAGGGAAGAAAAGCTAGCAAGACAAACAAACAAACCAAAATAAGTTTAGATCAAGACGGCGGATATCATGTTGTTTTCATTGCCAAAATCCTTGAAGGAGAGACTAAACTTGCAGCATGAGGCATAAAATACGTTGAAAAGAAGTGAGCCAAGTTGTACCACTCCCATTCTAACTAGGAAATCACATCCTTTTCATATTTCATCAATGCATCGTCGTCGTCACGATCAATCTTAATCCGAGGAAGCCCCGAATTCTCGAGCTCTTTCCCAAGCTCCCGTGCCCGCTTTGCGTACAAAATGACGCTCATAAAGTCACCCAAATCCCATGAGCAGCCCATTGGTATTATGGATAATGCATCCACCGATGCTCTATAAGCATTATCCATGTCCAATATTGGTTCTCCATTAATTACCGCTTCCCGAATGGAAAAAGCATCAATGTCGTACTCTCTAATCCATGTCTTGTCTCTCAAAACCCATATGATGGTAATGTACTGATCCAATAGTATTCCCCAAAAGTGTGCTTACTGAAAAAATCCCTATACGGGGTGAAAGAATCTCCATGCCAATGGTATGAAAGATTTGATGAGCTATGTTAAAGCATGGGCACAACAGAAGCAAACATGATAATTGTGCTTATTATGCTCAACTGGAAGATCATTCATTCATTTATTTGTTGATTTATATGGACGACATGCTTATGGCATGTAAAGATAACCAAAGATTCAGAAGCTGAAGAATTTGATGAACTTTAAGTTTGAAATGAAAGAACTTGGACCAGCAAAGAAAATCTTGGGAAGGAACATTTTCAGAGATAGGACTAAAGCAAAGCTTACAATCAATCAGTAAGGTAACTAGGAGAAACTGTTTAATCAGTTTGGTATGAATTCTGCCAAATTTGTAAACACACGAATAGGTACATATTCCAAATTGACTGATGTAAGTGATAAGGATGCTGAAGTGGAAGCTGCTAAGATGAGAGAAGTGCGATATTCAAGTGCAGTGGGCTTTATGATGTATGCAATGGTGAGCACAAGACCTGATATAGCCTATGGAATTGGTTTAGTCATTATATTTATGAGTAGGCCTTGTGGAATTCATTGGCAAGCTGCCAACTAGTTACTTAGATATTTGAATGGATCATCAAATTTGAGTTTGGTCTACCACAACTTCAGGTAAGGAGGTTGGATATTGCGGTTCGAATTTTGTTGGAGACTTGGACAAACGAAGATCAGTATCTGGTTATGTTTTTACTGTGGGAGGCAATACTGTGAGCTGAAAATCTAGTCTTTTAATGGGTTATTGCTTTATCATCTATTGAAGCTAAATTTATGGCAACAACAGAAGCCGTAAAAGAAGCACTCTAACTATAGGACCTTTTAAGTGAGTTGGGTCAGGTGCAGGATTCAGTTGTGACTCATTGCGACTCATAAAGTGCTATCTATCTAACCAGGAGTAGCATGTTTCATCAGAGAATAAAGCATATTGATGTTAGATTGGACTTTGTTATAGATATTATTGACAGAGGTTTGGTGGATATACAAAAGATTTCAACAAAAGTAAATCCAGCTAATATGTTCACCAAAGTAATTCCAGTCAGTAAGTTCAGAGAAGCTCTGAGCTTTGCTAAAATTAATCCTGCCTTAGCACACTTGAAGTCAGATGTTCTATAGTCTGTGATTAACAATGCTCATCATTTGGAGATTTGTTGAAGCTGATGTGTCTCCACATGATTCCCTACAAATGCTGAACTGGACGGTTTTTTCTTATTTCCTGCTCATACGAGGACTGCAACATAGTATGAGTTTGAGTCACTTTTGGTTTTTTGGTTTTTCTAGTCCAAGTAGGATTGGTTCTAGTTATAAGCATTGTTAGCATAAACAGAGGTTTTGTGTATTGAGAAGATTATTCGAAAAACCTTTTCTGAAATACCTGCTAAGAGTTAGAGAGAGAGTCTGAGAAAGCGAGAATTTGCTCGGAAAATGGGTGTGTTTGTGTCCTACGAAAGTTCAGAGAGCTTGAGTTTCTCTCTCTGAGGGTGTAACAAAAAGGCTATATTGGACTAGAGGCTTATAACCTTTGCCTTGGACGTAGGTTTTTTTGCAATCTGAAACAAAAAAATCTGTGTCTCTGTTCTTTTCATGTTTTTATTTTTATTTTTATTTTTTTTTCTGCTGCTTTGTTTCTCCGGTGGGCTTGTTCTTGGATTTTGCAGGGTTGATTTTGGCGTAAATTCTAACACAAAGTGAATCCTTTTTCACGTCTGAACCATTTGAAATTGAAACATTTAAGAACACACCAATTTCGATCAATCTATCTATGGAAATAGAAAAAACACTTAAAACTACAATGTTGATGTGCATAAAATATATAGGTCATCTTTCTCAGCTAAACGCAATTGGCAAAGATTAAAAGGAAAAAAAGCAAAAACAAAAAAAGAAAGGGAAGAAAAGCTAGCAAGACAAACAAACAAACCAAAATAAGTTTAGATCAAGACAGCGGATATCATGTTGTTTTCATTGCCAAAATCCTTGAAGGAGAGACTAAACTTGCAGCATGAGGCATAAAATCCGTTGAAAAGAAGTGAGCCAAGTTGTACCACTCCCTTTCTAACCAGGAAATCACATCCTTTTCATATTTCATCAATGCATCGTCGTCGTCACGATCAATCTTAATCCGAGGAAGCCCCGAATTCTCGAGCTCTTTCCCAAGCTCCCGTGCCCGCTTTGCGTACAAAATGACGCTCATAAAGTCACCCAAATCCCATGAGCAGCCCATTGGTATTATGGATAATGCATCCACCGATGCTCTATAAGCATTATCCATGTCCAATATTGGTTCTCCATTAATTACCGCTTCCCGAATGGAAAAAGCATCAATGTCGTACTCTCTAATCCATGTCTTGTCTCTCAAAACCCATATGATGGTAATGTACTGATCCAATAGTATTCCCCAAAAGTGTGCTTACTGAAAAAATCCCTATACGGGGTGAAAGAATCTCCATGCCAATGGTATGAAAGATTTGATGAGCTATGTTAAAGCATGGGCACAACAGAAGCAAACATGATAATTGTGCTTATTATGCTCAACTGGAAGATCATTCATTCATTTATTTGTTGATTTATATGGACGACATGCTTATGGCATGTAAAGATAACCAAAGATTCAGAAGCTGAAGAATTTGATGAACTTTAAGTTTGAAATGAAAGAACTTGGACCAGCAAAGAAAATCTTGGGAAGGAACATTTTCAGAGATAGGACTAAAGCAAAGCTTACAATCAATCAGTAAGGTAACTAGGAGAAACTGTTTAATCAGTTTGGTATGAATTCTGCCAATTTGTAAACACACGAATAGGTACATATTCCAAATTGACTGATGTAAGTGATAAGGATGCTGAAGTGGAAGCCGCTAAGATGAGAGAAGTGCGATATTCAAGTGCAGTGGGCTTTATGATGTATGCAATGGTGAGCACAAGACCTGATATAGCCTATGGAATTGGTTTAGTCATTATATTTATGAGTAGGCCTTGTGGAATTCATTGGCAAGCTGCCAACTAGTTACTTAGATATTTGAATGGATCATCAAATTTGAGTTTGGTCTACCACAACTTCAGGTAAGGAGGTTGGATATTGCGGTTCGAATTTTGTTGGAGACTTGGACAAACGAAGATCAGTATCTGGTTATGTTTTTACTGTGGGAGGCAATACTGTGAGCTGGAAATCTAGTCTTTTAATGGGTTATTGCTTTATCATCTATTGAAGCTAAATTTATGGCAACAACAGAAGCCGTAAAAGAAGCACTCTAACTATAGGACCTTTTAAGTGAGTTGGGTCAGGTGCAGGATTCAGTTGTGACTCATTGCGACTCATAAAGTGCTATCTATCTAACCAGGAGTAGCATGTTTCATCAGAGAATAAAGCATATTGATGTTAGATTGGACTTTGTTATAGATATTATTGACAGAGGTTTGGTGGATATACAAAAGATTTCAACAAAAGTAAATCCAGCTAATATGTTCACCAAAGTAATTCCAGTCAGTAAGTTCAGAGAAGCTCTGAGCTTTGCTAAAATTAATCCTGCCTTAGCACACTTGAAGTCAGATGTTCTATAGTCTGTGATTAACAATGCTCATCATTTGGAGATTTGTTGAAGCTGATGTGTCTCCACATGATTCCCTACAAATGCTGAACTGGACGGTTTTTTCTTATTTCCTGCTCATACGAGGACTGCAACATAGTATGAGTTTGAGTCACTTTTGGTTTTTTGGTTTTTCTAGTCCAAGTAGGATTGGTTCTAGTTATAAGCATTGTTAGCATAAACAGAGGTTTTGTGTATTGAGAAGATTATTCGAAAAACCTTTTCTGAAATACCTGCTAAGAGTTAGAGAGAGAGTCTAAGAAAGTGAGAATTTGCTCAGAAAATGGGTGTGTTTGTTTCCTGCGAAAGTTCAGAGAGCTTGAGTTTCTTTCTCTGAGGGTGTAACAAAAAGGCTATATTGGACTAGAGGCTTATAACCTTTGCCTTGGACGTAGGTTTTTTTGCAATCTGAAACAAAAAAATCTGTGTCTCTGTTCTTTTCATGTTTTTATTTTTATTTTTATTTTTTTTTCTGCTGCTTTGTTTCTCCGGTGGGCTTGTTCTTGGATTTTGCAGGGTTGATTTTGGCGTAAATTCTAACACAAAGTGAATCCTTTTTCACGTCTGAACCATTTGAAATTGAAACATTTAAGAACACACCAATTTCGATCAATCTATCTATGGAAATAGAAAAAACACTTAAAACTACAATGTTGATGTCCATAAAATATATAAGTCATCTTTTCTCAGCTAAACGCAATTGGCAAAGATTAAAAGGAAAAAAAGCAAAAACAAAAAAAGAAAGGGAAGAAAAGCTAGCAAGACAAACAAACAAACCAAAATAAGTTTAGATCAAGACAGCGGATATCATGTTGTTTTCATTGCCAAAATCCTTGAAGGAGAGACTAAACTTGCAGCATGAGGCATAAAATCCGTTGAAAAGAAGTGAGCCAAGTTGTACCACTCCCTTTCTAACCAGGAAATCACATCCTTTTCATATTTCATCAATGCATCGTCGTCGTCACGATCAATCTTAATCCGAGGAAGCCCCGAATTCTCGAGCTCTTTCCCAAGCTCCCGTGCCCGCTTTGCATACAAAATGACGCTCATAAAGTCACCCAAATCCCATGAGCAGCCCATTGGTATTATGGATAATGCATCCACCGATGCTCTATAAGCATTATCCATGTCCAATATTGGTTCTCCATTAATTACCGCTTCCCGAATGGAAAAAGCATCAATGTCGTACTCTCTAATCCATGTCTTGTCTCTCAAAACCCATATGATGGTAATGTACTGATCCAATAGTCTTCCCCAACTGTCGTATTCCCTAAAGTTTCTCCTGGTTCTCCTTCTCCCCACCCACCCAACAGTGCTCCCCCCCACCTTAATCAGGTTAGAGAAACAAGTTGAATATGGTTCAGCAGGTGGTTGGAGAGGTTGAAACATTTCAGTTTCGAGATCGAATGACAATATTATAGGCGACAGGGAGAAGTAGCTATCCCAAAATAAGGTCCCATTACATTCCACCGGTCGATAACGGGTGGCGGGTCTAAGTACTGGGCAATTAGGGAAGGTTATTGTCCTCCATGATTGCTCAGGATCACCACCGTTAAATGTGTAGACTTGTGCATAACAATTACCATAAAGGGCTTCATTAGACTTGGTTTTTTCTAGGAAAATCTTGACAATTTTATACTCCTTAGAAGATGAACAATAACCAAATCCCCATAACATCACCATAGCTCTTTGATCATAATCTACTTTGGAGCAGTCGGGCACTTTGATTGCTGGCTCTTCAAGAAGTACTGGATTGAAAACATGGAAACAGTTGTCTTTTACGGCATAGCGTGCTATCAAACCACCACTTGAGAAAATCGACGAGCTCCCATTAAGCGATCCAAATAATTTCGAAACAGATCCAAATTTACACACCTCTAATTGATCATCAACCTTTTCTGCCAAGAGGACGGATTTTTCTCCAGGAGTGGATTTTACTGGCAAATGCTCACGAGAATATCTCCATATGTAGCTTGGGTTTTGCATTGCCCGTGTTAAATGCATGTCTGTAAATTCGGGGTCACTCAAGAATTCGCGCAAAAACTTGCAAGTGCATCTGAGACGTATAAGTGATCTTGTTGATAACCTCCAAACAATGTCGAGTGTAATTTCAGTTGGAAGCCATTCAAAGTAGTTCTCCATTCTTTTATTTTTCTTGATCAACTCACTTCCTCCATGTTTGTCATGACCACCTGCCATCGTGCTATGTAAACAAGAAAATATTGACAACCATTTTAGTTTATAAAACTGCATTAATTGTGAGGCAAAAGAAAAAAAAAAAGCAGAAAAATAAGAGAAGAACGTAAATATGTCGAAATAGAAAATGAAAATCCCAATCTGAGTAAAGGTTCTTAACAACGCTCGCTACCTAAGCATTCATGGTTAAAGTGGAAAACTCATAGTTGGTGATATCGTCGGTTCAATTCCTACTAGATGCACGACAAAAGACACTTAATGTCTATTGAGTTCACTCTGTATTGTCCTTATAAGCTCATCACTCCTAAGCTCATCATTTGCAAATAATGAAATGGTGTCCTGTATTCATATCCTAATTAGAGGAACAGCAAGGCATAACAATTTTATTAAGATTTATCAGATTTATAATAACACAAACCAAAATCTTCAATTATCAGTAGTTCAATTAAATAGAATCATCAACTAAAAACGAAATTCAAATAAAACATAAATTGTAAATTAATCGCATTCTATACGGGATATGGTACATCACACAAATTGCTATAAAACATCATTGATTTATAATAACATAAACCAAAATCTTCAAGTATCTGTAGTTCAATTAAATAGAATCATCAACTAAAGACCAAATTCAAATAAAACATATATTGTAAATTAATCGCATTCTATGCGGGATATGGTACATCACACATATTGCTATAAAATATCATTGGAGTCGAATTTTTTTTGGCTGCAAAACAGGGGGGAAATGTAATGAAATAAAAATCCTTGGCAAAAAAAAATTGAACATATATAAGAAATTTAACCGGATAAGTTATAAATCTGGAATCGGGCCATCTCAAGCACTGAATTGACAAATATAATATAGTACATATACTGAATTTACACAACCTAAAATCAAATAAAAAAAAATCAACAACCTAAAATTAAATAAAAAATAATCAATGTAAAATTTCCAATTTCATCAGAAAAATTACAGATATAACTCCTGAATATGAAAGTTCAATTCAACAAATTGTTCACATACCACGCAGAGGAACAGAGCAGCAATTTGGCGACGAACTGGGCGGAGTCTGTGGTTTATAAATCCAGAGGAAAAACCAAAAAAGCAAGCATTCACAACAAGCACGTTCCCTTGCAAAAAAAGGAAAAAAGAAAAAACCATGCGCAGCAGCGATTTTCTTTTTTAAGCCTATTTTATATGGGAAATAATATTGCGGTACGCGTCCCAAACTAGGTGTAAAATGACTAATATGCCCTTCAGAATAATTATCATTGACATTTGTGCGCCATGCATATGTGTAAGAAAACTCTAGGGTCCGTTTCGTGGTTTGAATCACGGTTCGAATCATTTTGTTACAGTATTTTTTCTCACAAAAATTTAAATTTTTATTTAAATACTCTATTTAAATACTTGAACCAAACAGACTCTTATTAGCTTGGACTAAAAGTTTAATCTGACAATTATGAGGGATTAGCTAGCAAATTATATGCCTCGGAAATTACGAAGGCTTTGCCGACTCTAGGGCTTGGTGCTTTCCAGGTATTTGCGCACTACAGGGGATTGTAATCTTTTTTTTTTTGAAGTTTCCACTTTTGTGGGGAGTTAACTTATCTAGTATCCGAGAAGATTTATTCGTTTAAATCAAAAATTAAATTAAGATTTTAAAGAACGAATTTTGTTATCAAAATTTCATATTCTATAATCATGATATTATGTGACGAAAATGGAATGAAATTATATAAGTAATTTTTGATGAATTAAAGTGAATTTTAATATGTACAAATTTTTTGAGTTAGAATAATTCAAAATTTGTCAAGTGTCTTGGCAAATTTATAGGATGTTTGAAAATGTGGTAGAAACTAGTGGTAGGAACCACTTTTACTGTAGCATGTGAGAGTTTTATACTGTAGCATATTTTTTTTTATTGTTACTGTAGCATGTGAGCTTTATACTGTTCATAACTGAGATTGTGGTGGGAACTGAGTGGTTCTCACCACTGCCAAACACCCCCTTAATGTCATTTGGATTTATGATAAAATCCAATTATATGATAAAAATATACCCTAAAGTAAACATGAGAAAATAATATTAAAATATCATACCAAAGTCTTAAACAATATAAATATTGATTTGTATACAGAAAATCTTTTATCAATAATGTATGTTGCCGAAAACATTGTTTTATATATGGAGAAACATTTTTGGCATTTTAAGAAAATATAACGGTCAAATTTTGTTCAACTTTTATGGTCAATTAATATGGAGGTATCTTTGTAATTTTTTAAAAAGTTAAAGAATATTGACGTGACAAGCTTTGCTCAAATTGGTGTCTCTGTTATTTTAAAAAATACAATTATTTACTAAAAAAAAGAGAGTTGTGAAGGTAGGATATGAGAAGGAGCAATTCTAAATAGCCTTATTAGGCTATCCCAAACGGGCTGAAAAGAGCTTTTTTTATGAGAAATCGTTGACTGCCACAGGTAGTAGTAGTGCAGTAGCCGTGGAAATTTTATGCACCAATATAGATATTAAGATGAATATTATGGTAGACCACCACCAACGCAGTAATCATTTTTTTAATTATTATTGTTAAACTACCACCAACATTTTTGTATGACACTACTATCATTCTGTTTTATAAATATGATATTTGTAGTTTAAAATTAAAGATTTGTTGATATCACATTTTTAGCTGGTTTGAAAACTTGGTTTAAACAAAAAAAAAAAATGATTAAAATCATTTTTGTTATAACTTTGTCTTTCATATAATTTTAATTCTTAAATTGTTAACGGTATTTTAAAAGTATGTTTGTTTCATGCATTTTTTGAAGTCAATGGACTCAAATTTAGATTCGAGTATCAAGAATCCTTCGAATATGTTAAATTTGTTTTCTCCAAAATCTGAATCATTTGAATATCAAGAATCTAAATCCGAATCATACGTTAAATACTCTACTCAATTTGGTTCGAGTATTTAAGTAGAGTATTTGAATGAAGATTTAAATTTTTATGAGAGAAAATACTGTAGCAAAATGATTCAAACCATGATTCAAATATCCAACTAAATGGGCCATAAGTTTTCAAAGTTCCCATCCCCTTAAACTTTTGATACTTGGATATATTTGCTACAGTAAAAACTAAAATTTATATTTGAGGAAAAAAATCATAACTTCTTCAGTTGATATCCAATTCAGATGATTCTTTTTTCATTGTGTTCCTAATGAAGAGGGAAATAAATCAATATCAATATTGCATATTTTTTAAGATCATTAACTTTAAGATTTTATTAGATTTATTAATAAATCAAAAACTATCTTTAGTACCTTTCCAAACATAAATTTCAATTTTATTCCATACTCAGATTAAAACTTAAATGTACATCCCAACGTCAATTCGAATAACAATTCAAATTATTAACTCAAATTACACTAACTCAAATTAAATCATTAATTCAAATCCATTTACCAAACGGACCCTAAGCTTAAATTGGCTTCCCAAATACCCTTATATATATATATATCCCATTTATTTCATCATTAATTATATAAAAAGATCACAAAAAATTCTACTATTTCTTATATCATCGTCCAAAACGCAACTTTTGATACTTTTTTGTTGCTTTTTTCTTTTCTTTTTTATTAATATTTTCTACCAATTTTTTCTTTACTTTTTCCCTATATATTTAAGTTGTATTTGTCTACCACAATCTTCTATTGAATCTTTTTTTTTTTTTTTAACTTCACCATTATGGTGCCTTATTGTATTTTTAAACTCTAATTGTCCATCATTGTCTCTTACAAAATGTTTTACCTTTTTTATGCTTTATCTTTTTTCCTTTTCTTTTTTTTTTTGGCTATTTATCTAACATAATCTCTTATCCCCTTTTATAGATTTTTTTTTTAATTTCTAATCTCAACTTTCTTAATGTAATAATCTCCTTGCTTGTAAACGATTTTGATTCCTATTGCAGCTATTTTTATTTTTTTTTCATAATTTTCATGGTTAAAGTTGTGCTTGTTTGTCAGTGTTTTTAGGTTTCTTTGAACCAAATTTTTAAATTAATAAAATTTTACTTGGTTAATACAATATAGAGTTTTGACTTGTTAATTAATCAACTATTTTTTGAAACAAAATTTAGCCCAATAATGTACATGGGTTTTTTTTTTAAAAAATAAAGTAATAAAAATGAAAAATGCTGAAAAAATTAAAAAAAATACATTCTTGAAATTTTTAAAATCAAATTATGTCATGAATCTATTTTTTCCTTTAGCAATATATTTTTGGATTTGTTTGTTTTGTTTTCCATTTTACTTGTCGAAAAACCCTAATATATTATACGTATACTATATTTTGTAAAAAGAGGGAATATAAGTTTCTTAACTGAGATTGAAATTGTATATTTCATAAATTTCAAAGTAATTTGATGTTAAAAAGTAAATGACGGCCAAAATAAAACAAATTTCTATCTCTAGATGTTATTTGTGCAACTTCTTCTTTCTAAATATCTAAGTAAAATTTTAGGGATAAATTTATGGATAGTTTATGAATTCTTTTCTCTCCCTAAAATAGGTCCATATAGTGAATTTTGTATCATAAATACTCCTTAAACTCAAAACGTATCTTATGAATGGTTATTCTGTTAAAATTTAGAGGGAAAATGTACTTTATCTTATAAATGGTCCTTAAATAATAGATAGTACTTATTAATTCCAAAAATTTCCCTTGAATTATAGTCTTTGTAACATGTTGGCCCCCGAATTTCAAAACATTACATATGTTCTCTCTGGTGTATAAAATGTTAAAAAAAAAAATCATTCAATTAGAAAGTTAATGAAAAATTGACAAATAATTATAAAAATTAGAGTTATTTTGGTTATTTTGGTTATAAATTAACCATAAAAATAGTCTTTATTAATAATTAAAAACAAAAAAATAATTAAAACCATTATACAATTGGAATCCTTTTTTTTTATAGACCAAAAGTTTCTTCAAAATTTTATTAATTTTTTCACACCAAAAAAGTATTTTGAAATTTTAAAAGTTATATATATTAGTGAAATGAAAAAGAATATAACACAAATATATTCAATATAACAAAAAATATGACACAAAATTTTCAAAGAGAAAAAACCTCTAAGAGTATTAAAACCTCTAATAGTATTAAAAACTTCAAAATACTTTTTAAATGCAAAAAAAAAATAAAATTTTATAAAAAATGTTGGTATTTTGAAAAAAGAAGGATCTAAATAGTAGTATTTTTTTAATTATTTTTTTATTTTTAATCATCAATAAAGACTATTTTTATTATAGTTTTAATTTTTTTTTGTTTTTTTTATAACTATAAAAATCAAAATACCTTTAATTTTAAAATTGTTTGTCAATTTACCATTAAAATTATAACAAAAGAACTATTTTTATTAACAGTTGATACTTTAAAAAAATAGATTTATTATGTATTGAAATTTAAGTGTCAACATGTTATAAATGCTATAATTGGAGAGAAATTTTTGTTAATCCTAATAAGTTCATCCCATGTTCCCCAACTAGTATATGTTTTTTTAATTCCCCAACTATTGTTCCTACACCAACCCCTTAAAAAAAAAAAAAAAAAGACGCCAAGTTGAGCCAAGTCGATTGGCACCGAAACGACGCCGAAGGAACGCGCAAAGCGCCTTTGCGTGAATCTCATGCCACCTTCTCTATCTCGCCCATTGGTGACACCATTTATCGGTCCACCAGCTACGTGGCGCGATGTCATGAGATCAGAATCCTATCTTAGCAGCGGTCACCGTCAGATTGGCTCGCCACCAAATGCGAAGAAAGGGCCTCCACATTTTCAAGTCGCAGCCCCTCCTCTTTCAACTAAAGCCTATCATCTCTTCTCTCTCTTTTCTCTTTCTCTCTCATCCCTGTCTTTGAGCCCTAGATTTTCTCAGCCTTTCTTGCACTTTCTTCTCTACTTGTCATCCTCCGATATTTGTTCAACAAAATGGTAAGCGGGTTTTTCACTATCTTACTCTCGACTACTGTCTGTTTTTTTTAATAAATTCCTGTTGTTTGGGTTTTGTGGTAGTTCTTTTCATCCTCAATTCGTGCTGTTTTGGTGATCGATCTGTGAAATATGTTATGTATCGTCGCTGGATTGAAGATTAATTAGGTTTCTTTTACTTGATCGATGTGAGTTTTTGTTTTTGGCCTGGAAGATTTGGCTTTTGTCTATAGATTTTAAATCTGAACTGTCTGATTGTTCGATATTTGCTCCTTATCTGATTGATCGCCTAACACATGACTTATGTTGGACGGACCTCAATGATTCCGACGATCATGTTTTGCATGTTGATTTTGAGTACCTTTGTTTGTCTATTTTAGGGGTTGCAAAACATGTGTTTTGTGCACTTGTTGTTGCACGTGTAAGTAGATTATTGATGCTTATTATTTCGCTATTTGTGCATAGCTTTTGTTTTTTTTTTCCTTATTATTATTATTATAAGGATTTTGATTGCTTTTGTTGTGACTAATGGGACATTTTTTAGTATGTGGATTGGGGATAATTTCAAGTTTAGGGCTTTTCCTGAAAAGAATTTTGATGTAAGCGGGACAAATCAAAGATTTGATTTTTAAGCAGCAACTAGGACAGAATATTGGTTCTGAAGCTGGATTTTGGCCACAACTATCAATAACTTCTTATTCTTAAATAAAGGGAGAAAAATAAAAATTGAACTTGCTTTTGAGTGTTATTTAATTTTTTTTTGGTACTGCTGGCGATATTTCCTTCGTGGGGTTAGTTTTTCTTTTAACGCAAATACTGGGGGTGAAATTTAGTTTTTGTTTGGGAGAAAATTTATAACAAATGATGCTTAGTATTGTAATTGGGTTTAGTTTGTTACTGAGCACTTGTCGGTTTTTATACATTTCTAGGCAAACTCAGCGTCAGGGATGGCTGTGCATGATGACTGCAAGCTTAAGTTCTTAGAATTAAAGGCAAAAAGAACATACCGCTTTATAGTTTTTAAGATTGAAGAGAAGCAAAAGCAGGTTGTAGTGGAAAAGCTTGGTGAACCGACTCAGAGCTATGAAGATTTCACTGCAAACCTTCCTGCCAATGAGTGCCGCTATGCCGTCTATGACTATGATTTCATCACTGAAGAGAATGTCCAGAAGAGCAGGATTATTTTCATTGCCTGGTAATAGTTAACAACCGGTTTTTGTGCTTTGTAGCATTGTTCTTTTTAACCTTTTTTTTTGCCTGGTCAAGTTCATCATGTTGGTTTTTTTTATTGTTTTGCTTGTTTATGATTTACATACGAAGGTCGCCTGACACATCAAGGGTTAGAAGCAAGATGATCTATGCGAGCTCCAAGGACAGGTTCAAGAGAGAGTTGGACGGAATTCAGGTAGAGTTGCAGGCTACTGATCCAACTGAGATGGGTCTTGATGTTTTTAGAAGCCGCTCTAACTGAATGTAAAGGGTGAAACTGTGCAACGGAGAGTCCTCCTTTCTATCTGGGTTTTTATGTGAAATATCCGTACTTTATGGGACATGAATTTATCCTCCTATTATATTGGTTTATGACGTGATTTGTAATGTGGGATTTATTGGTACCTCATTTTGGTGTCATATACAAACTAATATCATATGGTGCTTTGTTATAGTTTACTGTTTGTAAGAGGTTGAAATCTAACTTTTCTTCCTCGTTAGAGATCATTTGTGGTTTTGCTTGAAAATTGAATGGAATCCGTTTATGGTTGAAGAAATACTCCATTGTAGTTTTGCATAAAGGGCTAAAAGCTTTATACTTTGCTTCTATTCTGAAATCCCTTGGGTGGGGGCTAATGCAAAACTTTTTCCTTTGCTTTTTTATATCAAGTTTAGAACAAAGTTTCATCCGATTCCCTCACAAGTCTGGTTTTATGATAAATATTATGGTCTTTTTCAACCTTACTGGATCTTCTTCTCTTTTTTTTTTAATTATTATTTTTTTTTAAGTTTAGTTTGCGTCCTTACCATTTTTTTTTAACGTGTATGCATCGCATCTTAAAAACCGATTTTAAATTTTCGTTTAATATTTTTATTTATTTATTAAATCTACATGTTGAAAGGCACGAGGAAACAAATGAAAAACAAAAGGAGTGAATGAAGTGATCAAACACTCGTTTTAGTACATTCAACCTTAGTGGATTGCTGACAAATATGTCAGGGTCGGTGGGCGATTGTAATGAGATAAGAGTGTTGTTTCCTTTTACCTTGTTCTCTAGTGCGTGAAAATGCAACGGCACCAAGACGACCATTTGTTCTTGTAAGCCGTCACCATTTTAGATAAATGGTCAACCAAACATGCCAAGGTAATCCTTTGTGTGTTTCCACCGAGTCAATTTTTGTACTTAGATAATCAGACTCTTGAACCTACTTTACGCAGGAAATGAAGCAGGGAAAAATCACCTTTTGTGCATGTCAAAGACAAAATTTCTGATGCAAAAGGGAAAGGCCCAAAAATATCTATAAGAGATTTTATGCAAAGATAGACAAACTATTTCTGTAGACGAATTACTGCATTATATATAGAGTCTCAATTTTGCAGTTCGGATGCGAACCAAAATCAAAGATAACCATTCCCCGAGACTGAGGCATCTTTCTCAGGTGGCAATCTTCCAGCTAAGTGTAGAGAAAGCTTCTCTCTCAGAATCAAGGCAGACTTGTCGGCGGATTCACAAAATTGTTGTCCGTAACCAGAATCATGGTGGTGTGAGAAGGGCATTTCATCTTGCATTTCATCTTCCATGTCAATAATGATGTTGTGGAGTATGCAGCACACAAGAATGATCCTTGGCAATCTATGCCTATCAGGCTTCCACATAACTCCGTGTATGATCCTCCACGTCTCCTTCAGCCTTGCCAATGCCCTCTGAGCCACCATTCTCGTGGCATAATGCCGCTTGTTGAACTCGGCCTGAAAATCTGATATGCCTCGTCTACGGTATGGAGTTAGCAGCCATGGCAAAAGAGGAAAACCTGCATCTCCTACTATATATTCTCTCAACTCTGTTCCTTCCGAGAAAACTATCTTCTTCCCATTCAACCTCTCACCTTCTTCAGACAATTTGAAAAAACCCGAGCTTTGGAGCACAATGGCATCACTCAAACTTCCCGGCCATCCAGTAATTATGTTGCGGAATCTCATCTCTGGGTCAACGATTGCCTGTAAGATCATGCTGCAGTTCTTCTCATAATCAAGCCAGACATCATCCGGGTCCAAATTAGGAAGAGTCATCATGATGTGTGTGGTGTCAATTGCACCGCAACAATTTGGAAGGCCACGGATTTTCTCAAAATTCGACTTTATTTTTTCCATCTCTGCTTCAGTTGAAGGCCAACAAAGATGGTGGAGTCCTCTTTCTTCCATTGATTCCACAAACCGCCATGTTAGCTGAGAAACGGTTGACTGGTTCATCCCAAATGACTCACCAACGATAGACAATGAGTCACCTGAGCTAAGCCTCCGAAGAGCAACAGCTACTTGGTCATTCAAAGACAAAGGGTTTCCATTCAAATCAAAATAAGACGTTTTGGCCAACATATCTTCCTTTACTAGTGAGCAGATATAGCTGAATGTGTTTCTTGAAATTTTGAAAATAGATTCAAATGTCATTGAATTCTTTGTCTGAGATAAAGGCCCTGCAAAGTGGAAAAACCAGTGTGTTATATTTCTTTCATGTAAATCTCTACAATACCTCCGCTACACCAGACACGATTCTGCGGAAGAAAATGATTCATAATCATATGAAGTCTACTGTTATCAGAGATGGGAAAACCAGGTCTAGGTAGTTAACTTGTAAGCGAAGATAAGAGTAGAATTATAAACCAGAATACTTATAACAAGTGTTTTCATGATTCAGATGCAACTATCTTCCTTGAAAAACTCTGTCAAAACTATAAAGTAGTTAAAAAATCAATTATTATATTAATAATTGGACTTACTCATAACCAATATTCAATCATGAGCATGTTGGTAGGCTTGGAAAGACATAGTAAAAGCAGCTAAAACATAAAAACTGAACTGCAATTCAAGCATCTTGTTTTTCATCCGCGAGTCTGGCTAAAAAATTTATTAGTTGGCATTAGCATCTAAAAATGCCTATACAAATGAAGAGTCTAGATCTGTGAGATCAGTGCATAATGCCTTTCCTCTTTTCAGATCAGGTACACCCGATAAAGATGTCCCCAGACATAGTTGAGAAGCACCGGCAGATAAAAATATTCAGGATGACATTATTTTCACTCGAGAACATTGATACCATTGGAGAAGTCTGACAGTATTCACCTTAAAAGAAAGACCAGTGAATTTTCGCTTGTTAATACCACTAAATAAGTCTGCCAGTATTCACCTTACAAGAAAAGTACTAGTGATATCCATAGAAGCATAGTTATATCAGTTTTTCAGCAAAGAATGTCCCTAATCAGAAAAGATTGTGTTCAAAGGCAATATTAGCTGATTATTTGAATTGGCATGAATTATCCAGCAATAATACTGGAAAATCAATCAGAAAACTGATTGCATTTTAATGAAAACAGTTGCATGATTCTTGCATAAACAAATTTATATGAGATTTGCTTCTGCTGGATTTGAAGCAAATCCAAAGACTCCTAAACAAGTTATTGTAATCAATATTGTTCATGATAAGAGCATTAAGGCAGTGCAAGCAAAAATAAGAAAAAAAAAGAACATTTTGTTTTGAGATTATTGTATGAACTTATGTTGATTAAACATGACATATATTACACAAAAAACAACAGGTTAACATAACAGAGGTAATGTTGATTTGTTCCTTTATTTTTTCCCTGCGTTTCTGATACTTTATGTATGTCAAAGAATAACGGGCTGCAGGCCCCCTAAATTACATTGAGAGTGTAAGAAATTAAAGGTACATATTTTCATACGCAAAAGAACATAACTTTAGCAAACAGGTCCTTAGTTTCTTGGTTTAACCTAAGTTTAAGTGGCTTCTAGAGCATAATCAACACATGAAATTGATAAAATGCTCCTAAAACATGTCCATGAGAACAATGAAACAATAATGAAAAAGATTATAGAGTCATCTCCTAGTAAGCTGTTAACAAAAGTGGTAAAGTATGTCAATAAGTTTCAGCGAAGTCATACATGTGGAAACACACCTAATATCAAAACCTGGACAGACCCTTTTTGCCAAATTTTACCTAATACAAGAAAAGCCAAACTAGACATTTTTGCACAATCACCACAATTCCCAACTGCTAGCAATATTAAGATATGCCATGAACAAATCAACAGAAGGTATGAAAAGAAATATTACACTATAACAAGATCGAATACAATACACCAATAACACATCGCAGAAAGAATGGCTTTCCCCTAAAATCACCACATACGAAAGGCAACACCAAAATATGTATGATTAAAGGAAGCACGAAAAAACTGCATTGACCCAGTTCCTAAAATTTCATCAAACACGAAAAATCCCCACCAATGACAAGGCCATAACTCATCAAAACCAATACCTGTAATAACAATAACTGAACAAGAATAACACATAAAAAAATGCACAACAAATAAAGTGAAGGAAAAACGTTTTTTTACCAGTAATCCTTTGAGAGAAGTCGTCCCACCAATCCAGGGGTTGACGAAGTTGAGAGCCAAGAGAAGCAACAAACGCATTCTGGTCAACCTTCTTCTCAGCCTTCTTCTTCTTCCTCTTGAACCCTCTATTGGGTCCCATTTGCAGAACTCAAAAGGCCAAAAGAAATAATAAAAACTACAGAGACGAGTCAAGCCTAAGGCAAGCCAAGGCAAGGCATAGTAAAAGAAAGAGAGAAAGACAGAATCTAACTGACCCAGCCCCACTAACCAAGAAAATTAAAGAAACCCAAAGAGTGACATGGAAAACCCATCAATCGTAAGCCTCAATTTAGAACACAAACATGTTATATATATATATATGTGGAAGAAAGAAATAAGAAGATGGCCTTGTCTTTATTTTTCTTTTTATTATTTTCTTCTATCTTTTAGGTGGATGGGTTAATATATATGAAATGAAAATGAAAGTGTGTATGTAATGCATATTCGTTCTGGGTGTGCGAAGTGTTTCTTTTTGTTGGATTTCAAAGCATGCAATAATAAGTCCAAGAATATTTTTCCTTTTTTGTGCTGGGCAATGGGATGAAGAATGTGCGTGTTGGGAACTCTAGCCCAAAGAGTGCAGAACGAGAAGGGAAAATTAAAAAAAATAAATAAATAAGAAAGATTAATTTTCTACTCAAGCTATGAGTGCACATATTTGGGCCTATATATTTGTATGTGCTTATGAGCAGAATTGCTATGGAAAATTCGTTTGAAACTTAAATTTTTATAGACGCGACATAAGTTTGAAACTAATTATGTCATTATAAAATATCGTGACGGATGAGAGGGTAAGAGGAAAAAGAATTGAACAAGTGTTAGGTTTTATCCATTCAAATTGATTAAAAAAATTTAAACAACTCACACAAATTTGAAGATAAAACTTTATTTAACTAAAAATAGTAAAAACAAAGTCGCACCACACTCACAATTGGCATAAATAATCATAGACAAAGACTGAATCTACTAGTAAAACACAAATGAAACACAAAGACAAAAAAAAACATCGAAATCTAGAGGAAAAAAACCCACTTGATACCTAAAAAATAGCTCATCAACTAGTTACAATAAATCAATACGGTCGATGGATCAAATCAATCAACCAAAATCAAATCTACTCTAACGAAGGCACATCTAACCCGAGAGCGCCCATATTAATTGTTTTAAATAAATAATATGAATGACAGTAAGATGTAATTTATTTGATATGATGTGAATAAATATATTTTTTTAAAAATTGGCATAACATGCATGTATATATGCGTTTAGGATATATGTATCGGAAACCAAACGGAGCAAACAATATATATATATATATGCGCATAGAATATAAATTGGACAGCAAATGGAAAAGATAATATTTGCATTTCTTATACATCTCCCGTCACAAAGTCCACGTGTCCAAGAAGGGATGCACGTAACCAATAAATTTGTTAATATATTTTGTGTTTTATCTCCGCCTCTGTTCAAACAAATTACAGAAGTCGTGCGTTAACCAAACGGGGAAGGCTATAGGCTTGTAATTAGGGGGGAGCGGCGTGTAGTTTGGACGGTTATTTAAAAAAAAAATGACTAAAAACTCACTAAATTATAAGTATGTTTTTTAAAAAATAAGCCGGTTATTTAAAAAAAAAATTGACTAAAGTATAAGTATGTTTTTTAAAAAATAAACCACAGTGAAAAAAAATTAATGCATAACCACACTAAATCACATCAACATTATGCATTGTGGATTGTGCGGTTTAGAAGTTAAGCCTTAATAAATTAAGACTAAGCAAATAACTTAACACGTTTGTGTAAATAATTCACATTTTTTCTGCTCTGTAAATAATTTACGTTTAGTATATAGTCATAAACAAATACTCATCATATGACAATAAACATATAATCATAAAAAAGTTTATTGATTTCTATATGTAAGTACATTTTTTCCCCCTGAGAAGATATATGTCTAGATTTAATCTTATAAAGGAAAAAATATAGAAAGTAGTGACAAAAATAGTTTCGAGAAATTATTTTTAAAATCATAAAATAAATGTTTTAAAAATCACATCCTAAATATATACAGTGTGGATTGGTTAATCGCGGATTTTGAAGGTTTTCAAGGAACAAAACAAATTATAATGTATGATTAATATAATATATGTTATTTTTAACGAGTATAATTGTGTCTAACTTAATTATTAGTATGCCAATTTAAATTTTGTAAAATTTTGTTGCATTTAAGATATATGTCATATTATTTATTTTACCTATTTTTAATATTTCTAAATTTTTTTTACACCTATTTTTTAAAATCACCAAAATACCCTTGGAACTTTTAATTAATTACAAAAATATCATTTGGCTTTGTATGCATCAAAGCCTCTGATGGAGACTCATTTCCACCTCCCCTTTTGTTGCCTTCCTATCATACTTAGACAACATCCAATATTCAATGGGATGTTGAATGATTTTTTTAATTTTTAATTTTTTTTCTTCTCACTTTTATTCCTCATCTTCTTCTCTCCTCTTCACTTTCTCCTTCTTTCTTCTTTTCCTTCTTTTCTCTACTTCTTCATTCTCCCTTCTATGGCAGTCATAACCAAGGAAAAACCAAAGAAACCAACATCCAAACTTCACTATTTTCCACCCAAAGTTACAAAAACGACCTCCTAGGGTTCTCTATAGAAAATTCTCAGGTGAAAACAATATATCGATTTCACAAAAACTACAAGTCGTTTTGTCAAGCCAAAAATGAATATGACCAGAAACTTGTATTACCTAAGACTCGAACTTATAATCTCTTATAATCTTACCTTACCTTTAACCACTAGATGTACCTTATTTTGTGTTAAATTAATAGCATCTGTTATAAATATTATTAACTAGACCAAGGCCAACCTAAATACAAAACTTCTTATTTTAATTATTCATTTTGAAATACTTTAAATTTCAAATTTATTTATTTTATTTTAAAATTAGTTCTAAAACACTTTGAACTGAAGTATAGTTCAATTTTAATTTTTGTTACAATTAAATTATGTATTAATATTTGTATTCATATTTAGAGCATTTAAATACGAGGCACACTAATAAAATAAATTGAACTAATTGTGGAGTTAATATTAAAGTTAAATTTATGATCTTTATGCGTCTTAAGGTTAAGGAAGTTATTGGAGCTTACATGGTGAGCTGATGTTGTGAGAAAAAAGTTATCAATAGATTATTCACCAAAGAGGTAAGGATTCTATTACTCAGCTTTTGTGAGGTTTTGTTTGATTAAAATTAGTTCTCTGTTTTACAAGATAAATTATATATTATTTGGTTAATATTATTATATGAATTTCACTTAAGATATAATATCGTAGACTCGTCCTATAGTGTACAGCGAGGTCAAGTGATTTGATATAATTTAATACAATTTTAAGAAGCATGGTTAGATAATACAGACTCTATATATATATCGGTAAGGATATAAGAGGATGGTGAGATGTGAAGAAGGCGACAGTTATGTCCCTAAAAGGTAAAAAGAAGTGAGGCGTTGGCATTCCCTTGAGCCGAAAGTCTCAGAACGCACTATGTAGAAAACGTCTTAGTGAGGATTCGGGACTCGATGTCCCTTACTTGATAACTTTTGGATCATTAGCTTTGAGTTGTCAAGCATGCCCTACGGGGTTACGTTGAGTAAAGAAACGTGATTCTCAATTTCATTGTGGATACAAAAAAAAAACATTATTTAATTATGAATTATATTATATGTTATAGAAACATCGTAAGACTTATAATAGGATATACACCAGATATGAACATAATGGGATTGTTATAAAATAAATAATATTGTTGGATAATAAACCAACCATGCAAGTGTTAATATACTAAATAATAAAATATAAAAGTGAGAAATGGTTTTTCTACTAGGCATATCAAAGCTCAAGGAGCAATGCCACTTGACCTTACTAAAAGAATTTATGAAGCAAAAACCTCATGTGTTTATAGGAGAGCCTAACCCAGGGATGGCTAAACAATAGTTAAAAATTGTCAAGAAGAAACTAGACAATCTGAGGATTCCGCAGGACTACTGGGTTGACTTTGTTACTTATGTATTTGAAGGAAAAGCTAAAGAGTGGTGGGACCGTCAGAAGGATGATTATGATATGCCAAATCTTACTTAGGATTAGTTTGAGATGATATTTTGTGATACATAAGTTCCCCAGAGCCACTGACAAGACATGCTCTGAGAATTTGATAATTTGGTACAGGGTGATATGAGAGTAACTAAATATCAGGCTCGGTTTATAGAGTAATCTCGATATAATCCTAACGCTGTGATAGATCCCTTAGCTAGATGTGAAAAATTTTGAAATAACCTAAGGCCGAAGATTAGACAGATGATAGCTGTAACCCCTTCGATCGAGTTTCTTGAGCAGGTGGCCATTGCTTAACATGTAGAGGTAGAGTTGAATAATTCTTACAGGGAATATAAAAGACCTGGTGGGTGCTAGAGTAAGATGAATAAGAAAGAAAAGTTTCAGGGACAAGCTTCACAAAATAGTGGTCTTGGTGTTGGAGGTGAGTCCCTAGGTAGTGGACGTTTCCAACTGCATGCTTATCATAATTGTGACAGGTGGGACATCTAAGACGAACCTGCCCAAATTGCCTAGCAAAATTATCTTTTGCTTTGGGTAGGCCTCAACATAGCCATTTCGACTCCATTGTATAGGGAGGAAATCAAGATTGGGTGGCATTATAGCATAGCTCACCAGCTTCACATACTTCTATAACCCAACCTCGTGGGTTTCAACCTCAATACAATTATCAACAGTGACCACAGGGCTTACATTTTCAACAAAGCCAAAATTTTCAACCAACTACAAAGGCTTCTGTAAATCAAAGGCCTTACTTCTCTAGAAGAAATAATAACACAAGCAGTAGCCAAGGGAATCGTGGAAAAAGAAACAATGGAAAAGAGAAAGCAATGTCTTACGCTTATGCTATTACAGCCATTACCGAACAATCAAAGCAAGTTAACAATTTTGTAGTAGACAGTATGATTCACATCTCTTATTAATGGGCTCATGTATTATTTGATACTGGTGCTATCCATTCATTTATATCCATGTTATTTGCTTCAATATTACAATTAGAGATTGAAACTTGTAATTTGTCTTTAGCTCTTAGTTCCTTGATGGGCAGTATAGCTAAGGTTTCTATGATTTATAAATCTGTATATATAGTTAAAAGAGAACATACTCCTAGCCAACTTATATGTGATAACAATGATGGAGTTTGACATAATCTTAGGCATAGATTGGTTAGCTAAATATAATGCTATAGTAGATTTCCATCGAGAATGTGTCACTTTATTCACCAAGAAAGGGCAAGTCATTGACTTCTAAGCTAAACAGGGACAATGATGCCAACCCTTATACTAAAAGCAAGTATCGGAGGATGAAGGAATTTCAAAAGTCTTGGGATGATCTTTGCTTCAAAAGGAGAATTAAAGAAGAGTGACTCATCTTCTTATACTCTAGTGGTGAACGAATTTTCAGACATTTCTCTAGATAAACTGCCACGACTTCCGCCTGACAGAGAAATTTAGTTTGTCATCGACTTAGTTCCAAGAGTAGCACTTATTTCTATCACTCATATCAGATAACACCTGTTGAAAAAGCTAAATAAAGAAAGCAATTAGATGAATTAATTGAAATAGGGTTTATTCGCCTAAGCACATTACCTTAAAGAGCTGCAGTGCTTTTTGTTAAGAAGCTTGATAGGTCATTAAGACTTTGTATCGATTATTGCCAGCTCAACCGATTAACCATCAAGAACAAGTATCCCTTACCCTATATTGATGAACTGTTTAATCAATTGGGGGGATGTAGATACTTCTCAAAGCTTGACTTACGGTGTGGATTTACCAATTGAAGATAAAAGAAAAAGATGTTCCAAAAACAGCTTTTCAAACTCGCTATAGTCATTATGAATTTCTTGTCATACCCTTCGGGTTAACCAATGCTCCAACAACCTTCATGGATTTAATGAATCGAGTTTTTCGACCATACTTAAGATCAATTTATCATTATTTTCATTGATGATATCTTGATCTATTTTAAGACCAAAGAAGAACATGTTGAACATTTGAGGATTGCTTTACAAACATTAAGGGAATACGGCTTATATAAAAAGAAGAAAAAGTGTGACTTTTGGATGATAAAAGTCAAGTTCCTAGGACATGTTGTTTCCAAAGAATGCATATCAGTGGACCTCTAGTTGAAGTAGTGCTAAATTGGGAGCGATCAAAGAACGTGTCAAAGATTCAAAGTTTCCTTAGGTTAGCTGGGTATTATCAACGTTTTGTGGAGAACTTTTCAAAGATTGCCTATCTGCTGACAAGACTTACCAGGAAGCGTGTCAAATTCTTATGAGACGACAAATGTGAAGATGCATATATGGAACTGAAACATAGACTCACCAATTCACCTGTACTTGTTATTCCTAATAACGAGGAATCTTATATTGTGTACACCGATGCCTTGGGAAGGATTAGGTTGCGTACTAATGCAATATGGAGGAGTAGTTGCTTATACTTCATGAAAACTAAAACCTTACGAGAGGAATTATCCTACACATGATCTTGAGTTAGTTGCCGTGGTCTTCATACTTAAGATTTGAAGATGTTATGTCTATGGTGCAAGATTTGAGATCTACACTGACCATCAAAGTTTAAAGTATTTGTTTACTTAAAGGGATCTCAAACTAAGGCAACGAAGCTGGGTCGAGTACATAGTAGATTACAGTTTTAGTATTCAATACCATAAAACAAATATAGTAGCAGATGCTTTGAGCCGTAAGAATCATGGGATTATGGGTAACTTAGTATTAGAAGATTGGAGGCAAACAACCACTATTGATGACTTTGACCTGTAGTATTATGAAAATAATGGAAGGACCTTCATGTTTAACATAATCTAATAAGCGAAACAAGGACAATGACATGCTGAAGGACTACGTATGATATGGGAACAGTTACAGAATAGTGAATAATTAAATGGATGGCAGATAGGACCAGAAAGATTTTTCTTTTGCAAAAGGAGATTAGTTGTGCCAAAAGATCCTTGTCTCTGACATGTAGTGTTGGATGAAGTGCACCACTTTAAATTTTCTATTTATCCTAGAAGCTCTAAGATGTATATGGACTTAAAGTGACAATATCGGCAGCACGAAGTGAAGCGTGATATAGCAGCTTTTGTATTTAAGTGTATGACATGTCAACAGGTCAAAGCTGAACATCAAAAGCCTGTAGGTGAGTTGAAAAACTTATCTACTCTAGAATAGAAGTAGGTGTTGGAAACAAAGTACGCAGCGGAATTTTAAAAATTTTTTATCAGATTAATTTCCAAAACACAAGTTTGACATGTTATATGTATAAATTAGACAGATCTTACTAATCTTTGTGTGAAGAACCTTTGCAGCCTGTGAAGAGAAGTAACGTTTCAGAAGAGCCTCAACCAACTGGTCTTCTTTGCTATTCTCTATCCACAACCGAAGTAAGTGTGGGCTCATACGTATAGCTCTTCCACCGGTGACTCTTCTTCCAACCAATAGAGAGAACCCAAAGCTAGTGTTCATGATTTGTGAACAAAAGCTCTCAAGGAGTTTTCAGATGCTCACTAGAAGAGTATCACTCTTAATCTCTCAATTGATCTGAGTAAATCATGAGACTCACTCCCTTTATATAGCTATTGGTCCAGGGGTCAGTCCTTATCAGAATAGGTCTCAAAAATTCGAAACAGAATCAAGTTTGGATCAATATCTGATAAGATCCACTTGAAAACATGTAATCTTATCTCTCGCTGATTGGCAGGCCGAACAGGTCCCATCAGCAAGCCGAACACGTCATCCGGCAGGGCAAACTCTTGAGAAAAAATCTCCACGAATCTTTTATTTTCCACATGAGATTCTAAAGGATAAAGTCTCAGTTTTGATTCAAATAACCCAATAGAGAAGTTATCTTATCAAAACAAACTTTATCAAGATAATCTCTAAGAAAATAAATTAATTCATAATAATTCTACAAGTTTATCTTGATCTAATTTATTCACAATTAAATCAACCGATAAATAGACAAGAATTATCTGATCGCAATAATTCAATAATTTTATCTTGAACTAATTTCTTACAAAATTAATTCAACCGATAAACAGACATGAATTATTTGATTCTTACAAATTTTAAACAAATATGATAAATCTGACATAAGTCACCAATTATTGGAAAAGCACGCCGTGTCGTTACAAGATTTTATGAGCTAGCAAAGGGGACCAAAATGGACCTATAAAGTTCAAGCTCATGATAATTATGAAACCCAATATCCCAGATATATATTTCACAATTATCAACTCCAACGCTATTCCACTAAAAGCTTAGAGCTACACTCTCGAACTTTATAGAATTACGAAGCTCGTGTAGCTAAGTCTCCATGACATATCATAGTGTATCGTATTCCCATATGATCATCCATAATCGGCTTAAGGACAAGTTATGTCTTACCTTCCTGATTATTTTTATCTTACGTTCCATTGTCTCACCATTAGAAAACTTACCATCCAAAGATAGTATACCATTCGGTTACACCTATGTATCCAAATGGTTAAGCGCTCCAGTTTTCCAATTACAGGACAACGTATATAAGAGGATATCATTACTCCTAAAGAGGAGCTATGGATTCCATATCTATGAATAATAAGTTTACGCCATCAAGAGTCATGCCTCCAACGTACTAGCATGCATACCACTATTGAGATGTGGAAGTCACCCATTGGCACATCAAAAGACACAAGTCGAGACAACGGGCCCATTATTCATCTCAGGATTAAGATACAATACAAATGACTGTCTAAAGTGAATCGATTTGCCGAGACAGAATTATTAATCCAAATCAATTCACTTTATGTCCCGATCCAACACATCGTCACCTTTGACAACGTGCCAATATTTCTATTCACAGAGTCTAACTCCGATGGCCAAGACAAACCATCTACCAAAAGGGATACAGACAACATAACAATCTTTACATGAATAAAGCGCCTAACTTTATTCCCTCAATTGCGGATCATATGTTTTAGACCGTCACCTTAAGAATCGTGTCTTCCACATAATCAGTCCATCATATGCCCAATTCTTAAGGTTTAGATCGACAGTCTCAGACTACTGTTTGCTTATCATACATTCAACAAATATGAACGTAAAGAGGACAAGATTTGGTATAGATAAATGAATAAATTCTTTATTGATAAAAATGTCTCCAAAAACGTATTACATTTTTACTCCTTAAGGCATACATGTCTAACAGTAGGACCATGTAACAATTGATTTCATCATAAGATTTCCAAGAACTCGGTTAGGACATGATGTTGTTTGGGTAATTGTGGATTGTCTGACAAAAGCATCCCACTTCATTCCAATCAGAACAAATTATAATGTCTCCAAACTATGTCAGTTGCACATGGATAACATAGTGACATTGCATGATGAACCAACATCAATAGTCTCTGATTAGGATACACATTTCACATCTAAGTTCTGGAGAGGATTACAAAGAGCCTTGAGAACTCAACTGAATTTTAGTTTTCATCCTCAGACAATTGGACAATCTGAGCATGTCATTCAAATTCTTAAAGATATGCTTTGTGCTTCTGTGTTGGATTTTGGAACTAATTGGGTCGCACAATTACCATATGTTGAGTTTGTTTACAATAACAACTACCAGACAAGTATTGGGATGGCTCCATATGAGGCTTTGTATGGTAAGCCTATCTCCTTTATATTGGGCTGAAAAGGAAGAGCACATTAATCTCGGGCCATAATTCATAAGGGAAACTATGAATAAGGTTTAAATTATTCATGAATGCCTTAAGACTACTTAGAGCCGACAGAAGTTATGCAGATAAGAGAAGGTAACCGTTAGAGTTCGTGGTAAGGGATTATGTATATTTTAAAGTGAAGTCAAAGCATGTTGTATCTAGTTTTGGTGTTTAGGGAAAACTGGCACCAATGTATTCAAGACCATTTAAGATCATAGAACGGATTGGACCACTTGCTCATCGTCTAGATCTATCACCTCAATTGTCCCATGTACACAATGCATTTCACGTGTCTATGCCGAGGAAATATGAGTCAGATTTGGTCACATGTCATAATGTGGACAAATTTTCTAATCCAAGGAGACATGACTTACGAGGAAGTTCTTATTTAGATTTTAGATCATGAAGTAAAGATTTTATGTCGATGTGAAATTCCTCTAGTAAAAGTAATGTGGCAACATCACGATATTAAGGAAGCCACTTGGGAGCTTAAATCAGAAATGAGAGAGAAGTAATCTTATTTGCTTTAGTGTCATCTCCAGTCATACATAAATTTTGAGGACAAAATTTCTTTTAAGAAGGCTAAAACTATAATACTTGTTACTTTTAACAGGTATAATTGTGTTTAATTTAATTACTAGTGTGCTAATTTAAATTTTGTAAAATTTTGATGCATCTAAAATTTATATCATAATATTTATTCTACCTATTTTTAATTATTCTAAAACTTTTCTACACCTATTTTTCAAAATCACTAGAATGTCCTTGGAACTTTTATTTAATTTCAAAGATACCATTTGGCATTAGATGCATCAAAGTCTCTGATGGAGACTCATTTCCACCTCCCCTTTTGTTGCCTTTCTATCATACTTATAGAGTGTTTGGTAGGGTGGTTAAAACCGTTGGTTAGAACTGTTTTTACTATAGTATATGAAAGTTTTACACTGTAGCGAATTTTTTTATTGTTACTGTAGCATGTGAGAGCTTTACACTGTTTATAACTGAAAAAATGGTTCGAACCACTTTCTGCCAAACACCCTCTAAGACAACATCCCATATTCAACGAGATGTTGAAGGATTTTTTTTAATTTTTAATTTTTTTCTTCATCTTTTTATGCCTCCTCTTCTTCTCTCCTCTTTACTTTCTCCTTCTTTTTTCTTTTTCTTCTTTTCTTTATATCTTCATTCTCCTTTCCACGGCAGTCATAACTAAGGAAAGCCAAAGAAACCAACATCAAAAATTCACTATTTTTAACCCAAAGTCACAAAAACGACCTCTCACAAACTCACATATCAAGGAAATATAGACTTGGGGATTTTCAAGATTGAACAACATTTTTGAGCTAAGTTTTGAGGTTAGATTTTCAGAAATCAAACTTTGATTTAAATTAAGATTTTAGTATAGAAATTGTTAGAAATTAGTTTATGATGATAGTAGATTTGTTTATGCATCCTTTTTATGATTATAAAGCTATAAGGAAACCAAGAATTTGAGTAAAAGGTTCAGAATTCAGATTTTGGGTTCTTTGTGGAAAATTTCGAAGCGAAAAATGACGTGTGGTTTTCACAAAAACTACACATCATTTTGTGAAGCCAAAAATGAATATGACCAAAAACTTGTTTTGCCTATGACTTGACCTATAACCTCTTATAATCTTACCTTACCTTTAACTACTAGATTGTACCTTATTTTGTGTCAAATTTAAGAGCATCTGTTATAAATATTATTAACTAAACCAAGGCCAATCAAAATATAAAACTTCTTATTTTAATTATTTATTTTGAAATACTTGAATTTGAAATTATTTATTTAATTTTAAAATTAGTTTTAAAACATTTTGGACTAAAGTATAGTTCAATTTTAATTTTTGTTACAATTAAATTATGTTTTAATATTTATATGCATATTTAGAGCATATTAATTACGAGGGACACTAATTAAATAAATTGACTTAATTATGGATTAATTATGGAGTTAATATTAAAGTTAAATTTATGATCTTTATGCGTCTTAAGGTTAAGAAAGTGATTGAAGCTTACATGGTGAGCTGGTGTTTTGAGTTAGAAGTTATCAGTAGATTATTCGCCAAAAAGGCAGGGATTCTATTACTTAACTTTTATGAGGTTTTGTTTGATTAAAATTTTCTCTATTTTACAAGATACATTATATATTATTTTGTTAATATTATTATATGAATATCACTTAAGACATAATACTACAGACTCGTCCTGTAGTGTGTAGTGATGTCAAGTGATTTAACATGTTTTAATATAATTTTGAGAAGCATGGGTAGATAATATAGACTCTATATATATCGGTAAATATATCAGAGGATAGTGAGACATGAAAAGGACGGCGGTTTTGTCTTTAGGCACGTATACCCTAAAAGGTAAATAGAGGTAGGCATTGGTGCTCCCTTAGGTTGAAAGTCCTAGAACGCATTATAGAGGAAACGTCTTGGTGAGGATCCGGGAGTCAATGTCCACTCACCCGATAACTCTTGGACCGTTTGAGTTGTCAAGCACGCCCTTCAGGGTTACATTGAGTAGAGAGATGTGATTCTCAATTTCATTATTGATACCAAAAAATATTATTTAATTATGAATTATATTATATGTTATGGTAAGATTTAATATAGGGTATGTTAGACATGTATGCCCTAAGGAGTAAAAATGTAATAAGTTTTTGGAGACATTTTTATCAATAAAGAATTTATTCATTATTTATATACCAAATCTTATCCTCTTTACGTTCATATTTGTTGAATGTATGTTAAGCAAACAATAGTCTGAGACTGACGGTCTAAACCTTAAAGAATTAGGCATATGATGAACAGATTATGCGGAAGACACGATTCTTAAGGTGATGGTCTAAATCATACGATCCGCAATCGAGGGAATAAAGTTAGGCGTTTTATTTATGCAAAGATTGTTATGTTGTTTATATCCCAATTAGGAGATGATTTGTCTTGACCATCGGAGGTGGACTCCATGAATAGAAACATTGGCATGTTGTCATAGGTGACAATGTGTTGGAGCGGGACATAAAGTAAATTGATTTGGATTAATAATTCTATCTCAAGAAATCGATTCACTTTAGACAATCATTTGTAATGTATCTTAATCCTGAGATGAATAGTGGGATCGTTGTCTTGGCTTGTGTCTTTTGATGTACCAAAGGGTGACACCCACATCTTAATAGTGGTATGCATGCCGGTACGTTAGAGGCATGACTCTTGATAGGGTAGACTTATTATCCATAGACATAGAATCCATGGCTCCTCTTTAGGAGTAATGATATCCTCTTATATGCGTTATCTTGTAATTGAAAAACTGGAGCACTCAACCATTTAGATACATAGGTCTAACCGAATGGTATACTGTCTTTGGATGGTAAGTTTTTCGATAGTGAGATAATGGAACGTAAGATAAAAATAATCAGGAAGGTGAGACAGAATTTGTCCTTAAGCCGATTATGGATTATCATATGGGGATACGATACACTATGATATGTCATGGAGACTTAGCTATACGAGCTTTGTAATTCTATGTAGTTCGAGAGTATAGCTCCAAGCTTTTTGTGGAGTAGCGTTGGAGTTGATAATTATGAAATGTATATCTGGGATATTGGGTTTTATAATTATCGAGAGCTTGAACTATATAGGTCCATTTGGTCCCCTTTGCTAGCTCACAACATCCTGTAACGATACATCGTGCTTTTTCAATAATTGATAACTTATGTCAGATTTAATAAATTGGTTAAAATTTGGAAGAATCAAACAATACATGTCTGTATATCAGTTGAATTAATTTTGTGATAAAAATTAATTTAAGTTAAACTTGTTGAATTGTAAGGATTGGATAATTCTTGTCTGTTTATCGGTTGATTTAATTTTGAATAAATTAAATCACGATAAGCTTGTAGAATTATTTGAAATTGATTTATTTTCCTAGAGAAAATCTAAATAAAGTTATTTTGATCAGATAACTTCTCTATTGAGTTATTTGAATTAAAACTAAGACTTTATCCTATAGATTCTCAGGTGAAAAATAAAAGATTCGTGGAGATTTTTAATCGACAATTCGGCTTGCCGATCCACGTGTTCGGCTTGCCGATGGGGCCTGTTCGGCCTGCCGATAGAGCCTGTTCGGCCTACCGACGAGCGAAGGATAAGATTACGTGTTTCCACGTGGATCTTATCAGATATTGATCCGAACTTGATTCTGTTTTGAGTTTTTGAGACCTAATCTGATAAGGACTGTCCCTAGGCTCAACCTCTATATAAAGGGAGTAAGTCTTTAGAGTTACTCATATCAATTGAGAGATCAAGAGTGATACTCTGCTGGTGAGAATCTAAAAACTCCCTGAGAGCTTTTGTTCACAAATCATGAACACTTGCTTTGGGTTCTCTCGATTGGTTGGAAGGAGAGTCACTTGGTGGAAGAGCTGTACGTGTGAGCCCACACTCACTCCAGTCGTGGATAAAGAATAGCAAAGAAGACCAGTTGGTTGAGGCTTTTCTGGAATGTTACTTCTCTTCACGTTTTGCGAGGGTTCTTCGGCATACAAAGGTTAGTACGATCTGGTTAATTTATGTAAATAGCATGTCAAACTTATGTTTTAGAAAATACTCTGATATAAAATTTTTTAAAATTCCTTTGCGTGCTCTTTTTCCAACAGGGTATCCACCAGATATGAACATAATGGGATATTTATAAACTAAATAATATTGTTGGATAATAAACTAATCATGTAGGTGTTAATACAATAAATAATAAAACGTAAAGGTGAATAATAGTTTTCTTACTAGACATGTCGATGCTCATTCTTTATTATTTTTATCTCTCAGGTGGAGTTCAATGTAATCTATTTGACGAGGAGTAGACGACAACGCTGCCTGTGACGTGCTGAAGTTTCTTTTAGCTTTATATATATTTCGTTTGATCATGTAAAACTCTTAAACTGTAGTATTGGCTGTGTTAAATTATCTAATGACTAGAAACTGTATAATGATGATGATAATTGTATTTTTAATTTGGTGTTACACTAAACTGTTGATTAAAATTTAAAATATATTCTCGTTCCATTTTATTTTAAAGATCCATGGGTACTGTTTTAATGATTTGAAAAAATATTGTAAAATTTATTTATATTTACTAAATGCTACTAATCCCTACTTAAGAGTGTTACAATTATATATTAATTTGACCTAAAATAAAATTAGGATAAAAAACAACATGCAATGTGGTTGGATTTGGGCAATTTTTATGGTTAAATGGTTATCTTTTTTGTGAGAGAATGAGGGAATAACCAATTTTGAAACTTTTGAAAGTAAATATCAAGTTTTAAAAATATTTACTATAAGTAGCAGATTTATTTTATGATTTATTTTATGATGTAAATATTTTTATTTACTGTACATAAGAATTATTTGCATGGTAAAAGATATGATTTGACTGGAATACAAGGAATCAATAAAATGGTATAAAACCTAATAATTGTAATTGCGGCTCTAATGAGCTCAGGGAATTGTATTGATATTTATATTATACTTTATATAATAAAAGAATGCCACCTGCCCACGTAGGGTAATGGGTCTAACGGTAAAGAAAAGAATTCACCTGCAGCTGTCAATATGAACTTATCCATGGCTAAATTTTTAATTTTATCATTCTAACACTTCCCCTCTATTGGAATGTGGGAAAGTTCCAATGTCCATCTTCTCCCCTGAGTCTGCCAAAATGAATTGCTGAGAAAGGTTTTTGTGAGAATGTCTGCGACCTGATCAAAAGATGGTACATGTTGAATAACCAATGTTTTGTTCATTACTCGTTCTCGGACAAAGTATAGGTTGAGCTCTATATGCTTTGTCCTCCTCGATTTTAGGGCCGGATATGCAAAATATAAGTGATCACACCAGATCACTGGGACTCTACTTTGATGAATTGTCAGTTCCTTAAGCCGGTATTGAAGCCACGCCATTTCTGCAGTAGCATTGGCTAAGCCTCAACATTCATCCTCAGTGCTTGACCATAGTCAACAGTCCCACTCATGTGTATCTTAATATGCATTTGACCGCCTTGACGAGATCTCCTATGGTTGTTGAGAGTGGAGCACTGGCGGTCATGGGTTTTGGAGGGGCCTTTGCTCTTTGTAGGAGATCCAAGATGTATTTCCTTTGGCTTAAGAACAATTCCCCTTCAGGCAATGCTTTGAGTTCGATGCCAAGAAAGAAGTTCAATGGCCCAAGTCCTTGAGTGAGAAGCTTTTGTGTAGTTTAGCAATGAACTGCTGAACCTCTGTGTTGTTGCTATCTGTGATGATTATATAATCGACATACACGAGAACCATCGTGATGCAGGTTTTACTGAACTTCAGAAAGACTAGACTGAGAACCATGACTAAAGAGAAAGGCTTTCAATTTATCGAACCAAGCCCTTGGACCTTGCTTGAGTCCATATAGAGCTTGCTTGACTAGTCGACTCATCACCAAAATGAGAAGACTGAAGTTATGAGTTGCTGGAATTGAGAGTAGGCAAAGGGGGATGATTTTTGAAGCAGTTGGTGAGATACAATGACCGACAGAGGTCAACATATCAGCAAAAGATTTCATTTTTTACAAGGTACTGACTCATGGTCATCCTTGCCTTCTTCAAGCTTTGTGGCTGCATTTTGTATTGCTTAACACGACCTCTAAATCTAGCTCCAAAGAGTCTCTGAAGGGCAATCCAGATTTCACTTGAGGTGCTACATCCCACCATTTGAGCAATGATGCTCTCGCTTATGGAAGCAAGGAGCCATGACACAAGGCGCTGGTCTTGCCTGTGCTAGTCGTGGTTCACAGACGCGGGATGTCCATTTTCTCCCAGTAACAACTTAGGAGGGCAAAGACTCTGCCTGGATGTAGCCTTCCAAACCATAGCCATGTATGGAGGCTAAGGTCTGGTGCTCCCAGAGGAGAAAGTTGGTTTCGTCCAACTTGACAATAATCGATTGGTTTAACGGGTTGTAGATTTGTACAGCGGCAGGGTTGTTAGTAGTGTTTGTAGAGAGGTAACAGGGTTGTTGGAGCTAGAAGAGATGTTGGAGTAGCCGCCATGGAAAGAGCAAAGAAAGAGACGCTCTAATGCCAAGATATGATTTGACAAAAATACCAGGAATCAAGAAAAAATTATATAATCCAAACGTTGTAATTGCAACTCTGATATTTAATATTTATAGTATACTTTGTACAATCAAAGAATACCACCTATCTAGGCAGGGTAATGGGTCTAACGTAAAAGAAAAGAATTCACCAGCTGTCAATATGATCTTATCCACAGCTGGGTTTTTATTATATGAACATTCTAGAATACTCTTATCTTATTCTACCACATCTAGGTTGAAACACATTATGATAGGAACAAGGAGGATGTCGTTATACTCTCTTACAGTAAGTAAATAAGTGGATAAATAAATTATTTATGCCTTAAATTTATTTACTATATAAATAAAAATTATTTACTATAAACAAGGAGATAAATAAATTTTTCACATCAATGTCTCGCTATGCCTAGCCTTCATCTCGTCTCCGCCAAACAGAAACCAGTCGTCGCAATAAAAAATCCGACATCGTTAAGATCACGATGGAGCACGATCGAAACTCTTCGTCACAATGGATCCTTGTCATGCAAAAGTTGCAGATGGCCGCAAAAGAGAGAGAAACCATATCGGAGAGAGAAACGACAGAGAAGAGATAGGAAAGGGGAGAGCTCGCTGTCGTCAATAATGCCAGCGCTCACCATCATCGGAGTGTTGTGCTTATTTCTAGAGAGAAAGAAAGAGGGAAAGAAAACTAGAGGAGAGAGAGTAATAAAAAGAGTCACAAGAGAATGGGAGGGAAGATGAGAGAGAGAAAAACGGAGAGAGAATGTTAGGTTTTCTAAACTAGGGGTATTTTTGTGAATTTACTTATTGTAAATCTTGATTAGCAATTCATATGATATTTATGCAAAACTATATACATATTAAAATCGAAAAACGTAAACGGAAGCGTGTAGATATGTACCTCCTGTCATTGCCTCTGTACTGTGTAATTCAAGCTTTTCTAGTTGTAAGCGTGGCTGCCTCCTCCTTAATTCGGTTGCTTCTATCACCCAGAACTCAAAATGCGATGGTGAATAATCAAATATCAGAGAGTGGTGATAGAGACCAAAATTAAAGAATATATTTGTTCTGTTTTTCTTGTTTCTCTGCTGTAGAAAAATCCTTCCATCAAGGATTATTATACAGCCATAAAAACAACAGTTATCAAGGTATTTTAATGGGCATAAATATGAGCCAATAATTGCAATAAAATAAATTGGTTTCAATTCCTTATTGAAACCGTTAAAATTTGCAACGGTTACATTCTTCCACTTGGTCTCCATATTTATCTTTATATTCATTAAACCCAAACTTTCAGAAAACAAATACATGAATCATGGCGATAGTTTCTCTAAATTGTGAGTATTATCTTCCATGTATTACAATGTATTATTTCTTAGACTTTATTGCTTATATGGTAACTTAACTTTATGAATAAACCCAATGTTTATTCTTGGTCCTACTATATGTGAATTTTCTCCAATAACTTAATGCGCAAAACAAATATGAGAAAATATCACAACTGAATAAGAGTTTCATTAAGACTGTAAATTGTATGTACAAACAAATTTACATTATGGAACCAAGTCCCATCTGTACAACATGATTCTTAAATGACTTCGGTGGCATTCCTTTTGTCAGAGGATCTGCGATCATCAATTCAGTGCTTATATGCTCAATGACCACTTTATTTTCCTTAATGCGTTCCCTTATGGCTAAGTACTTAATGTCGATATGTTTACTTCGACTGCCACTCTTATTATTCTTAGCCATAAAGACAGCAGCTGAATTGTCACAATATATCCTTAATGGCCTAGACACAGAATCTACAATTCTGAGGCCTGACACGAAACTCTTTAACCATACACCATGCGAAGTAGCCTCAAAACAAGAAACGAACTCTGCCTCCATCGTGGAAGTAGCAACCAATGTTTGCTTTCCACTCCTCCAAGATACAGCTCCTCTGGCTAACATGAAAATGTAACCTGAAGTTGATTTTCTCGAATCAACTCAGCCAGCAAAGTTTGAATCGAAGTAGCCAATCACCTCTAGAATGTTTGTTCGTCTACATATAAGCATGTAATCCTTTGTACCTTGAAGGTACCTCATCACCTTCTTTGCAGACCTCCAGTGGTCAATGCCTGGGTTACTCTGATATCTTCCCAACATTCCCATAGCAAATGCAATGTCAGGTCTTGTGTAGACCTAAGCATACATAAGACTTCCAACAGCTGAAGCATAAAGGATGTTGCTCATTTGAACTTTCTCGAAATCATTCCTTGGACATTGGTTCAAATTGAACTTATCACCCTTTACAATAAGTGCTACACTTGGTGAACAATCTTTCATCCGAAATCTGTCTAAGACTTTATTGATATAGGTTTCCTGCGATAGTCCTAAAATGTATCGAGATCTATCCCTATGGATCTTTATGCCAATGACATAAGATGCCTCATCCATATCCTTCATATCAAAGTTCTTAGAAAGAAATTGTTTCACCTCATATAGAAACCCCTTGTCATTGGTTGCAAGAAGGATATCATCCACATACAAAACAAGGAAACAAATCTTGCTCCCACTGACCTTCTGGTATATACATTGATCCATGATGTTCTCTTCAAAACCAAATGAAGTGATGACATCGTGGAATTTCAAATACCATTGACGGGAAGCCTGTTTCAAACCATATATGGATTTCTTGAGTTTGCATACCAATTGCTCACCATCACTAGAGGAGAATCCTTCAGGTTGTTTCATATAAACCTCTTCCTCTAGATCACCATTGAGGAATGCCGTTTTCACATCCATCTGATGTAACTCAAAATCAAAATGAGCTACTAATGCCATGATCACACGAAGGGAGTCCTTTTTAGATACAGGAGAAAAAGTCTCAGTGTAATCTATACCCTCCCTTTGAGTGAATCCTTTAGCAACGAGTCTTGCCTTATGTCTCTCAATGTTGCCTAATGAGTCTTTCTTTGTCTTGAAGACCCATTTGCATCCAATGGCTTTTACACCATCAGGCAACTTGACAAGATCCCAGACTCCATTAGATGACATAGAGTTCATCTCATCTTTCATGGCATCATACCACAAGTTAGATTCCTTACAACTCATGGCTTGTAAAAACGTTTCTGAATCATTTTCGGCTCCTATGTTGTAGTAAGACTCTTATAGATACACAATATAATCACTAGGAATGGTTGATCGCCTTACTCTAGTAGATCTCCTTAATGTTGATTCAACATTCTCTTGAGGAGCATGTTGATTAACTGGCTGTTCAACAGGTTCTTGTATCTATTGTACAGCTAGATCTACTGCTTCTTGATCAACAATCTGTGGAACTTGAATGACTGGCTGTTGTTCAACACGCGTTTGAACTGTAGGCGTGTCGCATATAATAATCACTCTATCATATGAAGTGGAAGCTTGAGCATCTGTATGATCTTTCTCTGGAACGGTGTTTCAGGATCGATCGCTCCCACTGATCAAGTCATTCTCAAGAAATTTTGCATTCCTTGATTCCACAAACCTAGTGGTATGTGATGGACAATAAAATCTGTATCCCTTAGACCGTTCAGCATATCCAATGAAATACCCACTTATGGTCCTTGGGTCTAGCTTCTTTTCTTGTGGATTATACACTCTTACTTCAGACGGGCATCCCCAAACGCGTATATGTCGCAAACTCGGTTTCCAACCTTTCCATAACTCAAACGGTGTCTTTGAGGCAGCCTTGGTTGGAACTCGGTTTAATATATACACAGCCGTCTTGAGGGCTTCAGTCCACAAAAACCTAGGAAGCTTGGAGCTGCTAAGCATGCTCCGCACCATATCCAACAATGTTCGGTTTCTTCTTTCTGTCACACCATTTTGATCTGGAGAACCGGGCATAGTATATTGGGCAACTATCCCATGTTCTTGAAGAAACTTCGCAAATGGACCAGGCACTTGTCTATCTTTGGTGTATCTACCATAGTATTCACCACCTCTATCATATCTCACTATCTTTATTTGCTTACCACATTGTTTCTCCACTTCTGCCTTAAATACCTTAAAGGCATCTACAGCTTCATTTTTGTTATGAAGCAAGTAGAGATACATATATCGTGAGTAATCATCAATAAAAGTAATGAAATACTTTTGACCATACGCGTCTATGTTTGGACTACAAATATTTGTATGTATGATATCTAATATGTCTAAACTCCTCTTGGCACCTTTCTTTGACATATTGGTCTGCTTTCCCTTTATGCAGTCCACACAAGTGTCAAAGTCAGCAAAATCTAGAGTACTAAGTACTCCATCATTCAGTAGTCTCTTTATTCTCTCAATAGAGATATGACCAAATCTACAGTGCCATAACATAGAGGAATCTTTATTCATAACACATCTCTTAATGCCAGCATTATCTTGAACATGCATAGAAGTATAAGAAGTTTTATCTTGTAAATTAATTTTGAAAAGACCATTTGACAATATACCATTTCCAATAAGTTCAGATCTATAAAACAAACTAAATATAGTGTCTGAAAAATTAAAGGAAAATCCCAATGGTACAAGCCTTGAAACTGAAATTAAATTCCTAGAAAAACTAGGAATATAAAATGTCTTTTCTAATTTTAAAATAAAACCACTAGATAAAACTAAATTGCATGTTCCGACAGCCTCTACATGTGAGCGCATCTTGTTGCCTGAATAGATGCACTGCTCACTTCCCACTGGCTTCCTTAGGCCTTGCAATCCCTGCAAGGAATTAGTGACATGGATTGAAGAACCAGAATCAATCCACCATGTGTTATGTTCAACGTCAACCATATTAGATTCATAACAAACAAGTGAGAATTGAGTACCTTTTTTGTCAAGCCAACTCTGATATTTAGGACAATCCTTCTTTATGTGCCCCTTCTTTTTACAAAAGAAGCACCTGGATTCCTTCTTGATATCAGCTTGAGCGGACAGTTTGCCTTTTCCCTTATTATTGGCTTGGCCCTTGTTCTTCCTTTGAGTTTCCAGATGCACACTCTCTCCCGCTTCCATAGCAAGCCTTCCTTCTTCTTGGACACACATGGTCATCAATTCATTGATGGACCACTTATCCTTATGTGTGTTGTAGGATATCTTGAAAGGTCCATATTGATGTGGGAGAGTGTTGAGGATGTAGTGCACAAGGAAGGTTTTAGACATCTCAACCTCAAGTGTCTTTAGCTGAGCCGCTATATCCCTCATTTGCATGATGTGCTCACACACACCATGAATTCCAGTAAGCTTCATGGATGAAAATTTCATTATCAGAGTGCTAGCCAAGGCTTTGTCTGATGTAGCAAACTGCTCATCAATTGCTTTCATCAGAGCTCGTACTTTGTCATATTGCTCCAATGAACCACGTATGCCAGCCGAGATCTTCGTCTTTATGAACATTACGCAGAGGCGATTAGATTGCTCCCATTTTTCATAATGGTCAACGTCATCCGGCTGGCTGGTCTCCGTAATGGCAGGTGGTTCATCCTTACGGATAGCCAAGTCAATGTCCATGACACCTAAATGAAGAAGAATTCTCTCCTTCCACACCTTATAGTTGTCTCCCTTAAGTTCGGGAATGTCACACTGGAAATCAGAATAACTGAGAGTTTGCATAGCTGCATAATAAAACATACATGCTTATGTTACTAAATTGAGGCTACAATACTTTATGACATGTTTACCAATGTAAATCATGCATTAAAATATGAATCAAATGACATAAAAATTGCCTGTGGGCTAAATTTTTAACTCAAACAGATTCATATATCCTTATAATGACACTATCAAATTATATTCCCTTTTCTTAATTCCTGTGGGTAAATTAAGAAAGATAATTTGATACATCATTCTAACTAATCATATTAAATACAACAAAAATTCCTATGGGATAAAATTTATTATTTTACATATGATTAATCACAATTTAATGTCTTTTTACCATATGTGATTTAAACATCTAATATAATTTTTTACATAATTAAAGATGCTGTGGCTACTCTTTAATAATTCAAAAATTAAATACATATATCACAAGACATTTATTTTTAAATTTTTGCTCATAAAATAAATTGCATTTACCTTAAGCAATAAATAAATATGAACAAAGAACCATAATTTATGTACTAATTTTCATTATGTATATATTAAAATTATGCATTCAAAAATATAATTTAGCACATTGTTGCACAAAATTAAATATACTAAATTATTTAACTTAATATTGCATGCATAATTTTAAATCATAAATTATACATAATGAACATTATATGCACATAAATTTATAAAATTATATCCGCACAATTACTGTTTTATGTCTACATTTGTTATACATAAAGTTCTAAAGATCAAGTCAAGACGTGCAATATATTTACAATTGTTATGTTTAAAGTATGTTTGCATTTGTTATACATAATGTTTTGAAAGTTCAATTTATAATTTGCAATATGATTGCAATTGCTATGTTTAATGATTTAGACTTAGTCATGTCATGTATAATGTTCACTAAGATTACAAGATTGGTAATCTAACCTTCAAGTTAAGATAATAAAGTGTTATACCAATCTCACGATTCAAGAGAATGCTAAAGTTATGTTACAGCCTCAGTGTTCAATAGTCAAGTGCGTTTGGTACGTAAAATTAGGCTCATAGTACAAGTAAGATAAGAATGATAATAAGAAGTTCATAATTGAGCATAATTAGAATCATGTATTATGATATTGCTTGTATTTTTTAAGTAATGTTCATATAAGGAATGCTTTATGAAAAACGTTTCAAGAGAAATATTTGTGAAAAACATTTTATGAAGAATATTTACAAGAAATGTTTTATGTAAGATGTTTTACGAGGAAAGTTTTATGAAAATGTTTTTATAAAGAATGTTTATATTTTGTGAGATTATGTTTGAACTTACTGAGTGAAAACTCATTTCAAGTTCCTTCATGCTGTAGGTAGTCTTACAGGAGACCAGTATGATTAGTTGAGAAGCTCGACATTGAGGTGACAGATACGAAGATTAGATATAGATACCACTACGGTAGTTTTTCATTGTTCTAAGCAAAAGTTTTCTGCTAGTTCTAGAAAGAGTTTTCACTATTTGAAAAAAAATTACTTTAAGAGTTTCAAGAAAATAAATGTTAAAGAAGTGTCCGAAATGTTTTGAACGGGTATTAAGTCAGGTTTTATACTTATGTTTCAATTTACATTACAACAATGTTGCAACAATTTTAAGTATATTTTAAAAAAATTACCCAGTACTTTCTTACGAGTAAGTCAGAACAAAGTTAAGAAATAATGTTTAGGCAAGTTAAGTAACGGCCAGAAGAGGAGAGTCATTACATGCATTGTTTTTAAAGCACGTTAACAAATTTTTGAGTACAAAATTTCTCACAATATTGCACATATAATACCCTAGGAATTTGCGCCGTAACTTATTCACAAAGTTTCATAACATCAAATATGAATTTTTTTTAAGGGAAATCATTGTTTAAATATTAGTTAAATACTAGATTTAAAACGATGAATGGTGTTACAGAGAATATAAATGCTAGGTTTTTTTGGTAAAAAAATGCGGGGCCAGTCTGGAAGTTTACTTGAGTGTAAATCCATATTTACACCCAGTTGACCTATTTATTAAAGATTTCTAAAATATAGCCTCTTAATTTTAATTAGTCCTTTTACTTTGGCTAAAATCCCCGTTGCCCCCTTAATTTTATTCCCGTCGTTCTTCAGCGGGGGTGTGTGTATATATTTTTTGAAATTGGGGATTTCCTTTTGACCTTTGTTGTCGTTTTTATTGCAAATGCGGTTTTTACATTGTTGTCGTTTGATCATAATCCCGACGTCCGCAAAGTGTAATTGCATCATTTGTTTTATATATTATTTCCAAAATGCATTCCAAAGAGGCGAAAGCCGTTGATCACGGTTCAGTTGTCTTCCCGTTTCACAGCGTGATAAAAGCGGTAAAGTCCTGCTTTTAGAAATAAAAGAAAATATCATGGTTTTTCTTTGGGGATCCTTCAGAATTGATTAATTTATATGAAAGCTAGTTTGCATAGTTACAAAAGAAATTTAGCTTGCTAGAGTTTGAACAACTACGACTTCATTTGACAAACCTAGTTGAATCTAATAGGCTCCGACTATTACCATTTAAAGCTCTTATATGCTATAATGTAAACTAAAAGTTTACTACAGTGTAAAGCTCTCACATGCTACAATATTTTAGTTCCAACTATGTTACCAAACACTTTCTACTAGAAAAAGTTCAAGTTTGATTCTCTTTATTGTATAAAAGAATTTGTGTACATTATTATATATACTAAAAAAGAGGCAAATTTCACCGTAGTTTGTACAGTGTTTTGCCCGTTTTGCTTTTAGTTCTCTATTTTGCTTTTGGTTCTAGTGGTGGGTTCTTGTTCATTTTATCTTCTTAGTGTGCTTTGTCTATTTTGTCCTTACTTGTCTTCTCCAGACTTTGTTTGTGTAAGGAGTTTTCTGGTCATCATACCTGCTTTGTTATAATATTGTCTTGCCTTTTTTTTTTTAATTGCCTCTTCTTTGCCTCTTTGTTCTAGGCTTCTTTGTCATTTGATGTCAAAAAAACCCTAATCTTCAGATTCCTCTCTTCATTCTCTTTTATGTTTTTGTTGTTGTGTTGTTCTTCCTTCTTCATCTTTATGCTCTCTCTTACATGTTCGGTTATAGCTTTGGCTATCTCCTTTAATGGCTGAAGTTTTCTGCTGTTTTTCTTCCCTTTCTTTGTTTGTTGCTTCCTTCTATGGTAGATTTCTCATTTGTGTGTTATTTATTTTTTTCTTTGATTTCTTCTTCTCCTTTTGTTCTCGGCCATTTTGTCGCATAGTTAATTTTTTCCCCCTTGTTGGCTTCTGGTTAGGCATTATTTTAGTGTCTTTAGTTAGTTTCTTCTTTTTAATTTGAAATTTGAAATTTTTGGTTCGCATTTTGTTTGATCTATAACTCATATCTTTTCTGATTATTTTTCGATTTGAAATTTGACATTCTTATTTATTTTTTATTTCATATATGACTCATGTCTTTTATGTTTTTTTTCTTTTGCTATCGCAAATTTTTTTGGTCAGTTTGTTATTTTATTCAAAAGTATACCTTTGATGAGCTGGTTGGATATTCGTTGAGAATGGGTTGTTTTAGCTATGAAGGTAATTTTTACCTAATATTTATCTTGCATTTATGATATTGGTGATGATCTATAATGTTTTAATTGATAATCTATCTTCTTAAGTTCATGATATGGGCCATCTTTTGTAGAAATATTTATTAAGTTTTCAATATTGTAATTAATTTTTTATGCATCTGGTCAAAAGAAATAAAAATAATGTTTAATGTGTTGTTGATTTTGCATGCATTAAGAAAAAAAAAGGCAAAAAAGTTTGAAAAATCTATTACAGTAGATTCAGGTTTATTTATTTATTTATTATTCTGTTTTATTTTATTCGAAAAAACTGAAAGTTTATTACTTTAGTTTTATCTTTTTCCTTTTTATTTTAATATCTACCTTTTAGAAATTAATAAACATGTGTTGATTTTTTTAGTGTATTGAAATTATTTTATTGAGTTACCTACATGCCTTATTATTACTTATATGATATTCTTTAATTCTGTTTCTTTTTTTTTTTTTTTTGCTCTATAAATATTCTTGGTTTATATCATTTGTTTCTATATATGCTTTCTTCTCCATGTTTCATTTCCTCTCAGTTTATTTACTCTTCTCCATAATTCGTTTACTGTCCTGTCTTCTTTACTACCATCATTATGCCTTCTTTGTTGACATTTGTGTGGCTGATACTTTGTTGTTTAAGCAAGTTTTGAGTTAGCTCCAGGTACTATTAATGTTTTCTTTGTATAATGTCATCTATGTTCATTTATGATACAAACTACGTTAATACCTATAACATCTGATAATAAATTCCTCTGTTTATTTATTATTTTCTGTTATTTATGTATTTTTTGTTTTGAAATTAATGTCTTCTGTTTTTTTTTTTTTTAACTCTTTGTTGATACATGATTTTGTTCTCATGCTAATAAATGTTGTCAATCTATATTAAGTCTTATTATAGTGTTTTGCTGCCTATTTTTGCTTTTTATAAATAAACATGTATTTACTGTTAGTCTGTTTTTATGATTTTAGTGTTTTATCATAGTTAAAATAAGTGTTAATCAAGTTTAGATTATTTTTTTAGTATTGATTCTGTGTTTATTTCTTTCATAGCTATATATATATATATATTTAATGTATTTTACATTCGATTATATTTTTTATGCATATGTTTTTGGCGGGTTCTATATAGTCTAATTTTATATATATACATATATGTCTGCATATAGACTAATTTTGTACTATAAGCATTTCTAAATTTTTATATAACACAGATATTCCCTGCAGCATCGAGCGGGTTTTCGGGTAGTAACTTCTGAAGTTGAGTAATATATGAAATGTCCTTTAAATAACCTGTTACAAATTTCAAATTATATTTTTCTCTTTAGTTCTTTAATTTCATATATTGCTTTGCACAAGTTCTCTTAACCCTTTGATCACTGAAAATCCTGAAATAAAACTATGTTTTAGCACAAGTAATTTCATGCGCATCATATAAAATAAGTTCAAATTGATAGACGTAATGGTAAAAGTAATATTGTCCAATTTTGCTTTAGCAGAGAGATTTTTCCTGGCCTCATGCAATATGAGTGCTCAAACCCTCTCTTTCTCCTCCCTCTCAATCTCTCTCTCTCTAAAGTCTCCAAAAAGAACCTATGCTGTGGTACTATTTTCTATCAAATATCTCCTTCCTAGTCTTTACTCTTTATTGGCTCGCAGTCTTTGATCCTAGATCCACACTTGATCAGATGCATCAGTACCGTTGAGGCCTTTGTCCTTCCGCATTCACGAGCATTCTCAGCAGTCCGATCCTTTCCACACCCGTCGTCAACCTCCATTGACCCCTTCAAACTCTCAAAGCCAGCACCATTCTCTTCTGCAGCCTCAGCAATGTTCGTTCTTCTCTGCCCCGCCTTGTCGTCGGCCTGCATCAACTCTCTTGCTGCTTTTGCGCCGAGTTCCTTGGCAGTTTTTGGCCTGTAGACTTGGTACTCATGGAGGTCGTCAAATGACCCACATGACTGATTTTTCCTTCTGGTGATCGTGGTTGGAGGAGCATTGAGATGTTCCTCGCCTGGACTGTTTGTTTCCTTTGAAAACATGGAGGATGATGATGAGAATGAAGAACCGGTGCTTTCGAAGGACGTAAAGCTTAAAGAATTCAGCTCAGGGAGTTGTGATCCTTTGAGGACGTATTCATGGCCTTGACACGGATATATGAAGTCATTCTCGGATAAGTCCTGCCACACAAAGCCGTTTCCGTAGCTCCTGAAAAAAAAAAAAAAAAAAAGAAGCTCTGTTTGGTCCATGAGAAATGTGGCGGTAAAATAAGAGAAAGCACAAAGAAACACAGGGGAAGAGGAGTTAGGGAAGTTATCGTCAAGCGTATGGAGCCTAATTATCACCCTTATGAAGAGTTAACATAGGAGGTCGGTTTTGAGAATTTTGGTTACAGAGGAATATAGTGTCTAAGAGGCGTGAATTTTGATTCTCTAGTAATTTTTGTTTTCTGCGTCATAGTGAATTCTGAAACAAGTAAAAATAGACATAATTTTCACGTTAAGTGAACCACTATAAAACCACTATAAATCTCGTACATGCTGTTTTGTTTTTCTTTTTAATATTTCTCTCGTCTAATCTAATCCATAATATGTGTCTATGTTTGGGAACTTAATCCTCTCCTCTAGTTTTCCATTAAAAAAATATGGGAATTTCTTTTTTGAAACTATACTTGCCTCTTTGAAGACCAGGAATACATGTTGGCAATGGCTAGTCCTCTGAGAGAAGTCAACCTACTTATCACATCTGAGAGGAAAAATCACAAAAGCTATTAGATATTCATCATAGATATGCTTCATGAGTGAGGATTTTCAAGAAATTTACCTTTGAGATAGAGTCCTTGAGGAGAAGAGAGAGGAACCACCATGAAATGGGGATGTTCAAGCTGACCATTCCTGGAAAGATAGTAAATCACTGGGACTTTTTGCTTTGGCTTTTTTAATGGCTTGGGATCCATCCACACTTTGCTTCTTTGGCTAGCAGCATTATCTTCCATATCATGCCATTTTCTTGACATTGAAATTTCTGCTTTTGCTTCTGAACTAAAGTCCATTGTTTGGAGACTGAGTGATTGAAAGAGACTGACGTGGGAAAGTTGGGTCCCAGCTGAAGAGAAGCGGAGACTCAAAGAAAAGCTGAAGTTGAAACGTCAATGAAGTTTTCAGACATGGGTTTGGGAAGAAGAAGTGACTAGAAATAATGAGCAGTGATGAAAGGAACAGATGAGAGGAAAGGGTGGAACATTGTAATTTGTAGAAGAAATAGAGCTTGTAAATGACAGAAAGTGAGGCCTCTGCTTGGCAGTACTATATTTGTTTCAGTGGTTGTGCCACGTGTAATATAATTGGCTTTCTCTTGTCCTCTAACTTTGATTAGATGCCTTCTTAATTTTTAATTGTGACAAGTTGTTTTTGAAAGTGCCCTCAAATTGATGGGTCACGTAGAAATTTTGAAGGAAATACCCTTCATATGACATGATATGTTCCGGTCCTTATTCAAAATTAGTCTCTTTCTCTAAATGAGATGACCTTGTATAACATAAATGAAGTTGCTTTTGTTCAAATTTTAACATTTTTCATCCATTCGGGTATTCTGTAACATTATCTTAAATTCAAGAAATTCATCAAAATTAGAAATTTAAATTATAATACTAATGACCCTTAAATTTTAAGGTGTTTCTCACTTTACCTCTTAAACTTTTAAAATCATTGCTTTACCCTTTGAGCTTTTAAAATTTCTCGTTTTATCTCTAAATTTAAAAAATGACCACTTTGTCTCTAAACTTTTAAAGCTTCTCTTACTTTATCTTCTGAATTTCTATTTTTTGTTTAAATTGACAGAATTAAACCCAAGTGATTCGCACATGGATCACCTATAAAGGCAAAAATAAGATTTTATCATTCCTAAGTTTTGTTTCACGTTTACACTCTCACTTGACGCCTTTGTTTTTTTTTTTTTTATCTGAATTCTTATTTAGGAAGGGTTTGTCTGCACATATCTTCTCATTATTAATGTGTAACTCATTTAATAAGTCAATAATATTTGCCTATATTTGAATTTAAATACTAAAAAAGATGAGTTATATATTAAAGTTGATGAGTTATCGACAAATAACATTGAAAAGAAATGTATATGGAGAGCTTTCTTAAATGAGAGCAGATAAAAAGCATTAAATGAGAGATAAACATTAAAGAAAATTTAAGAGTGATAAAAATATAATTTTTGTCCTTACAGATGATCCATGTGTGAATTACGTGGGTTTATTTCCGTCTATTTGAACAAAAATAAGAAGGTTAGCAGACAAAATAAGTGGAGCTTGGAAAGTTTAAGGACAAAATGATCATTTTTAAAATTCAAGGGTAAAGTGAGGAGCTTTAAAAGTTTAGGGATTAAAGTGATGATTTTTAAAGTTCAGAAAGTAAAATGAGGAACACCTTAAAATTCAGAGGCTTAATAACCCTAAAAATTTAGGTTGATACGCCCATAATACCCTTATAGTTAAACCTCAAACCACCCTTTATAATCGATGTAAATAAGGTGCATATATTCCATGGCAGTTGGCGTTGGGACCAAACTATGTCACGTCCCTTTAATCATATTGACTATGACCAGACAAGTTCACGGATGAAAGTGAAGTCTAGGACAAAGGTTCCATTTTCGATATAAACCAAGTCAAAAAATTCGTCGCGTGAAACCATGAGACTCAAGTAAGAAAGATGAGACACTTTGACAATTTCTTCACTCGTTACAAAGAAAAATGTGGGAATATCTAGCAGACAATGTGCAAAACTCCAAGCAGAAATGAGAGAGAGAGAGAGAGAGAGAGAGAGAGAGAGAGAGAGAGCATGGGGATTGACCATAATATGCCTCCACTAGTCCGGCCGCTAAATGCCACCACATTATGACACTGTCTGCTTTGCCTCTATGTATGTCCTTATTCCTTTAGGAAATTTTCTTTTCCTTTGTGTAACATAAAAAACGAAAGGATAAAATAAAAGTTAGTAACTCGTGCAAAAATATCAAATAGAAAATGGTCACATTAATTGCAATACTAAATTCTCACAGAATTAAATTCAGTTAAAGAATCTAATATCTCAAAGAGGTATTTGGAGGATTCAGGTCAACCCTTGTTTCTGCCGGCTGAACTTAATTAAACAAGACTATACTAACTCTTGTGGCACAGAGTTAAGAGACTGTTTTGTGACGTTTATGTCAAAAATAATAGGAAAAACGAATGTCAATGCCACATAATGCAAGAGGTGGCTGCCGCTGCATGGCAATGGTTCTTTCCTCTTGGACATTCAAATGAATGAAAATTTTTTGGAAATTACTGAAACTACAATTCTCCCCAAAAAAAAAATTATGAAACTAGTTATGAGCTCTATCAAGTGGCTCATTTTTTGTATTGTCTATGTTGATAGTGTCAAACAACTTACACAACAATGATGACCAAACCAGGGAAAACTAGAGCATGTGAAACATTGCAGAAGAAGGTCAGAAAAAGAAATCCCCATACTGAAAAACCTGAATTATTACAATAATTAAGAGCAATAGAAAACTCATTGTTACACTTTTGTCTTTCCTTCTCTTGAGATGGAAAGTTCATAAGAGACTAAACAATCACCGAACGAGAAACCTTTCATTCCTAAGGGACAGGCAAAAGGTAATAAAGAAACTAAAGCCGAAGCAATTCCTGCAGATGGAGAGATTGAGAAGGTAAACGATGAAAAAGAAGAGGAAATTCTATGCAAAGGCAAGGAGTCATGCAAAGAGTACATTAAAAACTTCTTGGCTGCAACTCCTTAAAGGGAATTGCAGGCTGATTTCAAGAAGGGTTTGATGGCATCTATCCCGATTTATCACCGGTTACAGATTGAATTTCATTACACTAAGTTGCGGCAGGCCCCAGCTGAATGTTCAGAGAATGAAGTCACAGCTGAAGCACCAGCAATGGAAATGGAAACGACAGTGGCAGTGCCGGTTGCATAAGGTGACCTCTTCCTATCATTTGTACTAAAATTCATTATCTTAATTGATTTGCTTCTCTCGTTTTCTTCTGTTGTCTTGTGAGACAAATGGGTCAAAACTGAGAAAAGCTTATTTGAGCAGCGTATAGGGGCACTTTCACTTCTGGTTGTAAGATCAAGAAGTGTCAGCTACTTATGTTTTTGGAATTTTTTCGATTTGGTATTCTCCGTCTCTAACAGGATGACAATTTAATTGAGAAGTAAGACCGCTTATTTTGAGCCGTCTTAGATTTCTTTAAAGAAAAGTGCTGTTGGAGAAGAAAAAGAAATATAATTGCATAATATATATTCATCAATCCAATGATTAAAGTAGAGATTCTTGGTGCTAAGTGCAAAGTTCCCATCCAAATAGGTTGGCTACCAGCATAATAGCATCTCTAATGTTGGCTATGCTAATCAGTTATGTTGACTCGTAAAAGGGCAAGAGAAAAAAGGGCTCAAAGACAAAGCTATGCAGCATGGGACCAAAGTTTTGGGTTTAAGCCATCATCAGACCACTTATTTTGAGCCGTCTTACCCACTAACTTGTGTGAAGAAGATCCAACAGATTTCTTACAGAGAAAAGTGCCGTTGGAGAAGAAAAAGAAATATAATTGCATAATGTATATTCATCAATCCAGTGATTAAAGTAGAGATTCTTGGTGATAAGTGCAAAGTTCCCGTCCAAATAGGTTGGCTACCAGCAGAATAGAATCTCTAATGTTGGCTATGCTAATCAAGAGAAGAAAGGGCTCAAAGACAAAGCCATTCAGCACGGGACCAAAGGTTTGGAGTTCAGCCATCATCACTTGACCAAAACTGAGAGACAAGCTTGACGACCCCCGATATCGGTGCATCATTCTGCATGCAAGCAATGGAAGAAGTTAACCTTGCAAGTCAACCTCTAAAGCTGGAACGAAGAAGCCTCTAGGCTCCAGCATACAGAATTATCTACATGTTGAAATTAATAGGATTACTTAGAAGCCTCTAAGCCTTGACTATATATGTTATTTACCAGGAATGTGATGCTAAAATATTCAAGCAGAACTAGTACTTCATAAACAATGGTAAGTTACCTTTAAGAAAACTAAAACAGTTGATGAAAGCAAGCATAATCTAATCAAGAGAGTTTAACTCACCAGGTAAACAATATCAAAGGCATTGCGGTAGTTATCAAGAGAGTTTTCAATGTTATCGTTCCTGAAACAATAGGCAACAGAATTGAGCAATAAGTTATTCTACGGATGAAGAACCATGTACAAATAAAAAGAAGCTGCTACTTGAGTTATATATCAAAAGTAAAAAGAAGCTATTATTTCTCTAAAATTAATGTATTAACAAGAGAAATCAGACACAACATGCCTTTTCATTAAAGAGGAAAGTAAAGGAAACCAGAGCTGTAACACCCTTGTTCTCTTTCAGTGCCAATAACGCGAATAATCACAATGGACGCTAAAAATGTTAGTGTTGCATTGCAGTTGATTTTTCTTAGTTTCTTTTCAAAAAACAGCAACAAACGTCACTAGCTCTTGATTGTTCTAGTATGTAAACTTTTATTCCCTGAGAGGTATGCAAATTGAGTATGGAACTATAAAAGAAGCAGCTATTGAAGCCTTCTTAAATAACTCATTTATATAAAAATAATTGTGGGTTGACCAAATATACTTACAGGAACCCCACAGAAATTCGAGTCTCATAGTTCAAACCATCAGACATTCCAAGGTCCCCAAGATGATCACCCAGAAGCAGCACATTGGTTCTCTTCTTGATTGAAGCATTATCATAAGTTGATCCATCCACATCGCCCAATTGATCATGAAGAGGAGCAGCCATCTCAAGAGCATGCTCATTTTTATTTAGACTGTGAATAGTCTTCCCTGGATATAAATATAGAAAAAGCAAACTAAGAGCTTACTTCTTCATTAATTGAATACAAATTTTGTGAAAAGAAGTTCCCTATTTCAAAATCACTAAAATAAAATGTAGAGGCAATGACTTTCGGGATTAAATAAATGAGGAATAAAAAGGTGAAACTGCGTGTTAATCTAATGAAACGGAGTGTTTGCCCCAAAAAAAACTTGGTTATAGCGCAGCAAGAATCAATTTTGAGAGGGCCAGAGTAGGAAGCAGAATACTATACTGACATAACTGTCCTACCAATTTCCAGCCAGAAAAGAAGGACCTCTTCTACTGATTTAATAAAAGGATTAGATACCTTTAAAAGCTACCAGATGACCATTGTCATCAAATACCATTTGGTTTGAGACAATCTTCACGTTCTTAAAAGATCTGTGAAGCTTTTGTCTCAGGACCTGATACCGCGAAAGAAGAGATATCAAAGGAGTTGCAAACACAATCCATAAGTAAAACAAGATCCAAAAATAAGGCTTCAACAAAATGAACTTAGCACACTGACCTCCTCTATTACGTCTGCAAGTCCTGCAGAAAATATGAGTATTGGAACGTCCTTTTCCTGCAAAAGCAGATACCAATAAATAGTAAAGCACAAAACTAAAGAGAATAACCTAGAGTTTAGAGTAATGACATCAGGCCCATCATATCATTTTTCACGAAATAATCTCAAATCAAAGGATCAAACTGTCAATTCAAAGCTTCCATTACCCTGATGTATATTTATCTGTAAAGGAAATAGGTTCTAGTAAGATGAGTTTTACCTCCAAAAGTTCAAATAGTTCAGCAACACCTTCTCTGAAAGCAACTATAGAATCAGCAACAGATTGCTTTATTGCATCATATGTAAGTCCTCCCTCAATCAGGAGCGCGTGTGTTTTACCCCACCTGCATCAATGTCATTCGTAAATGCCCATGTTTTGAATTCCATTACACGTAGGTAAGATTTTCTAGCATCAAAGGAACATCAATGCAAGATCAACCAATTTGTAGCTATTCGATTTTGTAGTTGCATGCAGGCAGTTTAGTAGTTATAATTTATGCCATGATCGACTCAACAGCTAAAATATAGAAATGCATACCACTCTTCCATTAGCTTTGTTTTCTCCTCGATTGGAATTGTTGGCGAAAATTCTAAGGGATGATAGTGATAATGTAAATCCCTCCTTTTGTCATCATATTCCGGATTCACCTGTCGCAAAAGGCCATGACTACCTGCGGTTGAAAATTTACTCAAATCCTACAGATGAGAGAATTTAGAAGACCATATAATACTTGGAAAACTTACTTGTCCCACGACGACCATTGACCCAGTATCTTGTCAGTGTAGCATCGAAATCTGCAATTACCTGCCATAAATATACATAACAAAGGAAACAAAAAGGTTCATAACAAGAAAAAATTTATGAACCAAGTACTAACAAAACCAAACACAAGAGTAAGAGTAACAAAGATTTCTGATCATTAACGACTCAAGCATTTTCCATATAGAGTTAAAACCAATACAAACTGAACTAAATAAATAAATAAAAATAAAATAAAAAATGAATCACGATTTAGCATGTACCAAATCAGCTCAAAATGTGATTGAGAAAAGAATTGGCAGGTTTAAATGATACAATCGCAGCTTTTTTTTTTTTTTTTTTTGCCCAATTCCAGTGCTTCAAAAATGAAAAACGAAAAATGAAAAAAGAAAAACCAAAGAAAAAGCAATTACTTGGAGTTTTGCTGGGCCAGCCGTTCGAATAGCAGAGATTTTCTTGTCCAAAAGCTGAGGATCACCGATCACCACCTCACAATTATCAGAGAGACCATTTTCTTCCATGTTTAAGCGATCTTCGAATCTACCATCACAGAACCAAATCCAGCAAATTATGACCGCAAACCAAACAGTTAGGAAGTCGAAGGCTTTTCCATGGATTAAAGAAGATGCGTGTCAGTGAGAAAGAAAAGAGTGAAAAGGACCTTGAAGTTAATTGGGTCGGAAAGCAAAGGCGAGTCCGTACGGCGCTTAAGTTTGCGGGCACGGTTTTGAAGAAGCTCTGTAGCGGAGGTAGCTGGTTATTCATCTTTTGGGTGAGTAAGTGTGACCATGTTTTATCACTCCCCTTTTTTTAATTGTTCTTAGCAATGCTACGAAGCACCAATGTTTTGCCAGCAGGAAAACTTTTCTTCTTTCCAGCGGGCCGTGGCCCTACCCTTTCAGTGGGGTGGGTCCCACAATCAGACCTATCAGGTGGGGCCCACCCTACTAAGAGGGTCGGGTTATAGCTTAATCAGGATATATAATGCTGCCTTTGATAGTGTCATAGTTTCAAGCATTGTAGTTAATACTTTAATAGAATACGAGTCTCATTTGTGGGACTCTTTTTTTTTTTTTGAAAGAAAAAATCTCATCCCAATACAAGACGACAAATGTGGCTTCATCCTTGTATTATTTAAGACAAGGCATAACTACGACAAGTTCTATCAGGACAACCTAATCACGTTCAAAAGGTCTAATGTATCTATATTGGTGATCTAAAACAATTTTAAGGAAAATATATTCAAACATAATAGAGGTGCGAAATATATATAATAAAAATTTTCATACAACTTTTATAAAACAATATTATAGATTATATTATTTCAACGCTTAATAAATATATATATATAATTTATGCTTAGGTAGTCAAAGCAATTAGGTTGAAAATCTTCTACATGAGATATTCTTTATATGAAACCACCGTTTTCTCGCCTACTCTTTAGCACCGAATAAACGTCTATGTGGGCTTGGAAGGGAATTACGGTTTTTAGGATCACTCACTTACTTTTCTCTCCTACTAATCTCAATATATAAGCAAAGCATGACTGAGAATAGAAGAACATTTCTTCTTTTCTTTCTCTCTCTCTGCACGCCTATGTAAGGTTTCCTAATAGAGTTTTTGCAGCCTCATCAAGACGCTTAATTATGTGTAAAATGAATAAAAGAGCCCTCTATTTATAGAGAATGAGAAATCCAAATAATTCTAGAGGATTCCTTGAATTTAAATTAAACATTAGATGTTTAATTAAAATAAAAAAATATTCCATTCCCTTTTTTAGTAGGCACCACACATAAAAAAACTCTCTATGTATGTTTGTAGTACTAATAACCTTCTTGGAAGGAGGAGAATGTTGTTTATTACTCACTCGATTTATTTCCAAATTTCAAATTTCTAATTTGGAAATTATTTAGTATTATTATTATAATAAGGAACACTTCCTTGTGTTGTTACATGTCCAAAGTTAATTATTATTTATTATTAAACAACGATAAACTAATTTATAATTAAATTTTAAGTGATATCTGATTTAAAATTCTATAATTCTAAATTAATTAATTAAACCAATGATTCCACTTGTTCAAACAATATTTGAAGGGATGGTGAGGGACTAATTAATGGACCTATAATTTTAAGCTCCAATAAAACCAATATATTAATTAAACTCTTTAATTATTATATTACTTTTTTATTAATTTAAATTTACTTCACTAAAAACTTGGAATTGTACCTTTAAAGTTGTAGCTCTAATTACTCATATATGAAGCTTTCCATTTGATATAGTCATTGCACATAAATTGATCCTCCATAAATAATTCAAAATTAGAGCTAGATAAAATCCGTTAACCTTTCTAATTATATTTATGTCCTTGAGTGCCATTGATTCTCTAATGAACGATAAATTCATAAACCTAATCACAAATTTGAACACTTATATTATTCAAGACTCGTATTAACAGCTGAATCATTACTTCTTATTAAAGAAAGAATGCATTAAATCTCCTAATAGTAACATTCCCTACTACTTACTTTACTAAGCCTTCAAAATATAAGGGATAAGATTAGATGCTCAAATCCATACCAAGTAAATCAAAAGACATAATTTCATAAATAAGAGTATGCTAATAACTCATGATTAAGACCATCTTAAGTATAAAATAACTCAGGATTAAGATCATCTTATATATGACCATCGGTTTGATGTGATTAAAACTTGCTACATTCTAACAAAAATTATTTAGCCGTTTTATATTATGTTATGTCCTAGTCTTACATAATCTTATTATATACAAGGCACTTATGTAATGACTCGTTCCATTAACAGTTCAGATAAAACAGTTCCATTCTCAATGAAAATGACCTACACGAGTAACACTCAACTAAAAATTCTAAACTTTAATTGAATAGTGATGAGTGAGTTTTACTCATGAATTATGTATCATTCAAGCTTAATGTTTCATTAGTTTTTGAGGGTTTTCGTAAATATTATGCGTGTTCTTTATGTTTTGCCTGTAAGAGAGTCCAAATTTGAAGTAAAGATGGTTTGAGATGGCATAGAGGTGCTAAAAGGAGCTTTTGAACATTTTGTTGGAGCAAGCAGGAAGTGCCTAAGTGCCACAAACGGGAATCATAGCGCTCAAGAAGCATTTTGCAAAATATGGGCGGAACATCAAGCACCTAGGTGCTACAGAGTTTGGTGTTTAGTGCTTAGGCGCTGATTAAATAGAATTGCAGCACTACTTCACACACAATGACGTGTTTAAGCGTGAAACACACCAAAATTTACCCCTTTTTGGCTCCATACCTCTCAACCCATAAGTAGGCATTCTTAGGGTTTTTCAAGGGATCTTTAGCCGACTTTTAAAAGTTTCAAGAAAGCACTCTTGAGAGGAGATTGAAGACGGATCAAGAGCAACCACGTTCAAGATTTCTCCATTCTTTTTCTTTTCTCAATCTTTTAATTTAGTTTTGTAATTGAACATGAATATTATGTTGGAGATGATTTTTATGCTTTCAATTATGAATTAATTTTCTTTACTAGGGCTATAAGTGTAGCCAAGACAATGAATCTTTGATTTCCAATTTATTTTCTTTCAAAGAAATTGAATTTCTCTAAGAGTTTACTATTCATGCTTGTTGTTAGTTTTACAATTCTTAATGCATTTGAAAATTTGGCTAATATTTGAATTGATTAGAATAACTAAATTGAAATCCTATAAGGAGATATTTAGAAATAACTTCTAGTAAAATTAACCGTAAAGTGTAAACGACATCGAGCAATAGTGGTATGACTTGCGTGAACAATCGAGAGAACCATAAATGTAATGAGTCTTTAGGGTGGTGTAACTTACATCAAGTGATAGTGGGTTTTACTTGCTAGAGATATTTTTATTGTCATCCCCAGAATAAATAATAAATAAAATAGAGTTTTTCGTTCTAACACATGAATAGTAGGCGATGTTAGTTAATAATTGGAATTGAACTGAATTTGTCTTGGTGAACTTGTGTGCTCTAGTGCTACCATATCTTGTAAATTTTCATTAATTGAGATTGAATTTTGTTTATTTTTATTTTTATTAGTTTTAATTATTTTCATTGTTATCACTCACTATATTTTGTCTAAATAAAATTAAGAATATTATAATTTTAGTAATTAGTAAATTAATCCTTGTGGGACGATCTCTCATCATTACTTGACTCGATTTGTGCACTTGTAAAAATACACATCAAATGATTAGTTATATATTACTAGTAATTTTAATTATATATTACATGTTAGAGGCCTGAAAAAGAGAAGTATATCGATGCATCAAGAACAAGACTGCATGTAGTTCTTTTACAAACCTGGAAAAATCGTATTCCTTCGATGATTGAGAGGCATAACACTGTAGTACAATGGTCACCCAACTACACTTCATACGCAAACATTGCAAGAGCAAGCTCTCACGGAACGAAAATACAATATTAATCTAAAAGGTGGAAAGACTACCTCCATTATTACATGAAAAAACTGAAACAAAACACCGCAAATAAACAAATGACATAAATACGGAAAACATAATGCCATTATTGAAAAGAAAACAAATTAACTACCAAGATATAACATCAAAACCCAATAATGCGAAGATGCTGAACATCTCAGGCACAAAGAGGATGAGGCCAATCCCTTCCAATCACAATTCTCACAACCCAAGCTGCCGCCAAAAAAGTGCTGAGATGTAGTAGACAGCCAAACGTCCCCAACCACTACAACCTCCCACCCTGGTGGAGAAAGCCGATGATAACCATGAGCCGGTAAATTTGAGTATCTTGAGCCACGACAAACCATCCTTCAGTGAAGAAAACAACCAAACAAATATCACTAAAAGCCCCGTGATGAACCACATCCTATCACACGACCACACACCTCGCGGCCATGAAGCACCAGACTACCGCCCATGGCAGCAACAACGGCCTAGTAGCAAAACTCCTCCACAACCCCCATACCCTTGACTAGACCAGCACCTTCACAACCCCAAGATGTCATCACATCACATCACCATCAATGCTAGCTCCATATCCAACGTCGCTAATGAGAGGCTTTTTTCCCTATACTAGCAAGGGCACGGGATCAAGTTTTATAATAGGATTGTCTAGTTAAGAGCTGTCAGCTTCCACGAGAATTGAAGTCTAAAAACCAGCTAATTACTACAACTACAATGACCGAGTTTTATTTAAACAATTGGAATTCAAAGGAAATAAATAAAAAGAAAAGAAAACTAATCAAACAAATCAGACAAAACTATAAACAAAATAATTTTCAATATGGGAATAAAATGTGGCAAACCAATACAAAACTACCATGCTACAAAATTTTTATTCCAAATCCGCTGATTGGAGAATACCAACAGCACATATAGCTGTAGATCTTTAGCTTGTGCCAATTAAAACTAGTCTACAGTACTTGCTAATAAATATTGTTACATGATACGATTTTTTTATTTTTTTTTTGCAAAATCTATTTAATGAAAAAATTTTGAAAAGATGGCACGCAGGGTCAATCTGCTGTAGCATTTGTTGAAGTAGCCGTTTGCTTCTTCGGACAATGAGAAGACATATGGCCCTTCCCACCACACTCATAGCATGTCCTCTTCACTTTACCAGCACCAACGACAGGGGTTGACCCGCTGTTGGTATCTGCCGTTTTTGCAGTTGTGGGAAAATTTTCTGTAGTTTTAAGATCAGTTTGGTCCTTGGGACAATCTGTTGTAGCATCCATTGAACTGGCCATTTGCTTCTTTGGACAATCGGAACAAATATGACCCTTCTCACCACACTCATAACATGATTTCCTCTTCATCTTACTGGCACCAACAACAGAGGTCAACCCTCCATTAGTATCGGCCATTTTTGTAGTTGTAAGAGCAAACTCTGTAGTTGTAGGAGCAGTTGCTCCTTTGAACAATCTGCTGTAGCATCCATCGAACCAGCTGTTTGCTTCTTTGGACAATCGGAGGAAATATAACCCTTCTCACCACACTCATAACATGATCTCCTCTTCATCTTGCCAGTACTAACAACAGGGGTTGACCCGTCATTAGCATTAGCTGTTTCTGCAGACATAGGAGCAGTGTCTGTAGTTCTGGGCGCAGATATGGTGTTGATCTGTGCTTTTTTCAAAGGAACCGCACAACTAATCCTGGCAGGTCTTCCACACTCAACCTTCTGATCCAGCTTTAATGCCATTGTCAAAGAGAGACTATCAGAGAAATCAACATGAGCATAACCTTGGAATCCACCAGTTTCCTTGTCCATACCGAACCGTATAGATGATACTCTGCAGTCCGTGAAAAAGTTCTTCAGTTTATCCTCTGTGATATCCCATGACAAATTTCCAACATATATTCTGCTATAGCCCTCCGCGATTTCTGGGGCAAAGTCAGATACTTTATTGGTTCGGTTTGCCTTGTAAGGTTGGATGGTCAGAAACAGCCACTCCTGAGACATCAAGAAATTACATGCTTTCTACGAGAATTGAGCAACGATAAATTTGCAAGTCATGGAGAACATTTTCCTTACTCACATGTCTGATCCATTAAGAGCCAAGGCCCGTTTTGCTGCAGCTTCAGTCTGTAAAAAACTGAAATGGTCAGCTCAATACAGGAAGAAATGCCTACCTGAGCAAGACTATATTTCAAGTCATATAAAGTACAAGAGTTTTAGAAACTCCATCTTGGCTACTATCAAAATTTAATTTCAGTTTATTCTCAAGTGAAGGACCAAAGTTCAATGATGAAAAATGCTACAACAAAAAACTATAATTACTGCAGTCCAGAATAGGCTCCAAATTTACATAATTTAAAGGGTGGCTTTACGGGTCGCCAATCTACCAAGTTGTCCTTAAATAGCTATTCCCTTTATCCAATAGTTAAAATCTCGACAGGAAAATGCATGGCTTTCATCTCAATAGTCATGTGCTCACGTGTGATTTTAATAGTCAGATCGACGGAGGGACTTATTTCGGATAACTTGATAGATTAGAGCTCGTTCCGGGACGTTGTAAAAGTGAACAACCAAAATAGAATTAAGTTTATAGGTTGGGGACTAGAAATAGGATTAACTCTAATTTGAATGCAAAACAATGTATTTAGTCATTTTTACCTTAAAGCTAATAATGGCAATTCCTCTAAACTTTCCACTCTCCGGAAAGGTCATACAATCAACCTCAGTTATAGTGCCACAACCTTCAAAATAACTACGAATGTCATCCTCGGTTGAGTAATAAGGAATTCCTCCAACATAGACTTTTGTGGTAACATTCCCATTTGCTTGACTAAAAAATGACGGAAAACACGTTTAATCAGAACTCACATCACACTGTCTAGGGATAAACAAAAGCAGGGATAGGAAAACTTAGGAGCAGAGAATATTGAATTGAATATCAACGAACAATATAATTCCTGTAGGACCATTTTTATTTGGACTTCTATAATCATAATAATTCACTCTATTATGAACTAAAGCATGGTATCGAAAATTTTTTAATGCTAATTTATCTATGCCTATATGTTCAATATGATGCCATAATGAGATGGACACTCGTTTTGTTCACTAGCTTGAGGCCCATAGACACGCTCTCTCGTAAGTGCTTTGGTTAGCAAATTTGGGACCTCTCTAGCGTAATTTATAAAGCCCAATAACTCACTAAGCTTGAGCCCATAAGGTTCAAAAAATAAAGCATATCTATATATATATGCATGATGGATATGTGGACATTAGGGGGTTATGTATGTATGCACAACATGCAGAGAGGCTTTGTGTAAAATAGGGTACATCATCCTTGAGCTCTCTCCATTGATGAGTTTCGACTTTCGACAGCATGATCTTGACATCACTGCTTCCAACAGGTAACCCACAAACCTTTTTACTGTTTAACATGTCTTAGACAGTAGGTTGCTCTGATACCAATTGTTGAAAATCATTATCATCTTTTTAGTATCTAAGACACATCAAAGACTAAAAAGGTTTGTAGGTTACTTGTCAGAATTGATGGTGTGAAGATTGTGTTGTCGAAACTCATCGATAGGTGATGAACCCTCCTCTACACAAAGCCTCTCCACACACTATGCGTACACATACAAACCCCTTATGTCCACCTATCCCTCACACAGATTTATATAGATGTGCTTCACCTTTAAACATTATGAATTCAAGCTTAATGGGTCTATTGAACTTTACAAATTGTGCTGAAGAGATCATCGTATGCTAAAGTCCTTTGAGCATGTATAGAACTCTTTCACAAGTAAGGACAATTCGTAATAATATTACAACCTAATGCATCAATCCGCCACCGACAAGGTAACAAAGATTATGCAGTTCATGATATTCAACAAATTTCCATCACCGGTGGAAGCATCCTATCAAACAATTAATTATCAATGAAGTAAGTTAATTGTGCATATAGATCTTAGCAATATAGAAAATACGTGACTTTATCCTTAACACACCAATTTATTATTTGATCATAATATGAGTATAATTATTATGCAAGTCTATATATAATAGTTTCCAATATTTTACTTGGATTGCATAATCGATAACAGCAATACTCATGTAACAGAAAATGTCAATAAATAATTCGAATAACTAAAATATTGATGAAGATGACAAGCTTACGCTTCAAGCGTCCTACGAAGCAATAAAACTATCAAAAAATAATTCTATCACCAATATGGACCTTTGAAACATGATCAACAGATATAAATTTATCGACACTGCACATGCAACATGACCAACATATATAAGTTCATCCACACATGCAACAAACTAGTCATTTGACAATGATACGTGAGTTTAGTGATTACGATAGTCCACATACAAATATTCCTCTCTTCTTCTCATGTTCAATTTTCATCAAACAAACTCAAGTGTACCATTTACATTGCAGAGATACTTAAACATAGTCATAGCCAAAGACTCAAGTCCTTCGCAATGGACATTCCTACATAGTCCATCACGGTCCATCACGAAGGACCTTCCCTACAGCGAGTGTAACATGACATTTATTTTCATGTACAATAATTTTATAAATGTCTTCCTCAAGTTATTGTTAGTGCAGGATTGATCTTTCGTCAAGGACCGAAGACACACCCTTAAAGCATAATCATTGGGTTTAATAATAATTTAAATAATGTCCTCTCAACAAGCCAATTCAAGGCAACAAATAACATCCAAAAGCATTAAAATTTAAATCAGAAAGAAGAAAAGCAATCAGCAAACGAAAAAAAACTTAACTTGGGAAAATTATCATAATCTCAAAGGTACCTTTCAACGTCATTCTTCTCAGTCGTCTGCGTCGCCGTTTGCTCTTCATTTCCAAGCATAGCAGCGTCTTTCCCTTCCTCATTTTTGGCCTTCTTGTTCTTGTTCTTATACTTATTTTTCTTCTTCTTTTTCTTGCCCTTCTTCACAACCCCATTTTCCACCGACCCCAAAACGATATCTTTCTCCTCCCTCTTCCTCTTCTTCTCCTGCGACTCCAAACCCTCCAACCCACTTTCCTTCTTGTCTTCTTCTCCAAGATTATCGCCATTAACGGCCTCCGAACCTCCTAAAGAGAAGGTTTCTCTGCGTTTCTCTCGCTTGGACAATCTGGGTCTCTGAGTTGACGAGTCCAAGAGCAGTTTCACAGACTCGGTCTGTGATTCTGCATTCGAATCAGCTTTGGCTGCTGATTCTGATAACGATTTGGCTAACTCGGCTCTAAGCTTTTGCTTCAGCTTCTTGTTCGATAAAACCAATTTTCCTTTCTTTTCTTTTTGGCCTTTTTTGTTGGGGAAGTAGACGACTCCTGATTCCAAGGATCGCAAGAACAAACAATTGCAGAAAATAAATAGGAGAAAAGAAGAAAAAGAGACACCAAATTTTATACAAGTTCGTCCAAAATTGAGACTACGTCCTGTTTCTGCCGCTTGCAGATTCCACTATGATGAAGGAGATTACAGATTACAAGAGCAGTTTCTCACACACTCACAAATTGTACTTATCAAAACTCTCTTCTATCTAACACCCAATGAGAATTTTTTCTCTCTCAAGGATGGAGCTCTCAAGAATTTTGTCTCTCACAAAATTATGCCACTCACAATTTTCACACACACAACCCTAGCCACCTTATGTCTATTTATAACCAAAGGAAGAGAAAAATAACAACTAATGGGAACCCTAGTGGTTTCCCCTTTTTAGGGCGTTTGAGTTCGACTCTAACTCAAAGTTTTGCAACAAACCAGACTTCGGGCGCCACGACCCTCATTTTGGGCGCCGCGGCGCTGGTTTGTTCTCGGATGGACGCCGCGGCCCTTGTTTTGGGCGCCGCGGCACTGGTTCGGGCCCCTCGGCGCTCGTATTTGGGCGCCGCGGCGCTGTGTCTCTGCCCCCCAGCGCAGCGCCTTTTTTTTTTTTCTTTTTTTCTTCTTTCTCCTTTGCTAGGTTGATTTGGCTCCATATTGCAACAATCTCCCACTTGGAGACTAATCAATCACCATGTCTCCAACTGCAGCAGCAACGACTTCTCACGTCTCTTGGAGAAGTCCAACTGAAGTTGTGCACAACTTCAATCCCCATGTCTCCCACTTGGAGACTAATCAATCACCATGTCTCCAACTGCAGCAGCAACAACTTCTCACGTCTCTTGGAGAAGTCCAACTGAAGTTATGCACAACTTCAGTTTCTCAATCGGATCCATCTTGACGAGCATATCTCTGGATCCTTTTACCACCCACCTTGCCTTATACCGTTTGCTGCCAGCACTTTTATTTTTTACCCGGTATACCCTTTTGTTGTGCAAGGACTTTTTACCCTGTGGTAACTTTGCCAGTTGCCTTGTCCGATCCAACTCGTCCCTCATGGCTAACTCCCACTTGACCGAATCTCCAGCCTCCATGGCTTCATCATAGCTCTCTGGCTTACCTCTGTCGGTCAACAAGATATAATGCAGAGTTGGGGAGTATCTCTGTGGTGGTCTGATTGTCCTACTAGACCTCCTGACTGGTGTGGCAGGAGTCCTCTGGTTTCCTTCTGGAGCTATGTTTTCCTGGTCTTCAACCTTTGAATTTTGCACCTCCACTTCAGGTAGATCCTTCAATGGAATCACCTCAGGCTTCTTATCTTCAGAACCTGAACCCCTGGAGTCAGTGCTGTCTCTGTCCTTGTACAGAACACCTTCATTGAAGATCACATCCTTGCTTCTAATAATCTTCCGACTTTGGTCATCCCAGAGACGATAACCAAACTCAAGTCCACCATAGCCAACCAAAAAACACTTCTTTGACTTAGCATCCAGTTTACTTCTAGCAACAGAATCAATGTGTGTATAGGAAACACAACCAAACACTCTCAAGTAAGAGAGATCCACCTTTTTGTCGCTCCAGGCTTCTTCCGGTAGCTTGAACTTCAGCGGTGTGGATGGACTTCTGTTAATCAGATGAGCGGCTGTATTAATCGCCTCAGCCCAAAACATCTTTGGCAGCCCTGCATGCAACCTCATGCTTCTGGCACACTCGTTTAAAGTCCTGTTCATCCTCTCAGCTACCCCATTCTGTTGTGGTTTCCCTGGAATGGTCTTCCTCATCTTTATCCCATTCTCAGCACAGTACCGCCTGAAATCTTCACCTAAATACTCTCCCCCATTGTCAGACTGCAAGCACTTCACCTTCAAATCTGTCTCGTTCTCCACCATGGCTTTCCATCTCTTGAAAGCGTCAAAGACATTAGATTTGTTTTTCAGAAAGTAAACCCATACCTTCCTGCTTGAGTCATCTATGAATGTCACATAGTAGTTTGCGCCACCAAGGGAAGTCACCGGCGCAGGCCCCCATACATCAGTGTGAACAAGCTCCAATTTACTGGACTTAGACTCTCTATCCATCTTTGAGAAACTCACTCTCTTCTGTTTACCAAAGATGCAGGCTTCACACAAATTATGATCAACAGTTTTCAAACCTGGCAGTTTTCCTTTGCAGTGAAGCACCTTCATACCCTTTTCACTCATGTGACCGAGCCTATAATGCCATAGCTCGGTATTGGCAGCAGAATCAGCAACTGCTATGGTATCTCTACAACCAGAGTTCATGTAGAGAGTTCCAGCCTTGCGTCCCCAAGCAATAACCATCGCTCCTTTAGTGACTTTCCAACCTCCACAATTGAAGGTCACTTTATGTCCTTCATCATCCAGTTGTCCCACCGAAATCAAGTTACGCATTAGTTTAGGAACATGTCTCACCTTATGAATCTTCCACACAGACCCATTAGGCATTTTTAAACTGACATCTCCAATGCCAACAATATCTAAAGGTTCTCCATCAGCAAGATAAACCTTACCATGATTTCCAGCAACGTAATTCTCCAGGACATGACGGTGTGCAGTGGTGTGGAATGATGCTCCTGAATCTATCACCCACGAATCAAAAGAACTGTTGACAGACAAGATTAAGGCATCTTGTTGCTCTTCAGTGGCGGCGTTAGCTGCGTCATTGGTCTTGTCTTCGTTCTTCCTTGGAGCCCTACAATTCTTTTTCAAGTGGCCAGTCTTCCCACAATTCCAACACTCCATGGTCCTACCGTTCATAGACTTGCTTCTCCCATTCCTCGACTTGCCTCTTCTGCCATTATCTCTGTTGGATTGCCTGTCAAGTTTTTGGCCCCTATTATCGACATTAAGGGCCGAGTTCGACGAAGAGGCTTCACCTGAGTCCTTCCTGCGAACTTCTTCTGTCAGAATAGAGTTTCTGACATCAACAAACTTCAATTTTGCACTCCCAAGAGAATTTGTAATGGCCACCCTCATGGGTTCCCAGCTATTCGATAATGAGGCCAGGAGGATTAGAGCATTGATCTCATCATCGAATTTAATCTCTACTGAGACCAATTGGTTCAAGACGGTGTTGAAACTGTTCAGGTGCTCTACCACCGAGGCACCTTCAGGCATCTTTAAATTGAAAAGCTTCTTCATGAGATGTACCTTGTTGTTGGCTGAGGGCTTCTCATACATCTCTGACAGAGCCTTCATCATCCCTGCTGTAGTAGTCTCCTTCGCAACGTTGTGGGCAACGTTCTTTGACAAGGTCAAACGGATCACACCGAGCACCTGTCTATCAAGGAGATTCCACTCCTCATCCTTCATGCCTTCGGGCTTATTACCCAAGGGCAAATGCAGTTTCCTACTATATAGATAGTCTTCAACTTGCATCCTCCAATAGGAAAAATCTGAACCATCAAATTTGGTAATACCGACTGCCATACCTTCTTCTCCAGTCATCGTTCTTGATCAAAACCTCTGCTCTGATACCAGTTGTTGGGGAATTAGACGACACCTAATTCCAAGGATCGCAAGAACGAACAATTGTAGAAAATAAATAGGAGAAAAGAAGAAAAAGAGACACCAAATTTTATACAGGTTCGTCCAAAATTGAGACTACGTCATGTTTCTGCCGCTTGCAGATTCCACTATGATGAAGGAGATTACAGATTACAAGAGCAGTTTCTCACACACTCACAAATTGTGCTTACCAAAACTCTCTTCTATCTAACACCCAATGGGAATTTTTTCTCTCTCAAGGATGGAGCTCTCAAGAATTTTGCCTCTCACAAAATTATGCCACTCACAATTTTTACACACACAACCCTAGCCACCTTATGTCTATTTATAACCAAATGAGGAGAAAAATAGCAACTAATGGGAAACCCTAGTGGTTTTCCCTTTTTGGGGCGTTTGTGTTCGACTCTAACTTAAAGTTTCGCAACAAACCAGACTTCGGGCGCCGCGGCCCTCATTTTGGGCGCCGCGGCGCTGGTTTGTTCTCGGATGGGCGCCGCGGCGCTCGTTTTTAGGCGTCGCGGCGCTGTGTCTCTGCCCCCCCAACGCAACACCTTTTTTTTTTCTTTCTCCTTTGCTAGGTTGATTTGGCTCCATATTGCAACATTTTTCCCCCCCTTGTGCTTTCCTTGTAATGGCTGGCCTTTACTGGGGGAGTCGCAAAGACGGAGGTTTTGGGAATTGTGGTCTAGGAAGAGAGAGTGAGAGCCGGAGGCTTTAGACGGCACCAGCAACCTTTTCGGGAGGCAAACGACATTTCGTTTTGAAGGACTATATTATGCTCAGTACGACATGTCGTTTACTCTTTTAAACGACGGCTGCTTGTTCCTTTCCCTTCAAAACGGTGCGGTGGCAAACTTTTAGTCATACGTCGTTTTCAAGGAAACAACAGCTGAGTGTTGGAAAGTAAAATCTATATGTCGTTTTCCTAAATGAACGACATCAATTTGGTGAGTAAAAAACGATACTTCCAATCGGAAAAATGTCAATCCGTTGCCATCCAACAATTTATGCAATCAATCCAAAACCATAGATCAGCGGATCGTCTCCTCCGTATTAGGACCGGGATTTTTGGCCCTTTCAAGGTTTATTTTTTTTTGAATTTTCATAAATACAATTTTTTAAGATTTATTTTTTTATAAACGTTGCACACGTTTATTTGTGACCAAATCTAACATGTAATATGAATAATAATATGGTATTAACAGATACAATTTTTAAAGTGTAGCATAACACGTAATTTTCTCTTTTTTTGAAAAATTCTAGCAAATAGAATATTTTACAAATTTTTTATTAAATTATGTCATAAGTTTTGAAAATATTAAATCAATGTTAGAATTATGGCCTACATAATTAATTGAAAGCCTATAAAATTTAACAGATTTATCCATTTATTTATTTAGTTTAATAATTATTTAAATGCTAAAATTCTATTGGCTATGAGGGGTTGTAACTCTTATTAAAGAATGTATCTACATCTAAAAGGATATGTGTTTTGATGAAAATGCACCTATTGAGAGTCTATAAAGAAGAGTCTAGTCCTCTCTTCACCCAATCAATTTGCATTCTTTCTCTCTATCAGAAAAATACGTTAAAAGAGATAATTGTAGGTTTAGAGAGAGAAACTGGGTTCTTCTTCTCTGATAAACTTTCTGTTCAAGGGTTCTCTGTAAATTGAAGTCATGAATCAAGATACGCTTTTAAATCTTTTTTTGTAAAAATTACTAAGTTCTAAAATTTCTAGAAATTATAGATATTAAAGTTTTACATGTGGTATCAAGAGCATTAGGTTTTTGAAACTCATAATTTTCCTTTACGGTATATTCTTAATTTTGTTTATACGCTGCACTTTGTTTTTTGTTCATTATGGGTGTGTGCATGCTAAGAATTTCGTGACTAGAAAGCAGTAAAGGACAAATGGCAGTAATCGGTGCCGAGCATTTATTGTAACCATTCTTGGCATCTATTATGCAGATTGCATGTTTGTCTTTGAATTCAAATAAAAGTTTGAATGCATTTATTGCACATGTACTTCAATGGTCAAACAAAGAGTTCAAATGCATTTATTGCACCTGTATATAAATGCTTTTCAAATAAATGTATTTAAAAAAAATCAATAACTCACGAATTTTAATGCTTATAATTGAGATCACATTTATTGATCATGGGTTATTGAATTTAATCTATTATAAGAACTTAGAAATCGCCTAAAGGTTGATTAGCTTTCTTTATAATTGATGAATATAATAGTTGGTAATTAATATATCATATTATTTTTGTTTGTTTATCTAAAGATAGCAAGCATTTTTTTATTATACATATTTATGATTACCAAATTAAATTTTTATTTTTAAATTAACATTATTTATAGTTTGTATGTCTTAGCATCACCTAAAATAGAACTAGGATATACAATTACTCTCTTAGTTTGAATCTAATTATATGATCATCTCAAAGCATTAATGTATGAATGTTTCTTGCATATTTGCAGTATTTGTTCTTGTTTCTCTGCATTCGCATGCTTCATTTGTTCCTTTATTTAATGGTTTGAATTTCTTTGGTTGGTGCGAACAAGTCCAATTTCACTTAGGTGTCTTGAATCTTGATTTAGCACCTCAAGATAAGGAACCCACTACTATTACCGATGATAGTAATAAAGGGGAGAAATCTTTTCATAAAGTATTAGAAAGGTCGAACATATTAAGTTTAATGTTCATGCGAATGATAGTAGCAAACAACATTAAAAGTACTCTTCCCAAGACTGAAAGTGCTAAGGAATTTATGAAACTTGTGGAAGAGCGCTCTCAAACTACTAATAATCCTCTTGCTAGTACATTAATGACTAAATTAACTAACATGAAATTGGATGGTTCTTGTACTATGCATAAGCATATCCTTGAAATGACAAATATAGCAGCAAAATTAAAGTCTTTGGGGATGTCTGTGGATGAGTACTTTCTAGTACAGTTCATTCTCAACTCGCTTCCTCCTGAACAATATGGTCCATTTCAGATGAGCTATAACACAATTAAAGATAAATGAAATATTTACGAATTGACCAATATGCTTGTTCAAGAGGAGACGAGATTGAAGAATCAGAAACATCGTTCCGTTCATCTTCTGAATCAAGAGGCTGAAAAAAACACTAAAAAGAAGCCTAGAAATAACAAGAAGAAAAGGTTTAAGAAAGAGTTGCATAACTTGAATAAGTCAACTCAAATCCACAAAAAGGAACACAATGTTAAGTGCTATTTTTGTAACAAATTTGGGCACTTAAAGAAAGATTGTCAGCGTAAGGCTTGGTTTGAAAAGAAAGGTAAGCCCTGTGCTTTAGTTTGTTTCGAATCAAATTTAACTGAAGTTTCTTATAAAACTTGGTGAAATGATTCAGGTTCAACTATTCACATTTCTAATACGATGCAGAGATTCCTTACGATCCAACCCATAAGAGTAAATGAAAGTTTTAATTACATGAGGAATCGAGATGAAGCTCCAGTGAAAGGAATTGGCACTTATCGCTTAATATTAGATACTAGATATTATCTTGATTTATACCAAACTCTTTATGTACCTACTTTTTCTCACAATTTAGTTTCTTTATCAAAACTTCATGTAGTGAGATTTTATTGTAAGTTTGGATTTGGATTTTCAGTTTATATAAAAATAATAGTTTTTTTGGCTCTGGAATCCTTTATGATGGTTTATATAAGTTAAAGCTTGATAAACTTTTTGCTGAAACTTTGTTAACCATGCATCGAAGTATTAGAACTAAACAGAGTTTAGTTGATGAAAGTTCTGCTCACTTGTGGCATAAACGCTTGGGTCACATATCCAAGGAAAGAATAGAGAGATTAGTAAAGAATAGAATACTTTCAAATTTAGATTTTACTGATCTCGGTGTGTGTATTGATTGCATTAAAAGAAAGCAAACCAAACACACTAAGAAAGGGGCTACAAGAAGTACACAGCTTCTTGATCTCATACATACCGATGATTTTTCACGTTATTGTTATCTTTATCTATTTCATGAAAAATCTCAATCTGTTGAAACCCTTGAGGTATTTATTAATGAGGTTGAGAGACAATTAGATAAAAATGTGAAAATTATATGGTCAGATAGAGGTGGTGAATATTATGGAAAGTATAACGAGTCAGGGCAATGTCCAGGTCTATTTGTTAAATTCCTAGAAAAGTGAGGCATATGTGTGCAATACACTATGCTAGGTACACCACAACAAAATGGTGTAGCGGAAATGCGTAATCGTACATTAATGGATATGGTTAGGAGCATGTTAAGTTATTAATCTTTACCCTTATCTTTGTGGATGCATGCACTAAAGACTGTCATGTATTTACTGAATAGGGTTCCTAGTAAAGTAGTCTCGAAAACTCCTTTTGAGATGTAGATGGGAAAAAAACCTAGTTTAGGGCACCTGCATGTTTGGGGTTGCCTAGCGAAAGTGAAAATTTACAATCCACATGAAAAGAAATTGGATTTTAAGACGACCAGTGGTTATTTCATTGGTTATTCTGAAAAATCCAAAGGGTATAAATTTTATTGTCCTACCTATAGTACGAGAATAGTTGAATGTGCAAATGCTAGGTTCATCGAGAATGGTGAAATTAGTGGGAGTGGAGAATCACAGAATGTGGTCATTGAAGAAGTTAGGGTAGAAGTACCTCTATCTATAACTTCCAAGATTGTTCCTAACATTATTGTACTGCCTAACAATGTTCAAGAACAACAAGTGAATGGCCAATCACTTCACGATAAAGTTGTACTTGAGGAACTAATAGTAGCTGAACCACAAGAAACAGTATTAAGAAGATCTCAAAGAGAAAAACAATCTGTTGTTTCTGATGAGTATGTGGTTTATCTACAAGAGTCTAAAATTGACTTGGAAATCGATAATGATCCTATTTCATATCCAATTTTATTTTCACAAGCCATGGAAAGTATGGATTCTGACAAGTGGCTCAATGCTATGAAAGATGAGTTAAAATCGATGAATCAAAATCAAGTTTGGGACCTTGTTGAGTTGTCTAAAGGTTACAAGAGAGTCGGGTGTAAATGGTTCTTTAAGACCAAGTATGACTCTAAAGGCAATATTGAACGGTACAAGGGTAGACTTGTTGCCAAAGCTTTTACACAGAAATAAGGCGTTGACTACAAAGAGACTTTTTCATCGGTCTTTAAAAAAGATTCACTTAGAATTATTATGGCATTGGTGGCTCATTTTGATTTAGAGATACACCAAATGGATGTGAAAACTGCCTTTCTCAATGAAAATTTAGAGGAAGAAGTCTATATGGACCAACCTGAAGGCTTTTCAATCAAAAGAAAGGAACACATGGTGTGTAAATTAAAGAAATCAATATATGGACTTAAACAAGTTTCTCGACAATGGTATCTTAAGCTTAATGATATCATTACTTCGTTTGGATTTAAGGAGAACACTGTTGATTGGTGTATATATATAAAGATTAGTGGGAGCAAGTTTATTTTCTTAGTCCTATATGTTTATTTTCTCAGTGGGAGCAAGTTTATAAACAATCTTGGTTTATTATATGAAACTAAAAAATTCCTCTCTAAGAACTTTGAAATGAAAGACATAGGTGAGGCAACTTATGTGATAGGAATTGAAATATTCTATGATAAATTACAAGGATTGTTGGGGTTATCTCAGAAATGCTATATTAACAAAGTTTTAGAGAAATTTAAGATGGATAAATGCTTAAAATGTATAGTTCCAATTTAGATGGGGGACAAATTTAGTTATATGCAATGTCCAAAGAATGAATTAGGACGAGTACAAATGAAAAACATTCCTTATGCATCTATCGATGGTAGACTGCTGTATGCTCAAACTTGCACCAGACCTGACATTAGTTTTGTTGTTGGGATGTTGGGAAGATATCAAAGTAATCTAGGAATAAGTCATTGGAAAGCTGCAAAGAAAGTTCTCAGGTACTTGCAAGGAACAAAGGACCATATGCTCACTTATAGAAGATGTAATCATCTTGAAGTGATTGGTTACTTAGATTCAGTCTTTGCCGGATGTGCTGACAGTAGAAAATCTACATTCGGTTATATGTTCCTTATGGTCGAAGGAGCAATTTCATGGAAGTGTATGAAGCAGTCTGTCATTGCTGCATCCACTATGGAGGCTGAGTTCGTGGCATGCTTTGAGGCCACAAGTCATGATTTATGGTTGCGGAATTTTATTTTGAGACTTGGAGTTGTCGATAGTATAGCCAAACTGTTGAAAATTTATTGTGATAATGTCGCAACAGTCTTCTTTGCCAAGAATGACGAGTATTGTGATGGTGTGAAACGAATGGACATTAAGTACTTAGTTGTTAAGCAAGAAGTTCGGAATGTAAAGTGTCAATTGAAAAAATTAGTACCAATGTTATGATTGTAGATCCTTTAACAAAAGGATTACCACCCAAAACATTTATTGAACATGTTGAACGTATAGGTGTTATTAGACATCATTAATGGTTATGTATTATGTTTTATTTCATTTTAATGATATGACACTTTGAGCTCACTTATTATGTTCTCGATATATCATGTTTTCTATTTTATATACATGATTGTTATAGATTAATGTTTGACAGGATTGTCTCATCGAAGACATTAAAGTGAACTATTATTATACTTCTCAATTATAAATCATGTTAAATAGATGTCTAATGTTGTAGTACACGGAAGGGACTACACTAAATTATGATGTACAACTGCCATGACTCACTTTAGATTTTCTGTTTAATTATGATGTAGAGTATTAGCCAAGTTTAAGAAGATTTAGCATAATATTGTTGTGCACATTATAGCCTTATTAAACTAATAAAGGAATGTTATATGGGCCAAGTGGGAGAATGTTAGAATTATAGCCCGCATAATTAATTGAAGGCTTATAAAATTTAACAAATTTATTTATTTAGTTTAATAATTATTTAAATGCTAAAATTCTATTGGCTATAAGAGGTTGCAACTCTTATTAAAGGATATGTCTACACCTAAAAGGATGTGTCTACATCTGAAAGGATGTGTACTTTAATGGAAAGGCACTTATTGTGGGTCTATAAACAAGAGTCTAGTCCTCTCTCCACCTAATCAATTCATGTTCTTTCTCTCAATAAGAAAAATACGTTAAAAGAGATAATTGTGGGTTTAGAGAGAGAAATTGAGTTCTTCTTCTTTAACAAACTTTCTATTCAAGGCTTCTCTGCAAATTGAAGCCATGAATTAAGGTATGCTTTAAATCTTTTTCTATAAAAATTATTGAGTTCTAAGATTTCTGAGAATTACAGATATTAAAGTTTTACAATCAATAATATATTTAAAATTAATCATTATTTTACTTGTATGAAAATCACAAAATACCCCAAAGTCATAAAATAGATCTGATTTTTTCCTTTTCTCGTTCCTTCTTCTTTCCTCTATCTTTGCTTTCTCTCTTGATATGCTCTTTGTCATCCTCAACGGCATAGATTTGATCCTCAACCCTCACCAATGAACACCTCCACCTCCACGATGTGTGTCACCTCTCTCTCCACATAGTTCATGAGGGTCGAGATGTTGATCTTATCTGGAATCTCATCCCTGCCATGCTCGAGATCGTCTGCAATCACGTCTCTATTGCTAATCGAGAGAGTCTAGATTCGCGATGCCCACGTATGGAATCACGCCACCATTAACTAGATCGTGTCTACCATCATCTCGATTCACATCACGGTCTCAAAGTTAAATCATGGCTTCCGTCATTCATAACTTGAGCATTGTCCAATCATTCCTGCGATCTCTGCCAAATGGAGGTTCTTGTATAATATTTCCAACGACGAAACCTCGAACTCCGGCACGATGAAGCCACAACCACTAGCTAGATCTAAGTATATCGAAGTTTTTTTTGCTCTAATTTTTATTACTATTTTTGTTTTATTTTACTAAAATGGATTTTTGTTTGAAGATCTATTTTTTGTATAGAATCTTTTTTATGGATTTTTGTATTTGGGTTCTATTATGGTTACGGTTGGCATTTTTTAGCCTATGATGTCAGTAGATAGTGTCGGTGTCGTTCCGTTAAATATGTATATATATTAAGAAATATATTATTAATCTATAAATACTATATTAATCAAGAAATACTATATTTCTTGACCACTGATGACGTAGCCAGTAAACTTCTGTATTTGTTGAGAAATATTGTTTTTTTTTTTTTTTATTGTGAATGATGCCGTCAATGCTGATGAAATTTGGTAAAGTCGTCTGGAAATTTGTGTACATACATATAAGTATTGTATTTCCAGCTGCTGGCCATGTCACTGAGATATTTTTTATAATTATATAAAAATACAATACTTCTACATAAATATAGTATTTCTTGGTTGTCAGCAATATCGTCAGTGTTAGAGATGTCTAGTGACTTTATTTGTTAATTTTTATATTTACATGGAACTATTGTATGCTCATATAAATATACTATTTCCTGACCATAGGTGTAGTCATCGGTGATCTTTTCTATTTACATGAAAATATAAATATTTATAAGCAAATATAATATTTCCAAGCCTCCGGTAACATCGTTGATAATTTTTTTTTGTATTTACATGAAAATACAGTATTTATGGGTAAATATAGTATTTTATAGCCGTCGACTATGTAAATTTTTTTTCATTATATGGAAATACAATATTTGTATGTAAATATTATATTTGCTGACCACTTCTAGTGTCGGCAAGGAAGGAAAGAGAGAGATAGAAAGGAGAAAGATGTAATGGTACTTTAGGATTTTTGTTTTTTATTTCTCATGAAATAAACCATAAAATTTCAAGATATGCCATTTAGAACACATTTTAAAACATATAACATTATTTATTAATTCTTAGCCCAAATCTCTTATTGGGCTCCTCTTCTTTTTTTATGAGATAATCACATGTTATGCCATACTTTTAAAAATATGTGTTTATTTTTGTCACGCTTAAAAAAAGTGTCATACTACCGTTCATATTACTTGTTTAAGTTGTGATACATGTAAACATATGAAATATTTATAAAAAAGTAAGTTTCACAACATAACATTTACGAAAATTCCCTCTTTTTCATATGAATTTGGGCCTTTAAAGTTAAGATTATGGAAAGTTCATTTTTCACAATTAGAAGTTACACAAACTGACCATAAAATAAAATAGGGGTCATTTATACAACTATCCAAATATAACAACTTAAATTTAAAATTGTCCACTAATTAATTTAATTACGAATATGTGAACAATGATACGTGTAAAGGCTATGGTAACATTAAATAATGAAGCAAATAAAAATAATATTGTCAGGTTTAAAATAGGATATATAATAAAAGAATCAATATAAAATAGGCAAGAGAATAGTTTTATTCTCCACCTGTAGAAAATGATCTAGAGGTTAGAATTCAATCTCAACATAGTTCTACATAATCTCGTCCATATTGAATTATAATATACAGATAATAAAAATAATTAAAAACCCATTATTTTAAAAAAAAAATAAAAAATATATCAAAATAGTCACAAAATTAGCCACATCTTTTAGAAGAAATTACCTATTTCAACAGATTAATACACATTAAAAAAATATTAAACCCTTTCTTAAAAAAGAAAAAGCCATTTCAGCACTACTAATTAACACCTAAATCACCCCAAAAATTAATAAACAAATTACTGTCAATTAATATTCAGATCAAACTAATTTCAAAAATAAAAAATAAACCAAAAACACAAATTTTCACAAATAATACAATAGATTAAAACACAGATCAATCTTTACAAATAAAACTTAATTCCAAAATATTGCAAAACTCAAAGCACTATGACTGGCACGCGAGACCACTGTTTGGTGATGGTGATGGGTTCACGGAGGAGCGAGGCGTGTGAGGCGAAGATGGCATAGAGCGGTTGTGTCTCACGACCCACGATTTTCTTTGACCACGGTGCCGAGCCTCAAGATCCACACCGACAAGTGATTTGTAGGAGTATAATGTCCATTGCGAGCAACACGAACGCTGACAGATGTGACCGCACATGTGGGTGACCGAGAGTCGATGTGAGGGTGGGGTCAATGGGCGTTGAGAGCAAATAGGGAGAAAGCATGGTGTTGTTGTACTCAAAAGACGGCGCAAGTCACGACCAAAGCTAGACCAGATTTGATGACGGATCTTCAATGGTGGTAGAAGGTAGATGGAGAAGAAAGGTGAGTGAAGAGAGTGAGCTCTGAGTGAGAGGAGAGCTTTTTTTTTTTTTTGTTTTTTAAGGGAGGGATAATAGGTCTGCGGAAAGGAGAAAAAATAGACCAAAACAGTGTATAATTAAGACTATTTTTTTAACTTTTAAAATCACTTCATTGCATTTATTGAGTCAAAAATCTAATGGTCTAAATAAACATCCTCCATCGATGTAGAATATTACGTCCCTCCATCATAGTTTTTCTCATACAAAATATTTGTTTTATTTTTAAAGTTGAAGGTTGAAGATTTTATTATTATAATAACTACACCTTCATTTTCTTTGAAAAAAGGGAAAATATAGAATCAAACGAATTAAAAAAAAAACAATAATTTAAAATCATAATATATTAATCACTATTTCATGACATAATTATCACTATTATTCGTTACATAGGAACCTTATCAAAAAACCTCTCCCCACCCCTAAAATTTGTGTAAAAAAATTATTATCAAATGAATATGAAAATTATCATAATTTGCAATTTTTCATAAATTTAATGTTTCATTAGTATAAAGAAAACATCATTATCAAAAGGAATGAAAATAATATAAAAATTAATAGGTTGTTTGGGAGTAATAGTTTAAGCAATTTGTTTAAAACATTATAGTGTATGAGAGCTTTACATTATAGTTGATGTTTGCTTTACAATATTTGAATTCAAGCAAATTAGTTCAAACCATTATGCCAAACACCTTATAAGTAAAACAATGATCCCAAGCTTCATTGCAAGAAAATAACAAGTTCTAAAATCTGTGAAAAAATTTTCATTATCAAAATAAATATGAAAATTATAATAAGAAGTAAAGTGACTTATAATTTGGAATCATTCATAATTTCATAGTTTCATTACTGTAAGAAGTCTATTGAGAGGAATGAAACAAGTATAAAAATCATATTTTTAGCTTGTTAAAATATTTGTAATAGAAAACAATGAATACTTCTCATTATGATAATGATTCAAACCAAAAAAAAAAATCATTTTTTATGGGAAACAAAAAATCATATTGTAGCAACCTATTGAATGATCGTCAAATTAAATTAAATAAAGTAGTTAAACAGAGTAAGTAAACATAAAGTAAATGAATGTAAATTAAGTTGCTCAGCTAAAATCTTATCGACAGTCACCATCACGTGGATGTTTACCATGAAGGTGGATCGATAATTAAAATGCAAATAATAATGATAATATAAGACTACCGGCAAATCATCATATTTTTTATAATAAATTATGTTATGTAACTTGTAGAGACAACAATGATATCGAAACAAGTCGAACAGTACACATGTTATACAACAGAAAATATACCATTTCAACTCATGCTCTTTCCTCTTCAAACCTAGGAGTGAAATTTTAAAAAAAGTAAAATGTGAACGAAAGGCTTAGTAGAATAATTAGAGAAAAGAATCATTTACAAATTGTACTTACTAAAATAAATTTTAAAGTCTTAACAATTCAATAAAAATACTTACGTGTACGAAACTTGATACATCACCACCGTACAGGTTTTGAGGAATAAAAAAGAATATCAAAATACAATTCCTTAAATGCGTAAAGATAACTTTAGTATAAACAAGAAATCATTCTTAAAAATTTATTTGAGAATTAAACTTTGGCCAAAACAATTTATAAAAGGGGCCACCAAGGAAGGAATAGAAAATATCCTACCTCATTTTGAAATTCAATACCGTTAGCTCCAAACAAAACTTAATGTAAGCTCTATCAACGTTCAAAACCTTAAAAATTGTATTTAAAGTGAGAAATTACGCTTCAACAAATATCATTATGTTAATTTAATTATCAGTGTGCCTTTTTATTCAAAATAATTATGACACAAAATTATAATCCTTTTAAAATATTTCTAAATCATTAAACATTGAAAGCTAGGAATAAAAATACTATTTCATAGTGCTTAGTCGGCCTGTCAAACTGCAGATGTTTGGCCTACCGTCAATTTGAGTCCGCCCTGTCAAACTACTTGAATCCAGCCTGTCAAAACTCAAGTTTGACTTGTCAATTTGTTAAAATCTAAAAAATTCTAGATTTCAAACCTCAATTTTCTCGAGCTAAAAAGCTCATTTAAACCTGCTATATTAGTTCCTTAAGTATAAAAATCATACAAAAACATAAAAACATAGTTTAAAACAATTGAAAATTATTTTCCCCAAATTTTAACACCAAAATCATGCTTTAAAACCCTTAACCAAAACTTTGAAAATTCCAAACCCATAAACACCACAAACCTGATTTAAAGTAAAATCCAACATACATGAAACCCCTATATTTATGATCAAAATAAAAACACAATGAATCATCAAACTTAGATCAAAAGGAAAAAGTAAAATCTTCAAGTTAAGTTTAGATCACCAACCTCAAAGTCTTTTAAAACTGTGATGGCTTTGTTTATGGAATCCTTGCATCTTGAATTGATGATGCGAAACCAAAGGAAAAGAGAAAGAGAGGGAGGCATTTCAACGAGAAAGAGAGAGAGAGCTAAGAGTGACGTGGGAAGTAGAGAGAGAAAGAAAGTAGTGCTCTTTTGTTGGAAAGTTGAAATAAAGAATAAAAAGAAATGAGAGTTACTGGTCTTGGATTCTTTGTTGGAGGGCTCGGGTAACGAAGTGAAAAGAAAGAGTGTAGTGGGGACCAATACATTCACATGTTTGATTCATGTGCTGTCTTCTTCTTTTTTTCTTTTTTCTTTTTTCTTTTTTCTTTTTTTAAATGAAAAGGCCATACACGTGAAAGGCACAAAAAGAGGCTACATGGCGTTTTGGTAAATGGAGGGGTAAGACATGGTCTAAAGTATCATTTGGTATTTAAAACTTAAAAATTAAATTTTTAAATATAACAAATACATCACAATCTTAAATAAATGAAATTAATATCAAAATTATATTGACACATTTAATAATTAAATTTAACATAATTAATTTTACTTTAAAATTTACGGACGTTACACATACTGACCAAACTAAAACTCATGAAAGAGGAAACAAAATAACTAAACTAAATAAAACTATGTAAATGATATATAATGTAAAGACAAAGTTAACCTGGGTAATTGATATAGATGCACAAGATCACCAACCAAAAGCTTCACAAAAAATGCATGGAATCACCAAAGAAAGCACAGAAACAAATGCTTAAAAGCTAATTGATACAAATGGTCCAATGGAAACAAAAATTTACATAAACATTTAAAACATTTCATTTTTGAAAAGAAGAGTCATTTTCATTTCCAAGTAGTTTTGGATCAATTACATATTGTTCAATATTGGATTGATTGGTCTAAGGTTATCAACAAAAAATATTTATCTAAATCACTTCCTTTCTTTTTGTCCAAGTTAACTTCTTTTTTTTTTTAAGTTTCTACTTTTTTTGTCGAACTCACATCTTTTTTTCTTTATGAGTTTTACGAATAATTCTACTCATAGTTTCGAGATTCACATCTATAATTTGAACGGATTTCCAAGGATGAACTAGATATGGATAACTCTAATACGATTTCATTCTTAAACAAAAATCTATTTTTTGGTTTATGGCATCTATTCTATGATCAGAATAGAGGAGATACACGTTACTCCACAATTTTGAATAAGAAGTTACAATTTACTCTATTAATAATCAAGTCGGATCTGATGTATCATAAGAAATTTGTCCTTTTTATAAATTCCTACACATTAACTACCTAATTCATTACAATCATCTTACTCATATTACATGATTAATAATAACAGTACTTGTTGCGAACGCAACCATTGTAAATGTAAGCTCTGTTAAAATAAAAGTTAGGGAAATTAACTTGTAATCTTTGCTTTCTCTAATATCCACTTAATTCTCTGTCTCCAGGTCATAAAAACTAATTTTTCAAAAAGTACTCTGCTTATATATATATATATATATATGTGTGTGTGTATAACGTATTTTTATATTATATTGAACGAGTGTTAAGCATCACACTAACAAAAAAGAGTCCTATGTCCTACCCTACGAGGCCCACAAATGGGTCCCACGTTCTATTTTTTAAGTGCTTTTGTTGAATGCAACCCCATCAGTTGGGTCATCTAAGGCATACGAAATTAAAAAAGCAAGCTCATCATGTACAACACTTAGAAGATTTTGCGTAATTTTAAAGTCTCACGAGTTTGCTGCGCAAGCACTAGAATTCAAGTATGTGTGCCTCTTGATCTCTTTCAGTTTTCTTTTTCATCTTTCTGTGTTGTTCTTAACTGTCTACATGAGCTGAAGTTTGAGCAAAGGAACAAAAGCCTGGAGAGAGAGAAAGAGAAAGAGAGAGAGAGAGAGAGAGAGAGAGAGAGATAAGTTCTGCCACTTCATATTCATGCATCCATAGATGTTCGAATGGTTCAAGATCAAATTTCCCACAATCAACTTCATTAAATTAACTTTTGTGTGTAATGGTTTTTGACGCTTGGTTTTCAAAATAGAAATAGTAATTATCTTTGAAAAATTCCCCACTCGTCGTATATTTTTATTTATTTATTGTGTAATGGTTTTTGACTGATTTTTTTCAATGGAAAACGCACTTTGTTTTGACACTAGAAAATTAGTAATCAACTTTGAAACATTTTTAGCAGACATATGTTGTTAGAAAATAAAAAAGTAAAGACATAGGATTTACCTTACATTTTATCAAGCTAATAGAATAAAAATATCACCAAGTTGTGAGCCGTTTCCTATTTCACTAGCCCATTGTAGATATTCATTATAATCAATATCTATGTTCTAAACTTTTGGCGACGATATTTATCTTCTAAATTAAAGCTACTATTATATGTGGACCATAAATAGTTGGAGAGACTTTCCGGTGGGGCCTTTTAACATTGGCGGACTGTTGTTATCATTTCAGGTTTGTCAAATTAAGTTTGAACTGATAAGAAATTGAAAGATAAAACAATGGTATGAACTAAAATATTTAACAATGAAAATTGCAAGTTATTCAGATAAGCAGAGTGCCAACCATATTAAAAGTCAATGCCAACTATATCAAAAGTCAATCTCATGGCAAGTCATGAAACGTTCTTGACCGGGCCACTTTTAAAAGTTGTTTTAGATTTTTTTAAGACGTTTTGAACGAGTTTTTATTTTATATATAAATATTCTGGCAAAGTTATAAAATATAAGTAATAAAATATGATTTTTTGGGAATTTTTTTTCAAAGACTTTTAAATTTGTACTAGATTTTCAATAAGATTTTGATAATTCTTTCCATATTTTTAATATTATTTTTTTTTAAAAAAAAAGAGTTCTAAACAAAAATAAAGAAATACAAAGAATAAAAAGTCAAGTTTTAGACTCTCTTTTCAAAAACCGTCCCCCTTATACAATATTAGATTTCAAACATCCATTTGCCCCTTATTTTACATTTCACTCTTTTTTTAATAAAATTTCTTATTTGTTTAGTAATATCTTCAGAACTTATTAGTTTCAAATACGATAATATAAAACTTTCACATGCTACATAAAAGTAAAAATGTGCTATAGTGTAAAACTCTTTCATGTTATAGTATTTTGGTTTCAACTTATTAGTTTTAATTATGTTTCTAAAAACAGTCTTCATAATAGTTATTACCTATTAATAAAATTACTTTACAGAGAAACTATTATAAAAAAATATTCATCACACACCCTAGCTTAAAAATAATTATTCCTTTTTTAAAAGTTATGGATTCATTGCATAACTATATCTTTTAGTTTTAATTATTTCTCAATTTATCTATTTGTTTTTAGAAATTACAAAGGTGTTATTTGAATTCAAAAAAAAAAAAAACAATTTCATCCTATGAATAAAATAAAATGGGACAAGACAATATAAATATTATTAAACAATTATGAAAAATATTTTATAGATTTAAAAACATTAAAAATCCTAAAATAAAACATAAAATTTCAAGAAAAGATCTTAATTTTTTTGGCTTTTTAAATGTTAAAGTATTTTAAAAAAAAATTTCAAAAAGAAAAATATATTTCAGAAACAATTCACTCTAATTTAAGATATTTTTGTCTTATCTTGATTTTTTTTTTGTCTAAAAAATGTACGAGGGATAAAACTAAAATAAGTTTTTTAAATTTAGAGGATACATTTATAGCTTCTAAAATTGTAAGGATAAATTGAGAAATAATTAAAACGAAAAGGTATAGTTCTATAATTAACCCTAAAAATTATTATGCCCTAGTTTTTATAAAGAATAGAAATGGATTCCAAGTTTTCTTTAAAAAAAAAAAACCCACCACACCAAAAATACATGGTCTATTTCATATTTAAAATTCTTTTTTCATTATTCAATTCTTTTTTTATTTTTCGTTGATACAATTCATTCTATTCTATCCTATCCCACATAAATTTGTAAATTGTTGGCGCAGTGGTTTTAAATATGGTGGCATTATCCCTTTATGTTCTTAACCCAGACTCGAAGATGTTCCATTTTTTTTTTTTCTTGGAAGATCTTGATGTTATTTAAAATGCGTAGAGCCATATCTTTATATATATGTTTTCAGTTTGACAGTTTCCACTTAGGGAGGCTTCTCTCACAATGACGCTGGTATTGATAAGTTCATTTTACCCTAACAAAAGAAGAAGCAGAAGAAGAAGGAAAAAAAAAAAAAAGAGATAAACGATTAGGAAAAAAAAAAAAGGAAGTTTGGATGGTGGATGGGTGGAAAAATGAAAAAAAAAAATCTGAAAGGATTTTTTTTTTTTGAAATTTATGAGGGGTGTAACAAGTAATAATCAAAATTTTAAATTTAATTGATAGGTGACAATTTAGAGATGTCAAATGAGTCGGCCTGACCAGGCCTAACCCGTTTTGTTTAGGCCTAAGTATGCTTTGTGTCGTGCCTAGGCTGACCCATTTCATTTATCGTGCTGTGCTAGACCCAACCCATTTAATTTTTATGGCATCAAGTTTAGCCCATAACCCATTAATAAATGGGTTATGCCCATAATGTGCTTAGGCCTTGCATGTGCCCATATTGATGCTCGTGCTTTTTGTTGTGCTTTTAGCGCTTAATGTGTCTTTGTCCTACCTAATAGTAAATTGACAAAAAAAAAATGAAAACACTAAATCTTAATAAAAGAAAATGCATTATTGATAAAAAAAATTTTTTTTTAGAACAACAATATTATAAGATCTTGTCCGATGTAGTTTCTATTATTTAGTTTTTCATATAAATCAAAGAGGGTAAGTATATACTGACAATTGACAATTTACCAACAACAAAGAATCTATTTGATTTTTTTCTTCTTTTTTAACTGAATATAAATTTAGAACTTCTTTATAAAAAAATTACAAAAATATAAAATATATTAGTAAAATTGTTTTAATTATGCTTATAATTGGGCCCCAATCATGCTTTTAACTTGCTCGCGTTCATGTTCATGCCGCTTTTACTGTATCATGTCCTTACAATGTTTTGTGCCTAAAAGTTACACTAAGCCTAACCCATTTAATAAACGGAATAAGTTAGCCCATTTAATAATAATATCATACTATACTTGCTTTTTAATGTGTCGTGTTTGTGTTAGCTCACTGAATCTAGCCCACTTTGGCGTCTCTAGGTGACATAAGAAAGGGCCTAAAAAATTCCACACCCCTCTTTTAAAGTGTTTTTGCACTCCATTCCCTCTTTTACCCTTTAGATCTATTAATAATTCATGAAAGAAAGAAAAAAAAAAAAAAAAAACGTGTTGAAAGTGGCTCTTTCATTATGTTGTCTTCATCTATCTTTTTCTTTGGTTTTGTTGAGGGTGCCCATCGGGTATTTTATCGTTTAATGAAAATGCTACACACTTTCTAAAAAATGCAATTTAGATGATAATGGTAATGACATGAGATTTTTAGCTTATTTGGAACTAGTTCGAACAAAAAAAATCTAGTTTGAATTGGTTTAACTTGTTAGAGTGTTTTTGCTATAGAAATTGAATTGTTATTGTATTTTAGGTTTGCTATTTATTGTTTTACAGGTTGGATTTTGTTGTTCGATTTTGTTTTTGATAGTGCACATAATTATAGTAATTTTTTAAATATTCATTATTATAAATTTTCAATTCTTCATAACGATGATTATGTTCACATTTTGAGGCCATATGCATCCACTTTTTTTTTTTTTTTTTTTTTTTTGTTTTACTTTCTTTGGTGTTTTTTTAGCTTCTTGTTTTTGTGTATACCAATTTGTGAAACACAGCACACGTGTTTATATATTAATTGGATATTATCATAAATGTTCAACTTTTTATTGTAGTGATTATATCTATAAGTGCTTATTCAATGGCAATGTGTGAGTTTTTTTAGGGGGAAGTGCCTTTTTTTTTTTTAACACGAAATGGCTATTATCATTGATTACGACAAATCGTCAATTACAATACAGAAAATACAATATAATACTCCTAATTAATAGCACTCAAAATTATTTTACAGGTTAAAGCAAAACGGACTAATAAGTGAACTCCTTCATTTGTGTGAAATATGGCAACAAGGACCACCATGAAACGCTTGCTAACAAAGAAAGAATGGTTTAACGAGACAACCGACCTAATTATGTTTATTGAATTAAAATATGGCTTTAGTTTGTATAAATTCTACAAATATCTTAAAATAATATCATTAAATTTATTACTATGTAACTATATAGTATAACATGTAATATCATTAAAATAATTATTATACCATTAAAGACATTTTTAAAATATTTTAAATATTGTGTCATATTTTAATTTCATAATAATAATTTGGTCACTTATTATAATTTGAGGAATATTAGCATCAACTGGGCCTATAAGTGCTAAACTATAAGGACAATGAGTTGAACATGGAGTCCACTATCCAACGCAAATGCGAGCCCCACCCTGATTGCAATGCACTCTACCAACAAAGGGGCGAGAATACCTGTAGAATGTTTTGACATTCACAAAGCCATTTGAATCCAGAATAATGGCACCTACGTCCACACCTTCCACTCCGGCAACCACCAATGCATCTACATTTAGGGTTATTTGGCGTTTCGGTTAGAACTATTAATTGGTTTTAAATAATAAACAGTGTAAAGCTCTCAACAATTATAGTAAAAAGCAAAAAGTTGTTCTAGTGTAAAGCTCTCATATACTATAGTTTTCAAACAAATATTTTCAATTCCAACCGTTGTCCCAAACACCGTAGCAGCTTCAACAATCCCACTGGAGGGTGAGCCCATTTGCGTTTTACCTGGTTATTCGCGGTTTTAGAAGGGCCATTCCTTTTTTGAAAGAGATGAAAATTATGGAAACACAAACCACTAGATGGGGAGTGCTTATTCCATAGATAGTGATTTTATTATAATGATTGTATTTACATTTATATTATATTATATTATATTCGACCTCATCTGTAATTTTCAATTTGCGTAAGTTCAATAATATCGGTGTTGATGCCTGAATTCAGCACAACAATGCGTGCAGGGACTTACGGTGGTTGGGTTCCCTGTTCTGCCTCCTGTTCTACCTGGCTCGGCCTAGTCTGGTCGGATCTGCAAGAGGAGAGAAGGCCTTGGAGTAAGGAGACACCAGTTTGGTGTCTGCCAAGGACACTCCGATACTCAAGTCAGTGTTCTGACCGGGAAGAGCGAAGGGAGAAGCAGAGTAGGCAAAGGAAGAATGCCCGTACCTTTGTGGTGGAGTTGATACTTCTATTTATAGAGTCTAGCTTAGATCTGGGTATGGACCAGTTTGGCTCGTAACCCAGGTGTCCAGCGACAGGTGTCACAATCTTCGGAGAAGGAGGATTGCCCAACGGAGGGTTGAAATGGTGCCACGTGGTGGTCTTTGGGTAAGTCGGATAGATCCTACTCGGACGGGTCCTAGTCGGATAGATCCTGTCCTAGTCGGATGGGTCCCTGGTTGGATGGGTCCTTGGTTGGACAGGTCTCTGGTCAGACAGATCCTGTCCTGGTCGAACGGATCTGTCAAGGCAGATCCTGTCCTGGTCGGACAGGTCCCTGGTCGAACGGATCCCTGGTCGGACAGATCCCTGGTTGGGCAGATCCTGTCTTGGTCGGGCAGATCTTGTCTTGGTCAGACAGGTCCCTGGTTGGGCAGATCTTGGTCAGACAAATCCCTGATTGGTTAGATCCTGTCCTGGTCAGACAGGTCCCTGGTCGGACAGATCCTATCCTGGTCGGACAGGTCTTGTCCTGGTCGGATTGGACATTTCAGCCAACCTGTTTGGGTGCTCAGTTTTAAGAGGGTATGAACTTCAAACAGTTTTCTCATCGTGAAGATTTCCCTCAACAGTAGCCCCCCAAGACTTTGGTGGTGGAGGTCATCAACATCAAAGTCTTGATGTGGTTGGGAAATATTTTTTGTGAGCATATCCTGCTGGGACTCTTCGTCTTAGACCTGGTCGGCCGTAGCTTGGACCTGGTCGGCCGTAGCCTGGACCTGGCCTCTCTGGTCGGCTGTAACCTTCTCGGACCTGGTCGGACTCTTCGTCTTGGACCTTGGGTCTCAATCGTAGCCTGGTTGGACTTTTCATCTTGGACTTGGTCGGCCGTAGCCTGGACCTGGCCTCTCTGGTCGGCCGTAACCTTCTCGTACCTAGTCGGACTCTTCATCCTGGACCTTGGGTCTCGGTCGTAGCCTGGTTGGACTCTTTGTCTTGGACCTGGTCGGCCGTAGCCTGGACTTGGCCTCTCTGGTCGTCCAGGGAATGTCTGGGAGGAAGAGCTGAGGCTGTTGGAAAGGCGCGGGGCCCTCCTTCTAGTACCAAATGTTGATGCCTGAGTTCGGCACAACATCGTGTGCTGGGACGCACGGTAGTCGGGTTCCCTGTTCTGCCTGACTCGGCCTAGTCTAGTCGGATCTGCAAGATGAGAGAAGGCCTCGGAGTAAGGGGACACCGGTTTGGTGTCTGCCATGGACACTCCGACGCTCAAGTTAGTGTTCTGATCGGGAAGAGCTAAGGGAGAGGCAGAGTAGGCAAGGGAAGAATGCTCATACCTTTATGGTGGAGTTAATGCTCCTATTTATAGAGTCTAGCTTAGATCCGGGTATGGACCGGTTTGGCCCGTAACCGAGGTGTCCAGCGACAAGTGTCACGATCTCCGGAGAAGGAGGATTGCCCAACGGAGGGTTGAGATGGTGCCACGTGGTGGTCTTTGGGTAAGTCGGACAGATCCTGCTCGGACGGGTCCTGGTTGGATAGATCCTGTCATGGTTGGACGGGTCCCTGGTTGGACAGGTCTCTAGTCGGACGGATCCTGTCCTGGTCGGACGGGTCCCTGGTGGGACGGATCCCTGGTTGGGCAGATCTTGTCCTAGTCGGACAGGTCCCTGGTGGGACGGATCCCTGGTTGGACAGATCCCTGGTTGGGTAGATCTTGTCCTGGTCGGACAGGTCCTTGGTCTGGCAGATCCTGGTCGGACATATCCCTGATCGGGCAAATCCTGTCCTGGTCGGACAGGTCCTTGGTCTGGCAGATCCTGGTCGGACATATCCCTGATCGGGCAAATCCTGTCCTGGTCGGACAGGTCCTGTCCCGGTCGGATTGGACATTTCAGCCAACCTATTTGGGTGCTCGTTTTTAAAAGGGTATGAACTTCAGACGGTTTTCTCATCGTGAAGATTTCGCTCAACAATCGGCATTAATTCTGCCAAAGTCAATATATGTCATTTCTTCTTTTTCTTGACGTGATCTCAATTCAATTTTGAGAAGAAATTGTATGTAGCATTTATTATCATTAAATTTCACACACCAAATCCTAATTTCGTTATCTTAGGTCCTCAAAAAAAAAAAAAAAAAGAGGTGGCCTACTAGAATTGCTTTAATCTTCTTTGACATGCAGAAAACAAGTAGGTCTTTGTCTTTTTTTTAAGCCAAAATATGCAATTAAAAATATACACCACAGTCAAGATTATGTTATCTGTTCAAACTTTGAAATATTAATTTATGATTGTTAAACACAAGAGTAAAATTTATAAGTAAAGAGTCAAGAAGACAAATATAAAAAGGGACGAAGCCCCCACATTGATGTAAAACAACTCAAACTAGCCACAAATGTTAAAAGTCACCCGTCTTTCTCAAAACAAAAAATCTAAGCTCTAACTCCAGAAATTAATCCATGGCGGAGCAAAAACCAGGCGATTTGTTCGGCAGCTTACCGGACGAGTTGCTTGGCCGCATCATTTCTTTTCTTCCTTCCGAAACCGCACTAGAGACATGCTTCCTCTCAAGAAGATGGAGAGGACTGTGGAACGTAGCCGCAGTCCAACAATCAACTGTAGATGGCATTGACAACAAAGTGGCCGAATTCTTAGCACGGTTCGAGAAACTCGACCCCTTGAGGAGTCCCCGGCGGCTGCAACTCCACTTGGGCAAAGGCAGAGTGCTTTTGGCTACAATTGCAGCCAACAACAAACTCAAAGTGGAGTTCTCAACAGAAGAGCAAGAGATTCCAATTCATTTTGGTTGGCAGTTGCAGATTAGTCACCAAAATGGTGTTCATCACCTTTGTCCCTCCACTTTCTTTGTCAAAACTCTGCACCTCAGATCGGTCGGGTTTCTCACCAATGAGTCTGTTTCTTCCATGGTCTCAAGATTTCAGTTTCTTGAGAGCTTGAAAATCATTGAGTGCAATGGATTGCAATCCCTCCATGTTGAGTCCAGCCCAAGGCTTTTGAGCTTAACTATTTTGGATTGCCCTCATTTGCAGTCTCTTCACCTCAGATCCTCCAAACTTCGGATGTTTCGATACCGAGGGAAGCTCCCGAAGATTTCGCCTGAATATCACTTCAACTTGGCTGATGCCATGCTTGATTTCAGACAAGGTCTTGGAACAGAAAGTTTTGCTGCTACTGACTTTGACCCTACTCTGTTAACCATAAAAAATGCTGAAGTTGTTACACTCTGCAGGTGGACTTTTGAGGTATGCTCACACTAACTCCCGCAAGTTTCTTCTTTGTTTTGCAAACTCTTCCAGATGCAGCGGTTAGTATACTTTTCCTTTTCCTCCAAGGACGCCCCCAGGTTAACATCTTGGCAGATCCAACGCAGAAGGATTTGCCGAGCCAATAGGCTGTCAAATGTTGAACCCATGGTGGTTGGCATGGAATTGGACTCGTTCTTCGAGTAGAATTGAGTCAAGTCCTTTTTTTTTTTTAGATTCAGCAAAAAAGAAGACAATAAAACAACATTCTTCTACTAGTATCATAGACATAATCTATTCAAGGGTAGATTTTTTACATTTGAAAATATTTGTTTGTTTACAGACCTTGATCTGGCCCTCAGTGTTGCCTCTGAAAGGGGCTTTCCAGTTCTACAAACTGAAAGAACTATGGTGGATCGATTACTCAGAGTCGGAGGAGGGTTACAAACCAGATGCCTTGATATCCTTTATGAAACTCTGCCCTGCCTTAGAACGGCTATTTGTAACTGTAAGTTTCTTTCACTTGTTCTGTCTCAATTATTGAAAAGTGAGATTGGTTTTCATCTGTTTGTTGCCATATCTTTGTATAATTTTGGTTACCATGTCAAATTTTGTGCAGATTGATCCTAAAGGCTACCGTGGACCAAGCACAAGTACATCCTCAAAGAAAGCTACTAGGCAAACAGAACTTGGGCATCTCAAAGTCGTCAAACTGGAGGGATTTGTGAAGCAAGAGGATGAGATTACTTTGGTAAAGCATATAAGAGAGCTAGTCACAGTAGAGCCACTTGTGATAACATCAGATGAGAAATGTGGCAACCTTCTAACGTCTGCGCCCTCTCCTAAACATGCTCAATTAATGTGTCTTTAGCCTACGAAATTTCCGCAGTTTTCGCGTGTTTTTCTGCCTGAAGAATTATGTTCTTGGTAGCTTGTAAATGGTCTCTGGGGTTTGTTTCTTGATGCGGCTTTGCTAGTAATTTAGATTTTCAAATGATTGTCTTGATATATGATAAATCTTTGGTATGCTATAAAAAATTATCCTGGTAATAAGATACGTTTCTGAACCGTAAGATTTTCATTAAATTGTCATCCTTTTTAAACTGGATATGTTTATGACATGATCTTATTGGACGACATAATCTTGCTTCCATGATTTATTATAAGCTTGGAGACCAAGGCAAGATTTGGAAACGGGTGTCTAAGCGTTAAGTTACAAATGAAATCTTCTGTTGAAAAAAAAAAATGTACATCAAATCTTTCAATGTGGTTCCATAGATATTTTAGTTGAAGTCAGCACATTACAAAGACTCATGATATATAAAAGACACAAGCACTTAGAGCGCCTAAAGAATATCATAGGAAAGGTAATATAATAGGAAATGAATCTAAAGTAATAAGAATAAGAATCATCGATTCTCTTTTAGTATTTACATATCAATACTTAATTAAATAAGCATCGAATCAAAACATGTGAATCTTTAGATTATTTAAGTTGCTAAATTTTCTTTGATAGGAATAAGGGATGTAAAAATTGATATTTCTTTATTTTTTTTCTTATAATATATAGGGTCTACTAGTTTTGTAAGTAAACATATAATTATTGATTAAATGGAAAAAATCACTCCTAATTAGTTTTCTCTTTTTTCTTCGGCAGAAGACCTAATATGGATGTTTGACAACCATGTTTAGAACCATAGTTACAGTTATCAAATAGTGTAAAACACTTACGTGCTATAGTAAAAACAAAAAGTTACGTAAAGCTCTTACTTATTATAGTATTTTGAACGACAATCATAGTTTTAATCATACTTACCAAAGACCCTATTTTTAAGTCGATTAACCTGAATCATGATTCATGTTTAAACAAAAAAATAAACTAAGTGAATTGACCTATTCTAGGTGTTGAAAGTTTCTTTCTTGGCAGCTTTTAAATTGTTAAACCCCCATCTCCTTTTTGGGGCTAAATGACTAATCGTTAATCAAGTTGGCCACGCAACGCAAGCCCGACTTATTCACCCCAAAAGAAAATCCATGTGCTGCCTAGGCTTTTGGCGGCCACCTAAAATAGGTACATATTTAGAGATCAAACAGAGGGCTATGGAGCAACATTGTGGTAAACTTGTGGGCGTATTAGTAACCAATTTGCAAATTTGCAGGGCAAAATACAAAGATAATGTTTGACAAAACAGTTTAAACTTAAAAAATAAGTTTACACATTTATACTTTAACATACTTTTGTTTTACACAATAGCATGTTATGAGAGCTTTATACTATAGTATACTTTTGTTTTTTGTTATAATATGTGAGAGTTTTATACTATAAACAATTCAAACTCATGAATTTGAACTCATCTCCCAAATAAAAGAAATATCTTTTGAAAAGTTCCTTGTCCATTAAATTTTTGGAAATCTTTTATGGAGAAGGTAATCAAGAGTTCTAAGCAGTAAAGTGACAGATAAAATTTTATGTATCTGGATAGGTATTTAATGTTGAACATAAACAATGACCAAAACCTAGCCATCGCATCTATCATATAGGAACTTTTCAAATTTTTTATTTCTCTTCTAATTGATGAAACCTTGTTCAGTATGTTGACATTTTAAAGGAAAATTGCTTTGAAGATTTTGCGTTGGCCTTAAAAGAACAGAGAATACGGATATAATAATAAATCATATGTGACTAGTGCATCTTTTTTTTTTTAAAAAAAATTTTATCATCATTTTTTTGGAGCTTTTTCATATGTCACAAATTTCCTGAATTAGCCAATCTCAAAAAACATTAATCAAAGATATTCATTTATTGTAAAGAGAAAATTACACTACATAGACAATTTACAAAACGAAAAATTAGACAAAAAATCCGAGTCCTTTTCCTAAAAAGAATTTGGACAAAAGATTCCACTAAGTGACTAAAGAAGTAGAAAATACATTTTAAACGAGCCAACAACAAACATCTGATCAACTTTTCCATATATTCCTACAAACAAAAAGGCAAAACAAAAAAGCAAACACAAACAAATTCTCTGAGTCTAAGCAGAGAGACAAATTGACTTAAAGATCATGGCTAGGAAGTGGCTCATGGGTGGCTTCACCAATAAAGATGTTGTCGTAGACAATAGCTGCGAGGGCAGCACCAATTAGTGGGCCGGCCCAGTACACCCAGTGGTGAGTCCAGGTCCAGCTGACTACTGCTGGGCCGAAGGAGACTGCCGGGTTCATGGACGCACCATCAAAAGCCCCACCAGCCAGAATGTTGGCCCCAACGATGAACCCAATTGCTATTGGTGCGACAATTCCCACATTGCCCTTCTTTGGATCCACTGCAGTCGCGTACACGGCGTAGACCAGACTGAAGGTCATGACGATCTCGAAGACCAAAGCGTTACACGTGGACACTCCTGATGATAGGGCGAAGGCTGATGTTTCCTGCATTTTACCAAATGCTACTAAGCCAGGGCATCTATAATGCAGTGTGAATTAGTATGTCAATATTAAATTTTTATTTAAGTAGGGAAATTATTTTTCAATATAATGCTATTTTTTGGTGTTAGATTTGATGCCAAATATAACTATACTAAATTTTAGCGTTTGATTATTATTTATTGATATATTGACTTTTTATTTGATTATTACAATATATACATTAACAAATTTTTTAAAATTCGACGTTGATTTTTTATAGGTTTCAAAACTTAATATAGCATCATATATTATAATACAAAATAAGTTAGCATATACAATATATTATTGTCACTCTTTAGGGTCAAATATTATTTAACATTTATATGGACATTGCATTGGAAATAATCTGAGTTCGTTAAGAAATTGCTCTTTCAACCGTAGGCATATTTTATAATTCTTTGTATTACTATGGTCCAATTACAAATTTACACGATAGCTATCAGATCTATTATTACGATGGACCAATTATAAATTTACATGGACCAATTATATTTTATAATTCATATTTCATAACACTACAGTTTTAGAATAAATATTAAAATATGAAATTAGTTGAAAACAAATGCTCGCATAATTATCCGCCAATAAATTGTTATCTTTCGAAAGTAGTTTTATTGGTCCATTTCTTTTTAAGTTATTGTAATATCCGGTTGACATTTAAATTTCAAGTATGTATCCCAATTATCATTAATGTATGTATCTTTTTCATATTCAATTCTTACCAATCCGCCAGTGGCAAACTTAAGAAGCAAGCAAGCAAGCAAAAAGGGATCCCAAAAGCTGTGCGATCCAATACAAGATGCCCCTCAACAATGTTATGTTCCCACCAAGGAAAGCACCAAAAGTGACTGCAGGGTTCACATGGCCACCGCGATGTTGGCGCCAACCGAAACGGCCACAAAAAGCGCAAACGCATGAGACAACGCGGCCGCTACCAAGCCCGAAGGTGTCGATGCCCCATTATTAGTTATCTTATCTGCCCAAAAAAACAAAACATTAATCCTCATTAGCCCTTTGTGTTTTAGCTTAAGATGTAACCACTTAAAGAAAAGAAAAAGGAAAAAAAAAAAAAGGGATTGGGACAAATTGTTGAAAAATACAAAAATGTGTGTTGATAATTCAATTATGAAAAAAACTTACTGAAAGCCATGCCAGAGCCTTCCCCTGCAAAAACAAAAATAAACATGGAGAAGAACTCTGCAAATGCAGCCCGAATGGCGTCGGGTTGCCTTGCCTCACCGGGTTTCCGATCGTAATTCTGTAGATTGCCATTTTCTCAAAAACTCTAAGCTTTCTTTATGTTTTTTATCTATAGTTAATTGGCTTTACAAAGCTCTATAGTTGCTTATTTTTTTGTTCATGCATGTAATTTTGTCGTTGAACTAGCTAGTGTTTTTAAATACCTGAAATAATGGCTAAGGCACCGGTTTAGCCTGTTGACGGTAAGAGAGCAATTAGTAGCCAGTCAGCCAATAGGAGAATCGGTTTTTCTAGAGAGTAACAGATCGGTGACTTTACAGCTGACAAGTGGGGCCCAGTGGTAGCAAGTGTCTGGTGTTGATGCAATGTAGCAAGCGGCTGAATCGGTGATGAAGCGATTTTAGGATCGCCGGCCTGGTGACGTGGCGGGCCCCGCTTTGATTGCTGTGGTGAGTGATTGGATTGGAGGAAACCAAACCAGAGAAGGGAACAGACCTCATTGAATATCGAATTCTAAACGTGGGGTTTTGTGTGACTTTGGAGGGTTTTTGGTAGGGTGGTGGTGGGACCATGGAGCTTACATTGGGTCGGCTTTGGTGGTCCTAACTCGTGGGTCCCAAACTTGATATTATTTTAACACATGCCTCTGTGCAAGGGGAGGGAGTGGATACATATAGGGTGACTGAGGTTGTAGTTCAAACTATAAATGGTGTAAAATTATTATATATTATAGTGTATGATTTTAACTATATAGTTTTAACTATATTTTTAAACATCATACAGTAACGTGAGTTTTTGATGTAGTGTTAAGTGCGTTTGAAAGCACCGGTTCAAATCAAAAGGTTTTTCTTCAAACTAGTTATGTTGTAATATTTTCTCTCATAAAATTTAAATTATTACAGTGTTTTCAGTTTAAACTTTTGATTCGAGCTATGTTTTTAAACTCTCTCTTAGATATTAATTATGTTTATTTGAGGTTAAATTGTCTTACCACATACAGCTTCTTGTGAAAACGTGACTGAAAGAGTATTAGTTAATTGGAAGGTTTACTTACTTACATGAAAATCTATTACATCAACTGGTGACAATAATATAGTCAAAATCATGTGATTTTGGTAAGGACATACACCAATACACTTATATCATGGACTTTCAGCTTCTTTTTTTTTTTTTTTTTTAAAGATTTCATGAAGTTTAGTATTTTTTTATGAATGAAAATACTAAATACTATGAGGTTGATGGTTGATAGTAACACATGTTGTTGATAGGTTATCGAGCTCATTATCTTGGTGATAATTCAGGTTGAAGTATCTAATTTGCTAGGTTATTTTTAACTTGGGCCTTATATGTAATGAGAAGAGAAATTACATGTTATGCTATATTTTTCAACTCAGTTTTTATTTATACCACATTTGAAAAAATTCCGCCACATTACTACTTAGATTATTTCTTTAAATTATACCACTGTAAAATATTTGTAGCCTTTATAAAAAATAAATTTTAAAAGATAATATTAATGAAAATTCCCCTAACAAAAAGGTAGTTTTGGTCCTGCCTAATAGATGACTACAAGATGGTTTAACTTTAGATCCTGTGAATCACATGATTATTTTCTAGAAGGCCTCAACACTCAAATGAACTTTTTTTAAGGAAGATTTCATTCAATTAAAAAATATTAACATCACTGACTCTGCAATACAAAGCATAATCCTTAACAAAGACCAAAACTATTAGCACAAACAAATCAACACTTACAAGAAAACTAATGATAAGGATTAGCAGGTAGATGCATAAGGATCAAACAACTCTAAGTTAAGATTATCTCATAAATATTCAAACATGTATTTAAATATTTGTATTCATCTTTTACAAGGCTATAAATAGGGGATGATCCTCCAAGAGGAAGCCGTAAGTGCATTATTGGTAGACTATGACCAAGCTTCCTTTGTATTCTCCTTCAAAATAATTCCCTAAAATACCATTGTAAACTTAGCTCTCGCATCAAGATTGAACCACTCAAAATTATTACATGCTCTTTTTTTTTTTTTTTGCAATTTTATCCATTCTTTTTATTCATGGAGAGGTGATTGTAAGTGAAATTCATGGTAGACAAATTTTCATCATGAACACATATTTTTTGAACTTGTTGAAAGTTGTCAAGTAAAATTGTATGGATGTTCATGTATTATAAAATAAATTCGTAGATCTCAAAATTAATATACCAAACATGATTAGTAACAAAAACTACCAACAATGAGTTATTTTTTCTTCATTAAAAAGAATAATTTATTAACTAGTTACGTAGACCTATCAAGAACTTTTAATAAAGAATTGATTACTAGGAAGTTTGGATTGTCAATTCAAACTACCAGTTTAAAATGAAAACACTTTTATAATTCAAATTTTATGAGAAAAAACACAAATAAAACTAGTTTAAATAAAAATTTTCCGGCTCCAACCGATGAATGAAACATAAGCTAAAATTTTCAGCACCTACTCGTATACCACACGCAAGCATACAAGAAATTATTTAATACTCCAACCTAGCTTCTGTGCTCTTAATTAAGCTTGAAAAGGAAACTTGATTAAAAAAAAAATATGGGGTTGGTAAGGGTTTTGTAAACAGATCCATCATGTGAAATAATCACGAGGACTTGGTAAGTGGTCCTATTTTGTGATGTTGGAGTAGGTCCATGCCCATATGCATTTATTAATTACCAAATATTGTATAACTTGAATTGGGGGATATGCATTTATAAGTTGGCAGGAAAATATTTGAATATATTGAAACCAAACATGTAAAGGAATACCCTTTTAAAGGTCCACTTTTGATGACGATTTCTCTTGTAGGTCACTTCAAAAACAAACGAATTTATTTGGTACCACTTATTTTGATAGAAGAATGACTTCATTACAAACGAATTTATTACATGGGGACAAATAGACGGACTTTCCATCAACTTCATTATTATAGGACCGACCAAATTATTGAATACTAAGGCAAACTTTTTTTTTTTTGAATTATATTGTCTCATTTACATGATTGAGGTTTGTCCTTACCAAGATGCTGGCAAATCTTCGCAAAACACATTAATTGTATTCAATTTCTTGCCTTTGAACAAACAAAACTTTTGAAATTAGCATATATTTGGATATAATAAAAGAGTGCATATGAAGCACTACTCCGTTTTGATAGTTCAAGACTTAGAGTTTTGGTGTTCCTCTTGTTTTTTTCTCTTTCTTGCTTTTTGTTAAGTAATTTTTTTTTTTTACCTTTTTTCTGCTTTATTTTACGATCATAGTCATTTATTTGATTTTTTTTCTTTTTTACTTCACCATGGCGGTGCTTTATCTTTCATTTTTTCCACAAAAAAAACTATTTGTCTTCTGTTTTTTTCCTACAAACGGATGTTTTATTATTCTCCTTTCTCAATTTTTTTGGTATTTATCTTTTTTTTTATTTTTCTTTCTTTTTTGGGCTTTATTTTTTTTTTTACTATTTCAGTGTTTTACTGTAATATCTATTTTCAATTTTTTTTCATTTAAACTCTATTTGTCTACCATCATCTCTTATATTTGGTACTTTGTTTATTTTTACTTTTTCGGTATTTCACCTTTTTCTTTCCCTTTCTTTCTTTTTTCAAAATATTACTTCTTTTTCTTTCTTTATTTTTGACTCCATTTGTCTATGTAATCCTAACCCAAATGTTCTTGTATATTTCCTTTTTGGTTCTTCTTTTATTTTCTTTTTATTTTAACTTTATCAATTCTACTTGTGCTCCAATATCAACTTTCTCAACTTTATTGTGCAAATGTGATTAATTAGTGTGCCTAATTAAATTGGAGATGTCAAAATTTCATGTTGCATAAAATACTATTCCTACTATTGACCCTATTTACTCTCACACCCTATATTTCTCTTTTATTGTAAAACTTCCCAATCTCTGTCTCTTTCCACTCTTCCTATGCACCACTCCCCCAAGAAGCACACATACCAGAATTTTTTTTTTAGTCTTTGCACCTTGGTCCGTTTGGTAAGTGGATTCAAATTAGTAATTTGATTTGAGTTGTGTGATATCAATTATGATTTAAATTAGTAACTTGAATTATTATCTAAATTAATCTTTGGATGTATATTTAAGTTTTAATCTGAATATGAAATAAAATTAAAATTTACGTTTGAAGAGGTAATGAAAAAAGTTTTTTGATTTATTAACAAATCTAATAAAATCTTAATATTAATGATCCTAAAAAAATGCAATATGAATCTTAATTTATTCCTCTTTTCATTAGGAACATAATAATAATAAAAAAATCATCTTAATTAGATATCAAATGAATAAGTTATGATTTTTTTCCCTCAAATAAAGGAGAAAAACTTTTAGCTTTAACTGTAACAAAGATATCGAAACATCAAGAGTTTAGGCAGACTCAGAACTCTAAAAATTTAGATTCTTGATACTCATTTGATTCAAATTTTGAGAGAAACAAACACGTTTCTAAAGGATTTCTGATATTCGAATCTAAATTTGAGTCCATTGAGTCTAAAAAACACTCCAACCATACGAACTCTTAAGTCATTCCTTACATTGAGACTGCAAACCACTAATCAGAAACCCGACACACACTCACAACTCCTCATTCCCTCTCTCCCATGTGTACTCCCCTCATTTCCCCTCTCTCATTTTGCTACAGCAAAACATCCATAGGTAGCCCCACTCCTTGTCCAAAATCAGCAAAAAACTGCAAGAACATAGCCAAAAATGCATCCAAAAACACCAAAAAGATAGCCCCTCTCTTGTCCAAAATCCAGCAAAAAATGTCACCACCATGGCCAACAAGCTTCAAGAGCTTAAGCTTGATTTCTATCCCAAAATTTTGGAACTTTTCAAAAGAGTTTTAAGGTAGGTTTTCTCCAAAATGAACCTGGTTTTTAAGTTTGCAGTTTTCTCACATTTAATCCATGATTTTTATTTTTAATCTTCATAAAAATTTCTGGTTCATGGTTATAGGCATATTTGAATGTTAATGAGCAAAAAATTGAGTTTTGAGTTAAGACAAAAAATAAATCTTCATTCTAGTTCAACATTGATGTTATAAACATGCCAGATATTTAAAATCTGATTTTAAATTACATAATAGGTTTTTTTAAGACTTGAAGCTTGAAATTGAATTTGAGCATATTTTTTATTTTATTTCAAACAAATTCTAAAAATCTGGTTTTGATGGCGATTTTGGCTTAAAAAAATTCACAGAAACATGTTTATTAGGAACATAGAATGTTTATTAAACATTTTGGAATGGTTTTGGATCATTTGGGATCTATTTGAGTTAAAAAACTTGATATTTTTTGAGTTAGGTCTCAAAGGAGCAAACTGGGCTTCGCCTAGTACGGTGGAGGTGCGGCCGACCATGTCTTGTATAGGGTGGTCGACTGCCGATGATAGCTTGAGCTCTTGCCACCTCCATCCAAACCCAACGAGCCTCCTAGTTCATCTCGATTTGGTTCTTCTATGTTCTGCCATGTATAAACACTTTTGAAACCCCTGCTTTTGTATTCTAAGGTTCTTAGAAAATAAATTCATGTTTCATAATCATTTTGAAGCATAGAAAGACACACAAGAGATTGATTTACATATATAATATAAATTTATGGTTTTATTTATTCTTGTTTTGGTTCTTCACTGACCTTGTTAGAAACTATCAAGGTTGGGCAGCTTTGGAGCTTATGTTGTGGGGGTGGGATTATTGAGACTTAAGGCTATCCTTAGACATTTTACTAAAGAGATAGGATTTCTAATCCCTTTTGTTGGTAGCCATGTTTTAAGTTATGATTTAATTGTTTTGGCCAAATTATGTTAATTGAGAAGAGCATGTTGTCAACAAGTTACATATGAATGCATTTTTTCTTGTATTGCTATGGGTTTGTAAAAAATATACAACATGTAAATATGATTAATTTCATATGTTGAGAAATAAAATTTGAAATTATAATTAAGACTCGGAATAAGAAACTCTGAGCATAATGGGGTATTCAAATGCTACCGAGGATATAGGGCTCTCATTGATTGGTTTTTTAGTAACCACAAAGATTGGGTTATGTAGAGTGTACTCTTGAAGGCATGTCCCTAAACTCAATCCGGGAGCTCTGCCACATGGGTACACGGCTAAAGCATTGTAAGTATGTTAAGTATATATGATATACAAAAAAGGTTAGAATGGGGAATTTAATTCAAGCTGCCTCATCTCTTTCTTAATTATTCTACTACATATACAACCTTTGATATTACAATTACCTATTTGTTTATCCTTATTTATTTAAATACCTTAATTGTTTTGAGACGTTAAAGTTTGTTCAAATGTCAGTTTTTTAGGCAAAGTTGGACCTCGAGTGGAGGTCTACTTATTTACAATTTATTTTCCTTTATTTCTAGTCAAGGCGTGTAGAACCTTAATTTCCGTTATCGCACTTATTTAAATTTGCTATAGTATGTTTCAAACATGGGATTGTTGCATGAATCCTAAGCTAATACTAGAGGCATTTTCCTTAATGGTTATGTTTCAAGTTCTCTTTGAAAATATCATTATCTTTCAAATTCTAAATACTTAGTAAAGTTTTAAACGTTCTAAGATGAATAGACTTAGAATTATATGCTTCAAGGGTAAAATGGTCATTTTATATAACTAAGAGAAAGTTGAAATAAATGTTCTTCTTTGTTCTTTTATATTTCGGGGATTGGTTTGGGAAAATAATTAAGTCACATCTAATTATGTCTATTTTTAATTTGATTACAAGTTTTAAAATTTTTTACTTAACTTAAATTATTTTATTAAACTAAGCCTCTACATCATACCCCGGTTTCAGGTCGTGACAGAGAGGGTCTTCGTTTGGCAGCGAGGGACGGGTGAGGTTTCTCTAGTGTGCTTCGATTGGCGGTGCAAGTGAGGGAATTGTTGGTGGTCTTTGGTTGGCTTTTTGAAGGAATGTTTTTGCTTTTTTTTTTTTTTTGCTATATTTTACTATTTTTGGGGAAATTTTTAACTTTTTTTAAATGATCCGATTTTTTTTTAAGGAAATTAGGTCTCATTTTTAAAAATTATCTAATTTTTGTTTAAAAGAATATAATTTTTTTTAGTGAAAATAATTGACTTACTTTTACAAAATGAAAAAAGATATGGTTTTAATAATATATATTTATTGTTTTTTATGTTTTAATTTTAATTTCTTTAAAACATATTAGGTATTTTATAAAAATACTCTCATTAAAGTGCTCAAAACATTTTTTAATTTTCAAACTTAATTGTTGGGGACCAAATTGTACATTTTTTAAACAGTTAAATCCAGTTAAATGAAAAAGGTTGAAGACTAAATTGTACCCTTCTAAAAAGGTTTGGGACCAACCGACCTATTTATTATTTTTAAAAATTACAAGTATCGTTTTGATATTTTTCAAACAACATGGCATTAATATGATTTTTTTTTTGAAATATAAGATACCAAAAATGATAACAATCCAAAAAAAAAAAGTACCAAGGACATATTAAGTCTTTATGGCATAAATAGCAGACGAAAATTGAGCCTGAAAACAATTTATAAAGAAATAGATATCTTAATGAAGAAAGGGACATGGTGTCGTTCAAATTCTTTCTAATACTAATGGCATGTCATTAGAGGAGCTGACACCGGAGTTTAAACATAAAACGACATGTTGTAACAATAATTTAAGGATTTGTCGTTTATTATAATAGAAGTCGTTGTAATATTTGACCTTAAAAAGTTCTTTTGTGTAAGGGCATTTTAAAAAAATAAAATAAAATAAAACAATAGTAAAAATTAAAATATCGTGCGAAAATTAAAGGGAATAAGAGAGGAAACGCAAAAATTTTGCACTTAAAAAATAAAATCTTTTTACTTTTAGGGGGTCAAAAGTACATGCACTTTTATTTATAGGCCAAAAGTCATAAGTTATAATAAAAGAAGGAAATATAAGTTATATAATTATTGATCAGCAATGATTCAGAAATGTTTTCACTTAAAAAAAAATCATAATTATTTGAAATCTGGTTTCTTGACATGCTTTTTCACAGGCCGGCTACTTCTATAACTTGAACCACAGTTCGTCAGCAAATCTTAAGGATGCAATATTGGGGTTTGGGGTTTTTTATTTTGTTAGGGTTTATATTTTTTAGGTTTATCAGTAGTGTACTAAAGGCAATAGGTTTTTTATCATTGATATATTATAGTTTATCACTAGTAAACTTAAATTATTACTAATAGACTCTAATTATCACTAATGTATTGAGTTTATTATGATATACTCAAGTTTATTATTGATGTATTAAATATAGTTAATTAATAATTAATGAAGTTTATTTTTATTATTTTTACTTTATATAATTAATAAGGAAAGATCATTTCTTTAATATCAAAAAAAAGTATGAATATTTATTTTAAAAGGACCTTTCATTTGCCCTTATATCCCAAAGTAATAATTATTAGAAATTTAGAATAATTTGAAACCACAATCACCCCGTACCATCTTGCCGATACCTTCATTTTTTTCGAAAACTGAAAAAAAAAAAAAAAAAAAAATAACCCTTAATTTTTTGCAAAACAAAGGCCAAAAAAGGAGATTTTTAAAAATGACTTTTTGGAAAAAAAAATTTTGGTCAATGACCCTTTTTTTTTGGGATAGTTTTTGGCACAAAAAAAAGGCTTTTTAGACATCAAAACGGTTTCAGTTTTTTTTTTTTTTTTCATTCTGTTGAGATTTCTTATTTTGCTACAGTTATTTTTCTTATTTTTTTTGAAAAAAACTAGGACAATTTATTTGTACAAAAAAACGTGTTTTTTTTTCCTAAAAAAAAGATGACTTTTACTTAATTCAATTTTTTTTTTTTGCCCCTTTTTCCAAAATCTTCCGCCAAGAAAATGTTTGGTGGTATGTCGTTATCCAGCCGAGTGACGTGCCTATCTTGTGAAACGTCTCTCCTACTCATTGCACTCTTGTGTATTATCTATAACCCCTTTCCTTGAATGAAACGTAGATTATATATGGCACAAAAATACAAAATACAAGAAAACCAATCACAAAGCCAAACTCCAATCTTTTCCAACTTACAATCCACCACACATGAGAAGCCATTAAATCTATTTTTTCTAGTCAAGTATAGCAGATTTGTGCTGTGTTATAGTTCAATTTGCCTCATTACAATGAGTTACCAAGAAATACTACTTCTCAACTATATTCGTGTAACAACATCACATGTTCAGGAGAGATAGCCTCCAATGGAGAAGGTAAGAAACAATCTCTGTTTTCTCTCGCAAATTATTTCTCTGCGTATAAGCAGTTTTCTAGCTTAAATTACAGACACCCACATCATTTTATTTTGTTTTTGCTTAGAATCTGTGGTTACTATTTGTGCTACAATCTCGGCTTTGTGCCAAATTCAACTTTAATTTTTCATTTATTTATTTATTTATTATTTTCAAGTAGACTTGTTATGTATGGCCTCCTAGAGTTGCATTACAGATGATATACAACATGCTTATTTGAAGAAACTCAGATTTTTTGCCTTTCCAAATTGTGCTTTGATATAGGGTCATGGAAGCTTTGTCACAAAATAGGATAGGCTTATTAGAAGTTATCCATTTATTTCCCATTTTGTCTTCTTTTGATAGACTAATAGGCCGTTTAGGAGCAAGATTCAAACTGTAGTTTTCAGTTCTAATTAAGTTTTTATCAGTGTTTTCTCTCATAATATTACAATATTTTCAGTTCGAATTATCAGTTGTAACTCTTTTCTCAAACGACCTATAAGTTTACCCTGAATTATTGAGAGCTTTTTATGGAAGGTTTTTAGCTTTTTACTCCGTAAGTTGTGACTAAATTAACAAGTTGTCATGTGAGCTATTAATTATGGCAAGTAATCCATGAATTTAATAGCCTGTTACATTGTTTCTAAAAATCGATGAATGATGTTAAAATTTATAAGAAAATGTCATAGTGTATAGAACATGACATGTTCCAATTTTTTCTCTAAAATTTCACTCTTTACTCACTCGAGTTCATGTAGAGTTCATGTATTTCGTATATGACTATTTCCGTCTAAATTTAACACCCGTCATCAATTTGGGTGCCCTCTTAGCACTGTGTTTAATTTTAAGTAGTTTGTCAAAATTAAAAGTTTAAGAGGGAGACGTGTCAAAATCCAAATACTCTTTTATATGTTGTATAGCTAGATTGACATATCAGTGCTAACATGTAATATACAAAATTTAACATATGTGAATTAGATCGTTTATTTAAAGCTAACAAATTCTCTGTTTCTTACGTTTATGACCTCTGCAAAAATTTAGGCCATTGCAGGAGAAGAACACTACTATTAGTAGGTGCACTAACCGGAAATCTTCTCCCTGCAAGTTCCCTCTTTGCCGAAGGCATATACAACACTGTTTATAGGATAACAATGGCTCTGTTTATGAACAATGGCTCTGTTTATGTCACTAACTAGATAGCTGTATATTTGTTTAGTAGATCAGAAATCCTTATTTTGCCTTACCTAATTTTCACCATTGGGCAGGGATACCGGAAAACTACCGATCTTTTTGTCGACACTGAAGATGGTTATTCTTATCTTTACCCTGCAGATTGGAGGGTAAAACAATTACTTAATATGATTGATTAAGTCAGGATTTAGCTGTTAAACAAGAAACAGCTATCTTAATCATAATGACCATTTCTCCATTGTTTAGGAGTTTGACTTCAGGGCACATGATTCTGCTTTTAAGGATAGATGTTTATAGCTCCAAAATGTTAGGGTAAGATTCATACCAACAGATAAGAAGGATATCCATGATTTGGGTCCAATGGAAGAGGTAAGAAGTAATACTATCTTTTCTTTTATTGGGATAATTGTGTATGGTATTTTTTTTCAACACCCTATCAGTAGATATAGGTTTTAAACGTCAGACTATTGTTAAAATCATATCAAACTAAGAAAAATAAAACAATTCTACCGAAAAAAAAAAAGACGATTTAGATCTACATCATACTGATAGTTTTTTTTTTTTCCTTTATTTTACATTGGATTCACTTTTTTTTTCCTCCCTTTCAAATGAGTCCCAATTGGTGTCCCTGACCAGCTTTTGTGTTGGATCATGCAGGTCGTTCCAGATTTGGTAAAATATAAGTATGCTGCACCCAATCAAGTAGTTACCATTTTTGACATGCAAGAGGTATCATCTATGCGCGCCATTTCAAAATGGCAGTCTCTCATTTCCAATCTGCAAAATATTTTAAAAAACTCCTTCAAACGGCTTTGATCAATTTGCATGCAGGAAAACTTTGATGGGAAGCTTCACCGTCACTTCCTTTGCCACCGTCGCGATTGCAAACGGTTAGTACCTATTCTCAAAAAGAGCAAGGACATATGGCTATAGCCAATGAAGTTGTCAATTCCATTATGCGTAGGAAAAGTTGCATGCAAACAAAGTTCAAACTAGAGAAGACAGAATGGCAAATATGAATCAACTCTATGAATGAACACAATGCAATAGTACTGTAACTTCGCCTGAAACTATATTTCTTCAGGAAGATACTAAACGCAAATTGTTGTGGCAAATGAAAGACGCTGGAGAAGAGTCCGCAATAAGCTTAAGGTGGTGGCAGACTCTTTCAGGGTGTTGGACATCCAATGAGCTTAATGCTTTACAGAGGAGCGCTTTTCCAGATATCAGTAGTGGATGGTGATTTGTTTTGTCCTGTTGATTGATTGGTGAAATATGCATATTTGGTGTATATATCAAATATAAAAAGTTTATAATTCCTTTTGTACACCTGGGGCTTTTACTAATGGCTGAATATTCTCTCACCATTGCTAGATTTCTTTTTACTGCTTGGTTGGGCCATGAGATGAGACAATCCCTAATGATGTAGATCGTGGATAATTTCATTTTTGTGAAGCAAACCATATACCGAAGCCTATTTTTGAATAGATGGTAAGCAAATTTCAAATGGTGTCCAACTAAGAAACTAGTTATGTGTTATGCATGTTATTCGGTGACCCAAGGAAAAGCATGTAACTCTCCGTCAAAAAAGCATTTAAATTTATTTAAAAGAATGTGACATAATGTAATTGTTTGGACACCATTATAGACAAAAAATAAGTTCGAAAAGACATAATGAGTCTCAAAATATAACCTAAATCAAAGCTATAACTTGTGGGGTTTCAAGTTATGTGGATTGTCATCTTGCTTAATAAGGTGTGAAGAAAAACAAAAAATAAAAAAACAAATAGTCCGGTTAGACGGCGATCAAGCAATAAATGCAAAATTTTATCAAAACCTCCATAAAAATTTAGGCAAGACAAGCTACAATTTTGCTACAATGCGTCAAACAAACCTTTTAAGGTAATTAATTGCATGGTAGAGTAAGATGTATCTCAACTCATGGAGATAAAACATACAAAAATGAATAGCGTTAATTCTTCTATATATTTACAGAAGTTACAACGGCTTGTGTTCCTTCTAATTTTAAGGGTTTACACAAATGGAAGAAAATCTTACACAAGAATTAAATTCATCCAAACAGCTGGGAGAGCACAAAGTCAAAAACGTTCATTAAAAACTGGCAGAAAGAAACCCACACCTCACTACAAGAACTATAATTAATTCCCACCTCATTTTCTGGTTGAAAAACAAATCAATATACCATGGAGACGAAGCAAAACCGCAACCGAAAGATGCTCGCCTCCTAAAGAATAAGCATCCAGCCCTGAGTGCAGAACCTCAAAGCGACCCAAACTCCAAAACCCTATTTCTACACCCTACATTTGAACACTAAAACTACCGTTGCCGCCTTTGCATTCTGCCCACTCACCCTGCCATTATAACCATTGTTACAAGTGTCATCATTCTCGTTCTCCTCTGCCCACTTTGGAAACTCCCACAACTGAAATTCAGGGACAAAGCCACCGGGTTGAGGTCTTTCCAGAATTTCAAAATGAGAGAACGAGAACCCGTATGAACCAAACACTAGGTACAAAGATCACAAACTCATCTTACACAAGTCGATGCTGGCGCAGACCCTTCCCAAAGTGAGGTTGCATCAACTGGACATATAGACCATTCTTCACCACCAAAGTATCATGGGTCCCTTCCTCCACAATTCGCCCTCCATTAAGAACAACAATGTTGTCAACATGCCTCATCATTGCAGCTCTATGAGCTATCAAAATGGTGGTTTTGTTCCCCATGATCAGCATATCAAGAGCCTCCTGCACCACACGGCTTGACTCGGATTCAATTGATGAGCTTGCTTCATCCAACAATAAGATTGGTGCATTCTTTAGCACAACACGAGCTATAGCAATTCTTTGCTTCTGTCCAGGAGTCAGGTCTACACCCCTCATCCCAACATGCGTGTCATAACCATGAGGCAAGTTGCTAATAAAATGGTGGGCGTTTGCTATTCTTGCAGCCTCTTTTATCTCGGCTTCACTTGCATTATGCCTCGCATATATAATATTCTCCCTTATGGTTGTTGAGAAGATAATGGGCTCCTGCTGAACAAGACCAAGATGATTCCTCAACCATCTCAAATTATATTGTTTCAAATCTCGGCCATCAAGTAACACCTGACCTGCAACAGGATCATAGAATCTCTCGATCAAAGAAATTATAGTACTCTTTCCGGATCCTGAAACACCAACCACGGCTACAGTTTGTCCACCATTGACTTTTAAATTAAAATTACTTAGCACCAACACTTCTGGGCGAGTTGGATAACAGAAATCTACATTTTTCAACTCAATGCTTCCATAGACATTAGGTGGCTTCATTGCTGAATTATCATCTGGGTCAATCTTAGGCACTCGGTCAATGATTTCAAATACTGAAATCAAAGACTTACGGCGTTTAAGTATGTATGGAGCCAATCCAAAAGGCTCCACCAGGGCAAATGTTGCAAATGAGAAAACCATATATTCCTTCAAAGCGGTTGGCAGTTCCATATACCCTTTCTTTACAGAGTAGGCAGTGAGCCAGAGGAGAAGCGCATTACTAGCAAAAAGAAGAAACTGTGAAACTCCAAAAGCAAAGCCAATGGCCATTCCTTTGAGGAAACTCTGCTTAAATATTTTCTGTAGCTGCAGTCTGTAGAGCTCCATCACCTTGTTACCAGCACAGAATGCTACAACAGTGTATATATTTCTAACAGCATCCTCAAGAACCAAAGATGCCCTCCTGTGCATCTCCTGGATGCCCCTTGAAAATCCAGCAAGCCATAATTTCTGCAATGTTTACACTGAAGATGTCAACAAATTGGAGAAATAAAGCACAGAGCTAGGGATCAGGCTTCATATATAAGCAGCAAAATACAAATAAATCATTTAAGTGAAGTTCAAGTCACCACATAATTCTCATATCCAGAGAATTTGACAACATTGTAGTTTTATTTATCAAAAAGATTAAAGAAAATTACTTTTATACATATATACACACAAGGAAGTTATGAACTCACAACATCCCCTCAAAGCTCCACCCCACCCAAACCCCTAATGCCACTAGATCAACAATCTGAGGCAATTAAAGAAAATAATAATAAGTTTATATAAATTCCTTTTTGGAAAAAAAAAAAAGAAAAAAAAAACACCAAACCATTTCTTTATGTACTAAACAACAGAATTAACAAAGTAGAAAAGTAGGTGGAAGTAATATCTAAAGAAACACAAAGAGAATTCAAAATGTTCTATAATCTTACATTAATCAACACTAATTTTCTTTGACGCAGCATCTAGAAGTCGTTAAGGCAAAACTATCAATGCGCAAGTTACTAAACACCCTTCTAAGCTTCCAATATATTTATTTCTACTATGTCAAATACTGCGTTATTGTCCTCAAGCAAAAAACCAGAATGCATTTAGCTACTATAGGGAGGCACTTAAAAAATTCAAGTTAAAAAGAGCTCAAAGTTCCTCAAAAGTTCATTACACCAAACAAGGCAGTCCTCATCCACACATCAGTCTCATAAGATTGGTGTCGTGTAAAACTAACCAATACAGAGGCAACCTCCCCAAAAAGAAATCATTGGTGCAAGGTCAAAAAACCTCAATTTATATACCAAAGAAAAAAAAGGATCTAGTTTACTCATATGATACAGCAAAAAATGTATATGTGTGTGTCTCGATTGATGTAGATTAATAAACAAAAAGTTCGGATAATAGTTTCTCAGACAATAAGTACATATAACCAGAACCTGTGCAATTGCAGAGATGGAGAGAAATGGTAGAGTTCCCAAAGCCACTAGTGCATATCGCCATTGTAGCAGCATCCCAATAAGAACAGCCACAATAACAGCCGCACTATCCTGTATGAATATGGAAAGCCGATTACTAAAGGCAGCTCGTACAAAGGTAGCATCGTTTGCCAGGCGCATGGATAAGGTATCAGCACTATTATCCTCTTCATCAAACCACCCAACTTCGTTTCGAAGCATTGCTGTCACATGACGGAAACAAATAACGTAAAGTTCCTAAAAGTAACCTTGCAAAGAGATTAAAGAAAGAATCATGCACCTGAGAACATCATTCTCCTAACTCGTTCAGTCATTTTCTCCCCCATAATACCAAAGTAGAAATGCTGCAAAAAGTTGGCAATAACTGTCACGATACCCATGCAAGCAATGATCAAACACCATTTGTCCACTTCCTTCCGTAAGTGGTGGCCTTCATCAACTCTGTAGTATGCTGTCACAATCAATGCAATGACATAAGCAAGAAGAGGATTGAAAGAACCAAAGATGGCAGCACCAATGCTTCCCAATAAAGCATAAAGCCATTCAGCAAAGCTAAGCTCTGCAAGCCTCCAAAATGATGGGGCCTCCTTCCGGATATCCTTTGCTTCATTTGATTTTGTTAGAATATCATCAGAATAACTAAGGGGTCGACTAAAAGTCTGTGAATGGGATCGTTCATTTTTGGGGTCAGATGTCAAAAGTGGTGAAACAGGAGATTCAGGATCAGAACCATTTGATGTTTGCCGATGAGCAGCATGGACATCAATTTTGGGTAATTCTGGCAGTCTCAATTCGAAACTGTCCTGCCTCATTATCGATGGTTCCTTGTCAACTCCATCCAAAGTCTGCCCATTTTCCATCATTTTCTCTGCAGGTGGACTCCGAACTTTTGGTGATTCCTGTGAGTTAAAGGTGCCATCTGCTGGCCGAAATATTCCAGGAACTCTCTGTAGTGAAGGCGACTTGAGCATTTTTGGAGAGGATGGCTCCTGAAAGCTGTGGCTAGCTGAAGAATCGTTTTCAATTTGGAAGGTTGCAGTCTCCTTGTAGTTTCTCACTGGCATCCTGCACAAGAAGCATGGTCCACAATGATTCTTGATGACAAAAAACAAAAAAAAAAAAACAAAAACAAAATGGAAAAAAAAAAAACAAAAACAAAACAAAACTTTCCTTTCAAAATAAGAAAACATAATCAGGAATCTATGACACAAATACTTGACATAATCTTTGCCAAGTAATATAAAAACCTTCAAAAGGATTGGCAAAAGCTTAATTTGCTTTTAAATCTTTACCTCCGAGGAAGTTTAGCAGCTTCCTCACATTTCAGGAGCTCAGCATATAGACCATCAAGGCTCAATAACTCCTCGTGTGTACCCATTTCAACAAGTTGACCCTCCTCCATTACAGCTATGTAATCAGCATTCCTTATAAGACTAAGTCGTCGAGCAATTATTATAGTTGAGCGTCCCAACATAAGGAGATCCAAAGCTTCTTGGACAGTTCTTTCAGCTTCAAAATCAAGTCCGCCAGTAACCTCATCAAGTAGAAGAATTGATGGATTTAAAAGCACTGCTCTAGCAATTGAAAGTTTTATTTTTTGCTCTTCCGTCAGAGGTAAACCGGCTCTCCCCACCTGAAATGAATAACAACAATGAAGAAAGTAAAAACAAATGCAATGAGCCACAGGAAATACACACACACACATATATGTTATCAAGAAAAAGAATCACACTTGTCTTGCAAGGTTTTACCTGAGTCTCGTATCCTTTCTCAAGGGAGCTAATAAATGTATGTGCATGTGCTATTTTAGCAGCCTCTTCAATCTGATCAAATGTAGCATTCCGCCCATAAGCAATATTATCTCTTATACTCAAACTTAGTAATGCAGGTTCTTGTGTGACTAGTCCTATCTGGCTTCTAAGCCATTCCAGTTTCAAGTTTTTTATATTTTCTCCATCCAAAAGAACTTCCCCTGCAGCAAAACGTAAAGAGCCCATTGAAATGTGTGTGAGAGCACTGAGCACAAAGTTATAACTAAGAACCTCGAATGATATGGCACAAACAATTTCTAGAGTGAGTTTATAAGGATATCATACCTAATGTAGGATCATAAAACCGCTCCATGAGAGGGATAATACTGCTCTTTCCAGATCCATTTCTGCCAACAAGTGCCACAGCCTTCTTAGCAGGGACAGTGAGGTAAAAACCACTCAAAATAGGGATCTCAGGACGGGAAAGATAGCTGAAATATACATTCCGGAACTCAATATTTCCTTGAACAGATGGAAGGGTTGTTCCCTCTTGATTAACTGTAGAGGACGAGCGGCTTATCATCTCAAAAAGTCTATAAGCAGCAATTCTCCCTTGATCAAATGAGTAGAAGTTTGTTGCTGCTTGATTCAGCCCACTATAGAGATGCAAGAAATAAGCATAAGGAAAATGGAAGAAACTATAACAGTGCACATGTAAGAAAACAAAACACTAGGAAAAATTTAGAAGCTTACAGGCCGCTCAAAATTACAGCAAACAGGGCTGTTATAATTTCACCACCGTGGGCTTTTCCATGCACAACAAGAAACCTTCCAACCCACAGTTGTAAGGCACAAGAACAAATTGCAAGCCCATAAGTAAATCCAAGTCCAAGCCCTTGGACAAGACTTATCAATATACCATATCTCAGGGTTGCTTGTAGTGATGTTGCATAAGAGTACTTGGCCAATGTTTCATTTGTAAATGCATACAATGTCCTAATATATGAGACAGCCTGCATAATCATAGAATCCACATTTTATCAGTGTTGAAAAAAAAAAAGAAAAGAAAAGAGCCTTGGATTTCACTGCTTTGCAATAAACATCACAAAAAATGTTCTCAATGCGAATTCTTTGAACACCCTTAAAACACCAATATGCAATGGTACAATTAAAAGATATAAATAAATCAGATGTCTTACCATTGAGCATTCCAGTACTCTTATAGTCAATTCCTTTTCTTTTTTTTTTCTTTGAGGGTTCTTATTGCCAAGTTCTAATTATAGCAAACAAACAGAAATTTTTTTACGATAGAGCAGTTGTCAGCTAGAAAATAATTTTTGGCTAAACAAATGAAAAACTTTAATATACAAACAGAGACCTGTTCAGCAATGCTAGCTGCTTCAGCATATGCATCTTGAATATTCTCAGCAAGCCTATGGAGAAATATATTTGATATTCCTCCAGCCGCGACAATAAATGGACCTGTGGCTAATGTTATAAGCGCAATCTGCCAACAGTTGACAAATCCAATAACAAGACCAGTGAAAAATGTAGCCATGTTGTGAACATAATTTCCAACCTGTATTATCAGAGGACAAGGAAAAAAAATAGACAAGATATGTTAATCAATAGATTGTACAGGGCAAGCAGTCAGTTTTCAAAATGAATTAAAATTCCCAAGCGGAATTTTAAATATCTATATATATGTGTATATATATCTACATATATATAGAAATAGCAATATAACTAAAATAAACATACTTTTTCACTCAAAGCAGATTGAATTAGCAGCACATCACTTAATACTTGGCTCACAATATCTCCATTGTTCCCATAAGTATCAAAAAAGCTCATATCCTGGTTAAGTAATACTTGCACATATTTTGACCTGATGACAGCAGTCTGCCGTTCCCCAGTTAAAATCCAACAAGAGACCTCTATATCGCAGGAACAAGTATAGATTTAGTCTATGATACACTGGCAGAGAGGCAGTAAAAAATTGATTTTTGGAAACATTTAAACTTACCAATCCAACCGGCACAGAAAACAGTTGTAGCAATGTGAACAATAACTAAAGCAAGCTGCCAATCAAGCAAGAAGACAGTTATCGAAACAAGATTTATATCTTCAAATCCCAGCTCACAAATAAAACGAAACCCTAAGTAATAACTGAGGACCCTAGATTACAAAGAAAAATTAGGTGCAAACCAACCAATCTATTTGTTGATTATTCCAGTCAAATATATCTATTACCGTGCTAGATTCTAGTCAACATTTGGCATAGATGTATTTCTTCATAAATTCAAAATTACAGCTTATGTCTTTGGAAATTTCTAGTCATGTTCTATCTTTTATAACAATTTCACATAGGTATTAAGGCCAAATGGAACAGCGATTTATTCAGTCCTCGTATGCATAAGGTGTTTACAGGCTTCATTCCTTGTCACCAGTTTTGCCCTCCCCTCACCCCACCACACATCTCCCCCCCCCCCCCCAACAAAAGAATGATTATTCCATGCCTGAATGACTTATCAGGTAACTTAGAAAACACTAGGTGGACACACAATTAAAATGGAATACTAAGCACAAGAATTACTAAGCCCTTGATATTGTTTTCTCTCCCCCTCCACCACCCCTCCCTCTCAACGACGTCTTTCTCATTGATAAATGACTATATTAGCACTTGCAATATTCTTAGTAGCGGAGTGATGCAAGCATAATGTGAAAAAGAAAACTAACAGTGACAAGCCCACGAAGAGCCGCAACACTAACTCCACGAAGGTAAAATTATCAACTTCAAACCACTTGTAACTCTCAAAACTTCAAAAAAGCAACCGTCCAAGTACTCCATAGCAACACTAAATTATTTACGACATAAAGCAAATTCAACTCTCAAGGAGCCTATGACAAAAAACTGAACACTTTTGCACTCCATAGTATGGTTCAACAGGTTCTATCCCAACACATCTAGATAAGCATTCTTAACCAAAAAAACAAAAAAAACAAAAAAAAAAAAGAAAAGAAAAAGAAGAATCTTGACAAGCATAGTTTCACCTGAACTCCCAGTAAAACAATGTTTTCCAGTTCCAAAACTAACCAAACTGAAAATCCTATCAGACATAGAAAAATTAATAGAACAGTAAGAGACGATCATCAGAGCACATAAAGCTAGAGGCCGTTTACAGTAACAACCGGACATTACGATACAAAAATTCCATGCTTTTAGCTTAATTAACTAGTTCAGCAGGTTGAAGTTTATCGGAGCAGTTCTCGAAGAACCGATAACCTAGACCATGCTCCATTTTCTCGGGAACCAAACGGAGATAGTAGAAATAAAGCAAAGAAGTTCCAGAACCCAGTGTTTCGAAGAAGCAGAAGAAAAAAAGGTTTAAGCTTACGTCGATGAGCTTCTGATGCTGCTCGTCGGAGTAACCTGAGGGAAGCTCGCCCTTCGGGCCGCGGCCGATCCACAGTACCTGAACAATCTTGGCAAAGTAGTGCAAGTAGACGACGAGGGCGGCGCCATGCGCCGCGGCGGCGAGGGATCCGCTTAACATGAGGAACCAATCGAGCCCGTCGGCGCAGGCGAAGAGGCGTGAGAAGGGGACGGCGGCTGGCGGCGGCTCGATCTCCTCGAGCTCCTCGATCTCCTCCTCCGGCTCGACCGGCTGCCCGGACGTCTCGGCGCTGGGGTCCAGGTATGGCGACGGAGACTCCGGCGGCTCCGAGACCTCCGACACCGGCGTCAACGGCTGTATGTGCGGAGGGGACCATCCGAACAGCCCCCTCGAGATCATCATCTTCACTCCGAAAAGCTCGGCAAAAAATTCACAGAAAAATCAAACTCTTATCCCTCACTTTCAAACCCTAATCCTAATTCTCTCTCTCTCTCTCTCTCTCTCTAAATTCGATTTGGATCTGCCTACTGCTAAATTTAGAGGCAGAAGACAGAGAGAACCTGGGACCAGAAATAAAATGAAAAAAAGAAAATTTAAAAAGGAAAGCTTTTTTTCCCCCTTATTAGTTCTTCTTCGTGTTTAGTTGTTCTGTGCTTTTTACTTGGATTTTTTTTTTTTTTTCTGGTTTTGGTTTTGTTTTCTCAATTTCTTTTTTTTTATTTTTTTTTTTTCAGCTCCAAGTAAAAAGCACGGAACAAAGGGGTCGTCGCAGGTGGGTGGGACTGGGTCAAAGAAGGCGGAGAGAGAGAGAGAGAGAGAGAGGAGATAGAGCGTGAAGAGAAGGATTGACTTACCTGCAGTGACAAATAAACAAAATGAAGAACCAATCAAAAATCCAATAATTTCATCAAAAAAATTAAAAGTGAGATAAACAGAGAAGTCTTTCTTACCTTTGATGACGGAAAACTTCCTAAATTCTGTCAAAAAAAGAGAGAAAATCATCCTAAATACATACAGCACGTATTTACTATGTTTTAGGAATCTTCTTGTCCGCTTGGATCGTAGAGAAGTGGTAGTCTAATTTTTTTTACTTTAAATAATTTAGACCCGTAATTTACTGTTTATACATACATTTAAAATGTAAATTTAAACAAAAAAAAATATTAGTTTAAAATTATATTTTAGGCATGCAAAATCAATTTTTGTTTTCATTGTAGTAAATAGGTCTAAACTACTTAGAAACAAATGCAAAAAAGTTTTAAAATTCATGGTCTAAAAGGTCACATCAGTATTCAATACGTCACAATAGAGTTCAAAAACGACCTTTCTAATTGCAAAAGCAAACTTTGGATTAAACTAGATTCCAACCACTTAAATTCACAAGCCAAATTGGGACTTAATGTATATTCTTTTTAAGAAATCTTTAAAAATTGTGTTAATTTTAATGAGTTTTTTTTTTTTGTTGAAAATCGTGTTAATCTTTATATGAATTTTGTTCATAAAATTTGAACAAAAAATTAAGATTCAAAACTTCCAAATTAAGAGAGAGAAAGAGAGAACGTTATAAATTTTACTTCTTTAATCGTAATTCAAAGTCATGAATAAACCTTATGTTAAGCTTTTAACATGATTCTAGAGAGAGTTCTTTTAACAATTTTTAAGATAAAAAATTATTCACTAATACACAAGTCATGATGAGTGAGGGCAGCCTAGTTGATTGTAAGTCTCTCCACCCCAACCATAGCTTGAGAGTTCGAGTCACGCTAAACATCATTCAATAGTGGTGGTATTTCCCTCCCCACCCCTCCCCTTGTATAAAAAAAAAATACACAAGTCATATGTAGTATTTTAAATTTGAAAATATAAGTTGAAAGAAATACGCAAGTCATATGTGGTATTTTAAATTTGAAAATATAAGTTGAAAGAAATCTCGTGCTCTAATAAAGTATAGAAGAAGTTTCTGCAAATTATTTTTCGTTGGTTATTGGCGCTTCCAAATTTTTTTTCTTCAGCCGTTGAGTTAGGTTAACGGTCAAATGCCGGCTATCGACGCCGACGACGGTCAGCGATAATGGGCTTGTACAGGACCAGCTACGAGCAACCTGGACTGGACTGACGTCTTTTGGGCTTTTTTGTTGGAAAGTGTCTTGACAGCTGTAATTTTGGAACTTCTTGAAATTACTTTCATGTCCTTGTCTGACGGCACTGGGTGCCTGACACGTGTATTTCTCTGAGCTATGCATGGGCCTGTCGGAATTTACGAGGATTATTTTAAAAAGGAAAATTTGGGGTTTCAGTTCAGGAACATCATTGAGAGAGGGCGCGAGCTTTATAGCTGCCAGTCCATTTGCTCTGTTCCCCCCAACTGTTTTTTCTTTTTTCTTTTTTCTTTTTTTGTTTTTTGAAATCTTTTTCTTTTCTTTTTTAACACAACATTATAGTTTTTTTTTTCATTTTTTTATATGTATTTTTTTATTTGCCTTTTATGGGCTGCTGGCCTTGCTACCATTTGTTTATTGCATTAATCTGGCCAATGTGTATTTGGTTTTTCTTTTTTTTCCATTTTTTTAATAAAAATTCTATAGTAGGATTTTTTTGTTTGGTTGGTCTATAGATTATAGAATTTGTTTGTTTTTTTATTGAAAGGGCATAGAATTTGTTGAACGCGTGGCTAGTAGTTGTTTTTTTGCTCAGCAAGTCTAATAGTTACACCAATGGATGAAAAGAAATGCACTCGTCTTAGACGACAATGACATCCCAAACACAATTGAATTTGAAGTTTCAAACCCTTTTTTGGAAACAAACAAACTAAACTATAGTAAGCTTTAAAAAGTTTTTGACTTTTATGTTTAGCAAAGAAAGTTCTAACTTACAACCTCTAACTCAAACATTGTAAAGTTATTGTAAAGTTATTATATGCTACAGTATAACGCAAAAGTATGCTACAGTGTAAAATTTAATAAACATCTAACTATTCAAAGTTGGGCCTATAAATAATATTTTTTCGTCAGAAAATTACCTGTTAGGCCACACTTTTAAATAGTTTTTATTCATATCACACTTGAAAAAGTTATGCCATACTACTACTCATATTATTTGTTCAAATTATGCTACACTTAAACATTTATAGAATTTATAAAAAATAAATTTTAAAATATAACATTTATGAAAATTCCTCTTCTTCCTTACCCTACCAAATAAGTCTTTCTATATTTAATGAAAATTTTATAACAATATGTAGGACAAATTAACTAATGATGAAAATATTGATAGTTCAATTTTATAGAAATTTCAATATGAATAACAACATCAACAAAATAGACAAAAATATAGTTAAATATTTAAAAAAGTGATAAAATTTTCAATTAAAATACTAAGTATATCTTATACTTAGTAAGAAGTAACTGTAGTACGATTAATAAAATTCAGATTTACGAAATAAGTAGAATAGTTGACATATTTTTGAGGTCTAACCTAATCAATACAAGTGCCTTATATGCATAAATAACCATACATGATATTAAGAAAAGAAAATAAGTTTGATAAAAACAAGTCGATACATAAATATTGTATTGAGATTCACTATTTTCAAATTTTATAAAATAGGTAGCAAAATTTTGCTGGAATATAACCAATATATCGTCTAAATCGTAAAGGTTGATAAATTATTCTATGTTTTTTCACTAGCATTAACCATCTTCACAAAATTCAATAAATGAATTTTTTCCAATAATTTCTCTCAATATTTGTTTATATTGTACTAGAAAAATAGTGCCCCTTTCATTTTACTATCAGTAATGTCAAATGCCAAAATCTCGCAATTGTTCTCATCATTGATTAGGATGTTTGAGGTTGTGGTTGGACTACACAACTTCAACTATAAATCATAAATAATATAAGACTCTCACATGTTATAATGTAAAATAAAAGTTTGTTAAAATGTAAAATTCTCACTTGTTCAACACGCAATTGAAACTTTATGATTCCAACTATTCTCTCAAACACCACATATATGTACCCACAGTTGCAAATTTTGTGATTTTTTCAACATTCCTTTCATGCTTTTAATAGTTCAAATTACTTATAAATAGGATTATTTTTATAAATTCATCCTTAGATATGTACCTATTTCATTTTGTCCTCTTATTTTTCAAAATCGATCAAAATACCCCCAATCCATAGAAAATTAGTCAAGATTCCCCCTCCATTCAATTCATTTACAAATTTAACGAAATTGTTGACGTGGCACCTCCCTAAAGATTTAAATATATTAAAATTTAATTAAATATATAAAATAATTAAATATTAATTTATAATATAAAACATTTAACTTTATTTTTTTCCAATTTTTTCTTCCATATAATTTCTCTCCCTTGTATCTCTCTACTATAAATTAGGCAAGAAAACTAGGGTTGGCAATTCGTGTTCGTGTGTCATGTTCATACCAATATGTTTACAATATGACACGATTAATAAGCATGCCTAAAATATAAACACAAACACGATACAATTCATAAACATGTAACACAATATGACACGATTAAACAAATTTACTATATAATTTTTCTAATTTCGTATACTCTATAATTTTTTTAAATTTTTACTTAAAAAATTTAAAAAATAAAGCCAAAATTAAAGCCAAAATAAATTAAAAAACCTTCAATATCAGTGCAAAAATATAATTATATTTAATTATTAAATATTTTCAACTGGATTTTTTTCCTCCAATTTTTAAATTGGAGAAAAATTATTTCAAGGCCACAAATTACTTCACCGCCACTGCGTGGATAAGAAGAGAACTTAAAAGCTGATGTTTATATAAAGAGCGGTTGAGAGAAGGACAACATTTCCTTTCGATATGGGAGTTTTGAAAAGCTAATGAAGAAAAGACTATAAATAAATTAGAAGCTATTATTTAACACTAAATCAACATTTAGTGCGATAGTGGGCTACTGGCAAGCGTGACTTGGAATGCCCAGGTGCACGGTTTGATTCATCTATCTGTAAAAACATAAATTTTTTTTTCTTTTTAAGTTTAAATGTGCTATAAGCATGTTAAAGCGTGTTAAACATGCTAACACGAATCCAACCTATTTATTTTCGTGTTATTCGTGCCAACCCATTTATGGCCCAATTAATATACGTGCATTCCAAACCCATTTATCTTATGTCATTTTCGTATCATATCATTGTATCGTGTTCGAAATTGCCAACCCTAAAGAAAACCACCCTACCACATTCCCTCTCCCTCACCTTGCGGCAGTCGTTGCAGCCAACCACCAGCACCCTGCCCTATAGCTCTACACGCTTGTTGCCCCAGCTAATTGCTTCATCGTCTTTCCCACATGGCTTGCCTAAGTCAAGATCATGAGAAAGAGTGAATGAGAGATCAAGACATATATAGAAAAAGAAGGGGGGGAGAGAAAGAGAGTAGGGTTGCGAGGCTGTGGATGTAGGGGGTGCGACGACGAGTCAAAGTGGCGTCACAGGGTTAGTCGAGGGAAAGGGCTCGTGTAGGGGGACGGTGGTGCAAGACTAGGGCTGGCCATCATGGGGTAAGGCGTAGGAAAGGGGATCAAGCATGTGCGGACGACGACATGAAGGGGATCGTTGAGGACGGAGGTTCTATTAGGATTTTTTGGTCTAGAATTTTTTTTTGAAGGGATTGATCTAAAATTTTCATTTACAGTAGAGAGAGAGAAAGGAAAGAGAGAGAGCCTAAAGAAGAAGGAGGGGTGAAAAAAAAAAAAGAAAATTAAGATTTAATTATTTTTATATATTTAATTAGAATTTTAATATATTTTTTAGTCTTTAATGAGGTGCCAAATCAACCATTCTGTTAAGTTTTTAGACTGAACTGGACAAAGGGGACATTTTGACTAGTTTTTTTATATATTGAGGGATATTTTGATCGGTTTTGAAAAATTAAAAAGTAAAGTGAATTAAGGTACATATGTAGGGGGAATTTATGAAAATAAAGTCCTAAATAGTATCAATGCAAATGCAATTCAACAATATAGCAAAGAATTATATGGATGGTTGTTATATGAGGTATGTGTATTTATATATTTGCAACAAATTATCAACTCTATCATAAGATTAAATTAATTTTGGAAGAAACCTTTTTTGTCAAAAGGTACAAAAAGGGGAAGGGCAGGAAACATCACCGAATGTCTTTTGATAAGTTGATGTGGACAATTTCCCCCCTTTTTCTTCCTAAGTTATGAATGATTTAAATGCAAAATTGAATACGCCTCCATATGATCATGGTGACGTGAGAATCATGTGAAAGCTGCACCTAACCTAATTACATAACAAGTGTTATTATTTTATGGTACACAGTAAGTGTTTTTGCTTGGCATAATTACATAGCCTGAGTATGATCTACATTGTAAAGCTCTATACTGTAAAGTTCTTACGTATTATAATATAAAGCAAGACTATGTTATGATATAAGGTTTTTATGGGTTACAATATTTGTGTTTCAACTTTCAGTTTCAACTTGTTTTCAATTGGATCTAATATGTGGTCTGGCATGGACCCCTTTATTTTAACTTTGTTCTTATTTGAAAGAAGTTTGCACGTAATACTCAAAAAAAAAAAAAAATCAATATGCTTCTAGTTGCTATTGTTTTCATTTCCCAATCTAATTGTTTGCTTTATTTTTCTAAAATAAAAAAACATAGATTTGTTTTTTCTAAGTAGCAATTGATCGAATATATGAGAGAGATTAAAAAGTATAATAATTTAAAAAAATCAATAAGAATTGGACAATAGTTAATCTCGTTAGAATCCGGTAAGGATTTTTTGATGCCTATATTAAGTCTTATGAAATTTGTTTAAATAAAATTTTAGTTAATATATTTTTATTTGCTTTTATTTGGTTATTTATATTTTTATTATGTCCATTTTTCCAATTCTTTGTACCAATCTTTAAAATAAATTATCGTACAATACTTAATAAATTGTAAATAAAGTATGAAAACTCATCATGAATAATTGTGGTACTCAATTTTTTAAATGTTCACTAAAATTATTAGCCCCCCTGCCACCACTAGTAAAAAATTATGGCTCCCTCAATTATTTGGCGTGAATATGTTGAGAAATGAGTTTAAAAATGCTCATTAAATCATAATATATTTATCAGTAGTACGCAGGTTTATATCTAATAATTTCAATGAATCTTTCATAGTGTAACAACCAACATGAAGATGGGAAGTTATTAGTATATATATGTTTAACTCAAGTGGCTAATTCCATTAGGGAGTTGTTGGACATTAATGTTCTTTTTTTTTTTTTTGTAGTTTAAAAGTTTGTACTTTATTAGACTTATACTTTCATTATTTTTAGAGAAAGTAAATTATTACAATGATCATTAGGTCCGTTGAAAGTGAGTAATAGTACAAACAAGATTATTCACAAACATGTACAGCAAAACACATAATCACAAACATCTTACATTAAAAATAATCAATTAACACATATTTTTGGGCATTTATCCCCATGGAGTGTTTTCAACCAAATATATTAGTGGTTCTGGTCTATTTTCAGGGTTGAGTCACCATATCCGCTGTAGCCTATTGGATTTAAATTAATGATTGTATTATTCTAATTTTAAATGCAGTTTCTATTTAAAAAAAAGGGGTCACATGTTGAGATAATTACATAAATACTAAAAGGAGAGAAACAAGAGAATAAAACATCATGCACAGGGGCCTAACACTTGTGAGTGCATGACAAAAAATATTTGAAAAGGAAAAAAAAGGGTCATTAAGGCTCTGAAAAGGCAAAGAAAATGCAATGGGCATGGCTGTTGATGATTTTGTAGGTAGTAAAGAAAATTCAAACCAAGAAATTTTTTTTTTTAAGGTGACTTTACACAATTTTGACTTAAAAAAAGAGAAAAGTATAGACCCCTAAAAAAGAAGTGAAAAAGAAGAGAGATGAAAGTTAATAGAAATTTCAGTTCGCTTATTATCATATAACTAACCTTTAAAAATGAGCAGGTACTTTTAAAACTTTTTTTAAAAAATTATGTGAAGCAAAAAAGATGTTGACTTTAAGCTTATGTTTGGTGGAGTGGAAATAGAGAGAAAGAAAGTGGAGAAGGGATTTTGTAAACTAAATGGGAATTTTGGATTTTTTATAGAGAGGAATTGAGAAAAAAGAAAAAAGAAATTATAAAGACATGGGGCATGTCCTTCCAACTTTATAAAGAAAAGAGAAGAAAAATAATCATTTTTGCATATAATCACACATCTTCATATATGTCACATAATAATTTTTTCCATAATTACATATCTTCTAATTTATATAAGGGCATTTTATAAAATAAATTTAAATCTTTTCTTCACACTTATCTTTCTCTTCTAGTAAACAATATGAATGAAAAAAAAAAAAAATCCCTTCTTTCCTTTTGTTTTCTCACATTGGGTATTTTGATTCTCCTTTTATATAGTTCACCCCTGTTGACCCCTGAGATTCACCATCGCGTGCGGGGTGCACGGTGGTCGGGTTCCCTATTTTGGCTTCTAGTTTGTCTGGCTTCACCTAGTTTGGTCGAATCTGCAAGAGGAGAGAAGGCCTCGGAGTAAGCGGACACCAGTTTGGTGCCTGCCAATAACACTCCGACGCTTAAGTTAGTGTTTTGACCAGGAAGAGCTAAGAGAGAGGCAGAGTAGGTAAGGGAAGAATGCCTGCCCCTTGTGATGGAGTTGATGCTCCTATTTATAGAGTTTATCCTGGATTCGAGTGTGGACTGGTTTGGCCCGTGACCCAAGTGTCCAGAGACAGGTGTAAGGGTCTCCGGAGAAGGAGAATTGCCCAACAGAGGCTAAGATGGTGTCACGTGGTGGTCTTTAGGTATGATCCATTATTGTGTGATCTGGCTAGGATCTGACCGTTTTACCAGTCGAGGTTGTCCTTCATGGTTACTTTGACCAAGTTGGACAGATCCTGCTTGGATGGATTCTAGTCGAACATATCTTGGTCCTGGTTGGACGGGTCCTAGTCAGACAGATCCTGCTCGGACGGATCCGTTAGATCCTGGTTGGATGGATACTATCTTGGTTGAACGGATTATTCTCAGATGGATCTTGGTCGGACAGATCTGCTCGGACGGATCCTGTTCAAACGTGTCTTGGTCGGGGCAATTGATGGCCTTCTTGGATTGGTCTTCTCAGCCAATCTGATCGGGTGCTTGATTTAAAGAGGGTATAAACTTCAAACGGTTTTTTCACAGTGAAGATTTCCCCCAACAACCCCCTTTGCCAAGCACGGCGTAGCCCTAGTACTGACTTCAACCTAAAAAAACCTACAACGTCCCTAAAAAGAGAAATAAAAGAAAAAAAAAAAAGGATGAATTTAAGTGGTAATTTCGATTAGATTATTCCTGCATAATTGGATTCTTTTGGTAGAAATGCCAGGTACATAAATTTGAAACTTGTTATGATTTTTTTCTTTTTTAAAAAAAAAAAAAAAAGTGGGAACTGCATGCATTTAGTCTGGGTCCCACGCAAATCCAACAAACAATTTCAAACCTATAAACAACGTGTGTCAAGGAGTGCAAACAGATAAGTTGTAGTCCAAAGAAAAAGAAAACAAATCAAAACAAAAGATAAGGTGTAGCCACAAACTTAAGATAGTTTTTCTGCTTCACTCTCACTCACTCACCAGGAGCAGAGCAGCCATGGCCTCCCTGCAAAACTCTCTCTCCATCAATCATTATCGCACCCTCTTTCTCAACTCTTTCCCTCAGGTTCTTACTCTTTTTTTTTAAATATTTTTTAATATTTTTTATTTTTTAAAACTTATTTTCTTCTTATAATGATATTAATAATCATAATGTGATTTGGGGTTGGATTTTGGTGGGCTCAGATGCAGAAGCACCAGATTGCTTTATCTTGTTGCAGAAGAAGGCTCTCACTTCTGGTCAGGGCCCAGCAAGCACCAACCTCTCCCAACTGGTCTTCTTCTCAAGGTCATCTTTAATTTGTTTTTCTCTTCTTTTCATTTCATTTCTTCCTTTAGTTGTTTTCTTAATCTTTTTTGGGATTTGAATATTGCATTGCCTTTAGACTGGCTGTTTTCCTTATTTGCATGTGCAATTCAGTGAAAGCTACCAATGATGGAACTTTAGGCATCAACCCAGCTCCTCTTTTTTTCTTTTTTTGCTGATGAAACTTTCTTGGCCAATTCATATATGGCTGGACTTTAACTTTCTTTGCAGTTGATTGGCATTCATGCCCAATTGATCAGATCAATAAATTTTGCTATTTTTAGTTAATTTAGAAAAGAAAGTTCACTTCTGGAATGTACCATATTTTATGGAATTAAATTATGTGGTTTAGATTTACATTTCATTAATAGAGCTGCTTGTAAAAATGGCAGCAAGTAGAGAGGTTACAAGACTGGGAGAAAGTATTGTTTGGATTTACATATAGTTTAGTAAAAATGAGAACATTTTGAACCGCCTATTTAATATACAAAGTTCTTGTGCTGCTTCCTTCTTGTCAATTTGGATTCACTTTTCCCGTTGACTATGGAAAGTGTCTTTTCTTTTTTTTTTTTAACACAATATTATTCATGAAACATGCTCTGAAATAGTGTCTTCGCAAGTATCATTTTCCTAATTGAATCCTGAGGCTAATTTAAATATAATAAAAATGTGGACCGACATAAACAGTCATACACTTTGAAGAATTGCTTTCATTGCCAAGGTGTTTATGGTCACTAAACTTTTATCAGTGCTTCCTATGCTTCAACTAAAAAACATACCATTTGTGAGAAAAATGCATGTTTTGATGTAGCTTTTATTTTGTTAGCAAATAAAAGCTACTTAAACCCTTGGACATCAAAACACTTTGATGATTGTTTTTTAGAAAGAAAAACACATTATACAAATTTTGCCTTTGTAATGATGCCAAAGCACCAAATTCATCATTCTAATGAGAGTACTAGGGGCATTTGATAGGCCTCGAAAAGTCTCATCCCTCGTCTTTAAGGCGATTTTGCACTCATCTTCTCTGCGGGATTCTATCAATCTTAATATGGACCAAACGACATCACCTTGCAACAGACACGCCTTCCTGTCTCATATGGTGGTAAATGCCATTTTCTCTATCTTCCTCAGTTATGTTGAGATTTGTTTGTATCAAGAGAAAGCATCAATAAAGGACGGCATTCCATGTCCAGCGGTAAGAAGTGAAAAACCGTTTTTGGTGAAGCGTTTTTGTTAGATACCGAAAGTTCCACATGGAATAAACATAAGATAACTAAAGGGTTTATAAGCGTTTGGGTTCCCTTCCCTTGCAAGCTAGTTTTGCAAGGATGAGTTCTACTCAATAAGTTTGTAACAGTTTTCTAACAAAATTGTTCTTTATACTTCAACAAATTGCACACTTTCACGATCTCTACACGCACGCATCAATAGTTAATCTTGTTAAGAATGGACGCCATTAAACTTACTGCTGTATACAAGTTTTGTTAGAAAATCACTTCCACTTCTAATTTTTATTTTCTCTTTGGCAGATAGAACTGGGAGACGCAATGTACTTGCTGCAGGCATAATTGCCTCGTGTGTTTCACTGGTTAATCAAAATTCTGCATCGTGTAAGTCTAAGTATTTAGTAGTGGCACTAGTAAATGCAATGTTACTTGGTTTTTATAATAATTACTACGCTAACTAATAAAAAAAGGAACCATGTTACTTTCTAGATTTGACTCTGCCTTTTAAAGATTTCGGTTTATGGATCACATATTAGGATATTTTCAGAAGTGATTGGCAGATAATGTTTGCGTCCTGCGTTTGTTTCTTTTAATTCCCATGGTGGCTGATATCCTAAGAACAACCCTTGATATGGCTCAGTTGCTGCAGAAACTAAAAAGGGATTTCTGGCAGTAACGGACAAGAAAGACGGGTACTCATTTCTCTATCCATTTGGGTGGCAGGTTTGTGTCCATGTATATTTTCTCCATGTCTAGACATCATAAAAAGCTTGTTTTTTAATGACTTTTTGCTTGGGGCATGGACAGGAAGTGGTCATAGAAGGTCAAGACAAGGTACTTAAAGATGTGATTGAACCATTGGAAAGTGTAAGTGTGAATGTAATTCCAACAAGCAAGCAAAACATTCGAGACTTCGGGCCTCCGCAACAGGTTAGCAGGACATGATCTGTGTCAATGGCTTATTGTTTAGCAAAATCAAGATGAAGACATCAATTTCCATTTTGATTATTTAGTGTTTAACAATAATTGCGTTTTATCTCGTTATTAAACAATCACAGGTTGCAGAAACTTTGATCAAAAGGGTTCTTGCTCCTCCTAACCAGAAAACGAAGCTAGTTGAGGCAACGGAGGTTTGATCCTTCGTATGCTTGTGTTTGTTAAATTCCATTACGTTATTAGTTTATCAACTTCTCTCAAAAACTTAAAAGTTAGTAGGAGAGGAGGAAACATCACATTTCATACAGTAGCACCCCCTCTTCATATGGATAGACGGTTCTATTTAATAATGAACATGAAACATGTTAAAAGGCCAACCTTCAGTGACATTGTCTAGTATAATTATGTGGAGTTTGAACTCGGGACCTTCTACTCTGACGTTATGTCAGTTTGGACATGTTGATTTATTTGTTATTTTATCAATTGTGCAGCATGACGTAGAGGGGAAAATATACTACACGTTTGAGTTCATTGCTCAAGCTCCAAACTACACCCGCCATGCTCTCAGCGCTATCTGTATCGGCAATGGTATTAAAACTTGCTTACAAAAATAGAGAATTACAAATGCAGCATATCCAAAAGATACCCTCATTACTGCGTTTGTGTTGCTCTTCCGATGAACAGAATTTCATCAGTGCTTGCGAAAATTTCACATGCCGTCCACTTGCCATTGCAGGGAAGTTCTATACTCTGACGACGGGGGCAAATGAAAGAAGATGGGAGAAGATGAAAGACAAGTTGCACACTGTCATCGATTCCTTTAAGGTTGTCGATGTCTGACATGTGGTTTGTCCTCAAAATTCTTCTACAAATTAACAAAGAAGAATCCAAGTTTTTGATTGTTAGCAACCACGGTGCATTTTTCTTGTATACAATACTCAGCTCTCTAGTGTCTACCGTGTTCTTTGTCGATTTGGAATTATGGTTCTTTGTCTCTCTCTCTTTTGTTTCAGGCAGGAAGCGAAATTGATATTCAACTTGTAGATGATCTAAATATCAATGTAGAGGAAAGCATTTTGGTATTGGGTCAATTATATGTGAACTACAAACACGTCAAGTTGTATCTGTAATAATCTTCAAGAGCATTTGCTTGACTGGTGAAAATGGAAACCGCGGTGTGCCTTTAAACGACACATCGCAGACGAAACTTCACAATTAACAGAGCATTTAATTTTAGAAAACCATCCTTTTCTCAATGCAGTAGGTTTACCTTCTTAAGAGCAAATAAACATGGTAAAAAAGAAAACCATGATCGCAATATATAAACGCTAATCCATATTCCATTGTCAAGGTTGAAAAGAGAACAATCTCGAATACATACTAGAAAACCAAAACAAGGTAAGAGTTTTAACACAGTGCATTCCTCCTAACAAAACTGTAAGCAGTAAGAAAAAGAATAACTCGCTCAAAACAAACGGATGCTACACTAGCTTAGATGATTCCAATCTTGTTGGCCACATCCAAAGCATCGTAATCCGGTGTCAACCTAACATAGGCCTTCTTCGTTCCATCTGGCCTGAACATACAAAAGATTGCGCAAGGTTAGCAATTATGGATGGGCAAATAATATTGATAATCAGTGATCATTTGGTTTAAACAGCAGTACCTGATCAAAGTGTTCACTTTCTTGGTCTGGATGTCATACATTTTCTTCACGGCGTCTTTGATCTTTTTCTTGTCAGCGCGGATGTCAACGATGAAAACCAGGGTGTTGTTGTCCTCGATCTTCTTCATTGCAGACTCGGTAGTCAGCGGGTACTTGAGAATCTGATAGTGGTCCAGCTTATGTCTTGGTGGAGCACTAATGCGGGGATACTTGGGGTTCCTATCCTTCTTCAATGTCTTCGGACGGTGGAAGGTGACTGATGTCCTGATCTTCTTCGCCTTCTTCTTAAATGTTGGCCCAGATTTTACTGCCTTGGCAGTCTTCAAGGCTTGAGCCTTTGGGTCGGCCTTTTTCGTGCTGTCAGCTGCATGTAGTGAAAATGTAAGCCCATGTACTGGGTAGCAATCAACGGAATCAAAACAAATAGAACAAACAATCATATTTTAGTCATCTCCTCTAAGAATTATTGAATAAGACTTGTATCTGTAAACAGAAACTAAGTCTACCATGTTGTCAAGAGAAATCAATTCCAGGTAGCTTACAGTTACAATGTCGGAACAAAAACCTAAATTCTAACGTTCTAAAATCATGAGAATATCTCTAATGGAAACAAAAGAATGATTTATATTTAACCATTGGACCCTAAAGAAGGGCACTCATCAAAATCAACTCTTAAATTAGAAGTAATCTTAGTTGAGCAAACACAGAAAAAAAGTAAAAAATAAAAAACCAAAACTAACAAAAACTTAAAGTAACAGCCCATAAAAGTTACAAAGCCTAATAACAAAAGAAAATTTGTATTTTTGACAAGGAATTGCATTTGCCATTTCTGAAATTTAAAGACGCCACTACCAAAGTTTACATATGAAACAGAATTAATCAGATCATCAAATCAGACATAGGTTAAATTCAAACTACAAATCGGAAATTTGCTCATCCGATCCAATTCCCAGAAAAAAAAAAAAAAGCTCCAAAACGAGTAAGAAAAATTTAGGGGTTTTTTTTTTCCTAATTTACAAAACTTCTGCTGTAAAGCACTTAAATTTAAGTTCAATCCTCATCAAACATTAGAAAAGGGTCTCGAAACAAGATCCAAAGCGATGAAGTAAATAAATAAATGAATAAATAAATAAATACAAAACCCATTTCGAATTTTCGTTAATTTACAAAAAAGGAGAAACGAAGTGCTAAGGCCTGAACTGAAACATGTATAAGAGCTTCGAAAGTACCTTTAGGACCCATTGCTTAAAACTCCACCTCGACAAGTTCAACCTAGAAGAAGGAATTACACGATTAGCATGATCGAGAAGACAATATACATAATGATGAAGGTGAGAAATGAAGTTCATGAGCGAGAGGGAAGGAAGAAGGTTGAGCACCTCTGCACCTGCGCGGCCAGCTAGGGTTTCGGGAGAAGATGTGGCGCGCTTTTATATGTGGGCGTTTCAATTGGACAGAATACACCTTGGGCCCGAATAAATCAGCCCAGGATTGGATCGACTGCCCCTGCGTCCTGTGGACTATTTTTGTTCGGAGTATTTAGGCCTGGTGCTACCAATTTAAGATTATAGTACAATATGTAATATTATTAAGATAATTACTATATCATTAAAGATATTTTTAAGATATTTTAATTATTATATTAGATTTTAATTTTATAATAATAATTTAAATACGTATTGTAATTTTTTCTCTTAAGATTGCGATTGAAGAGTTATCTAGGGAAGATGACACAAAAAATCAAGTGGATTAAACTTTGTTACACCTAAAAAAGTTTTACATTCATTGTCATTCTCTTTAAACCAAATTACTTTGTTAGATAATTATATCTTCTTGATTAACAAGAATTTCAAGAAAAAAAACTGTAAAACTTAATTGACATGGATCATAGAGCTTAATGGTATATTTTGTATTTTATGTAGACATGATGTTTTTTACGTATATCTTTTTCTTGTGGCATAAATTAATCCAAGCCTAAAATTTGTGGCATTCTTGTAAAAACTCTAGGATTGAATTAAATTGGAAGTATTTAAAATTTAAAATTGTCTACTTTTATAAAATATTACAATACTGTCTTTTTTATAATTATTAATGATTTATTAGTTTACCCTTTTTGCCCTAGTATTCAATTTTGGACGCTCCTTCTTTTTTGGTCGTCTCCTTTATTGCCCTTTTTAGTTTTCATTGTTCCCAGGTTGACTTCATACAATTTTTAATGCCAGATTTGAATTTATTTTTGTTGGTCAATTTTTAATCCCACGTTTCTACACATTTGTAAATATATATAGAAAGAGAGAAAGTTGTACTTAATATTTGAACAACATCTCCAACAATTAGCATAATGATGTCCGCCTTACAATAATGGAAAATGTATTTCATATTCACTATGAAGATTTTATTTTTTTTTATTTTTTGGCAAAGGCAGGCATAACAATGGATTGTAGCACATTTCTGCGGGCGCATATATATATATATATATATATATATATGTATAAGTGTCAATGATAAAATAACCTTATGACAAAAAACAGTAAATTATATAAATGATAAAATATTAACTTTATAGAATAGTAAACAACTAGCTAATATTCTAATTTTCTCATACTAATTGTGCGTAGTATCATCTTTTATCATTATCAAAACTAACTCATATTTATCATAATAAGCACAGAAACATCCACAATCCTAGAGATTTGAACAATATCTCCTATCATTTACAAAACGATGTCCTATCATATTCAAGATAAAGATTTTTTGCAAAGGCATGTATAACAATGAAGTGTTTGCCGTTTCTGCACAAAATATATATATATATATATATATATATAAATGATAATATACAATATCATTATGACAAAAAAACAGTAAATTATGTAAATGATAAAATATTAACTTTATAGGAATATAATTTTCTCAATATAAATTCTACGAAACATCTTCTTTTGTCGTTAATATAATTAACTCATATTCATCATAAGGAGCAGAAAGTCAAAGACAAATAACCCCTTTTTTATGCTCTAAAAATGAATTTTATTTATTTATTTATATTAATGAAGCATTATCGTTTAATTGGTAATTGCATATTCATTCTGTCAATTCAATCTTAACTTTGTTCAAAGCAGTAGCTTCCCCCACACCCCCCCCTCCTTCCTTTTTTTTTTTTTCCTATTTTTGTGTTCGAATATTCTATTTTCCGTTTTAGTGTTAATAATGAAGTTTTTTTTTAAATAATAAAGTTTTTTAGAATTAATTACTCCTTGCCTTTTTTGGTTTCTATCAAAAACTAGCTCTTTTGGAAACACGTTAGAACTCGGTGTTGAAACTTATAGGGTGTTTGGTATGGTGGTGGGAACCATTGGTTAGAACTGTTTTTACTGTAGCATGTGAGAGCATTATATTATAGTAACTTTTTTTTCTTTTTACTGTAGCATGTGAGAGCTTTATACTGTTTATAACTGAGTTAGTGGTGTAAACCACCTTACGCCAAACACCCTATCAAATATTGTAGCATGTGAGAGCTTTACACAATAGCAAACTTTTGCTTTTCATTGTAGCATGTAATAACTTTATACTATAACAATTAAAATTTATTTTTTCTAATTTGTTTCCCAAACGAACTCAACGTCTCAACTTTTAAATACAAGTGGAAGATTTTTTGTCTTTTGTTTTTTTTTTTTTTTTTCCGTTCGTTGACTTTTTTGATTTCACTATTTTCGTTTCAAATATCTTGGCCGTGTAAGCATTTTTTTCCTTGCTTTGGTACTCTAATCAATCGTTTTTGAATATTAACAAAACATTAAAGACCTATATCAAAATATAAAAATCGTTGTTTCCATTTTTAAATCTGGTCAGTATAATTTCTGGTTCGTTGTAAAGCATCATTTTTTCATTAATTTCATTAAAAATATAATTTTATAGGGGTTGATTCTCTCCTATAACAATTAAAGGCTATAATGGTCTTTACAATTCTTTTTAGTCGCATAAATCAATCCAATGTTTATTTTTACGGCATTTATGTAAAGAGGTTTGAGAGGATTGAAAATGAATATGAATTTTCAATCCTATAAACTAAATAGTATGTTAAGAAAAATCATGATTTACAAGTTATTTAAAACCCAAAATATCCCAAAACAACTGTTCTCATATATTTTTTTTTCTTTTTGTTTTTCCATTTTCTGTTTCTTCTTGTCTCTCCTCTCTATCTCTCTCATTCTCTCAGCTGGTTTTCTCGACCAAATTCTTCATTGGTGTTGTAGTGCACTGGACACTCGGAGAGCATCATCGGCGGGTCGACAATTAGCAAAGTCTGCTTTGCTCTTGAATCATGAGCGCGGGAGTCCTCAGTCAAGTATTGCTTAAGATAAGGCCAGTTTTGAGGAGGACTAGAGACCTCGCAAATTTGATCGACACCGATTTCCTTGTCGTCGACCGAGTCTTCGACATATTCTGTGGGCTCAAGCGATGCCAGGCTCGAGATACTCAAGTACATTCGTTGACGAGCAGGATACAGCATCCAAAAGTTGTTGGAGGCAGTATAGACTGTTAGACCTTATAATGATCTAATATGCAATAAACCATAAGCATAAAGATCAAAAATCGTAAAAACGTAAAATCGCCTACCCCTAGCCATTGCGGGTCGCCCCTGTGCAGTCCAAGTTGAAGTTGTAGCTGTCCTCCTTTCGTCCACAGTTTGGAGAGCTTGCTCTCTACTGTCTTTTGGAGCTTCTAGTTCCTCTCAACTCAAAATAGATGGGGTATTCAGAAAGAGAGAATTGAAGGAACCGGGGACGTAACACACACTTTGCTATATATAGAATATACCCATCATATATTCTACATGGCCAAAATACAATCAGCCAAATAATTGTGTATAATGGGCCAATATATTAATCAAGTGCCATGTCCTCTTCTTTTAGGTGCTTTCAGCACTTAAGCATAAGTGCATACGGCACTTAGAATAAACAATGATGTGAGTATAGCAATTACATTGTCTCACTTGGTCCACATATACTATTATTTATTACAGTAGAAAACAAAACACATGAATCATAGCGAAAAATCTTCTTAGAACGAGTATTATCTTTCATGTATTAGATGTATTATGTCTTTTAATACTTAATGAATAAATTTTATGTTTATTCTGGGTCCACACTTAATGAGATTTCTTAAAATAAATAAATGTGCGCATAAAATAAATATGAAAAAATATCACAACTGAGATAGAGTTTCATAAAAAATAAACTCGTTCTTACAACGAAAATTACAAAATGGAACCAAGTCTCATATTATATACATGATTCTTAAATTTGAACGGTAGCATGCCTATAGTCAAAGGATCAGCTATCACTAATTCAGTACTAACATGTTCAATGACCACTGTTTTAGTTTCATATTTAATGTCAATATGTTTGTTTCGATTACCACTCTTGTTGTTCTTATCCATAAACAACGCAGCTGAATTGTAACAGTATATTCTCAATGGTCTATAAATTGAATCCATAATTCTAAGTCTAGATATGAAACTCTTCGACCATAAATCATGCGAAGTAGCTCAAAACAAGAAACAAACTCGGCCTCCATTGTGGAGGTAGCAGTCAAAGTTTGCTTCATACTTCTCCAAGATACAGCTCCACCGGCAAACATGAAAACATAACCAGATGTTAATTTTCGTGAATCAACACAGTCAGAAAAAGTCTGAATCGGAGTAACCAATCACTTCCAGAAAGTCTATTCGTCTATACATTAGTATGTAATCCTTAGTCCCTTGAAGGTATCTCATCACCTTATTTGCAGCTCTCCAATGTTCAACGCCTATGTTACTCTGATAACTGCCCAAAATTCCAACAACAAATGCAATGTCAGGTCTTGTGCGGATTGAGCATACATTAAGCTTCTAACTGCTGAAGCATATGGAATTTTTTTTATTTGTTTCCGTTCGAGCTCAGTTTTCGAGTACTAGTTTAAATTGAACTTGTCACCCTTCATAATGGGTGCTATACTTGGTGAACAATCCTTCATCTGAAACCTCTCTAGAACCTTGTTGATATGGGTCTCTTGAGACAAACCCAAAATGCCTCGAGATCTGTCCCTATAGATCTTAATACCAATGACATAAGATGCCTTGTCTATATCCTTCATATTAAAGCTCTTTCAGAGAAATTGTTTCACCTCATATAGCAACCCTTTATCATTAGTTGCAAATAATATGTCATCCATATACAGTACAAGGAAACAAATCCTACTCCCATTGACCTTATGGTATATACATTGATTTATGATATTCTCTTCAAAACCAAATGAAGAGATAACATCATGGAACTTCAAATACTACTAACAAGAGGCATGTTTCAATCAATATATGGATTTCCTAAGCTTACAGACTAAATGCTCACCATCACTAGAGGAGAATCCTTTTAATTGTTTCATGTAAACCTCTTCCTCCAGATCACCATTAAGAAACATTGTTTTCACATCCATTTGATGTAATTCCAAATCAAATGGGAAACCAAAGCCATAATAACTCGAAGAGAATCCTTTTTAGATACAGGAGAAAAAGTCTCCGTACAGTCGATTCCTTCTCTATGAGTGAATCTTTTGGCAAAGAGTCTTGCTTATGTCTCTTAATATTGCCCAATGTGTCTTTCTTTGTTTTGAAGATCCATTTATATTTGATGCCTTTTACACTATCAGGCAACTCAACGAGATCCTAAACTCTGATAGATGCCACAGAACCCATCTCATCTTTTATGGCATTGTACCATAAGTTAGCTTCATTAGAACTCATGGCTTGTAAAAACGTTTCAGGGTAATTTTGGGCTCCAATGTTATAGTCAGACTCCTATAGATATACAATATAGTCACTAGGCATCACTGATCACTTTCTCTAGTAAATCTCCTTAATGTTGGTTCAACATTCCCCTAAGGAACATATAGTTTTACAAGCTATTCAACAGGTTATTGTATCATTATTCAGCTGGACCTACTACTTCTTGATCATAAATTTGTGGAACTTGAACGACTGGTTGTTGTTCATCATGCATCTGAACTCTAGGCATATCGTGTACAACAATCACTCCACCATATGAAATGGAAGATTGAGCATCTATATGATCTTTCTCAGGAATAATGTTTTAGGATTTGTTGCTCTCATTAATCAAGTCATTCTCAAGAAATTTTGCATTCCTTGATTTCACAAACCTAGTTGTATGCGATGGACAAAAAAATCTGTATCCCTTAGACCATTCAGCGTATTCAACAAAATATCCACTAATAGTCCCTAGGTCTAACTTCTTTTCTTGTGGATTGTAAACACTTGAACTCTTTTTTAATTTTCAGTTGGATAGGAATCTTGCCTTTTCCTTACTGCTTAGCTTGATTTTTCTTCTTCTTTCCATGGGTTGTCATATTTACTTTCTCTCCCTCTTCCATAACCAGTCTTCCCTCCTCCTGGACACACATGGTCATTAACTCATTAATTGACCATTTCTCTTCATGTGCATTGTAGGAGATCTTAAAGGGACCATACTATAGGGGCAAAGTATTCAAAATATAATGAACTAGGAAGGAATTGAACATCTTAACCTCAAGCGTCTTTAACTGAGCCACAATGTCCCTCATGCGCATGATATACTCACGCACGCCTCTAATACTGGTAAGCTTCATGGATGAAAACTACATAATAAGTGTGCTTGCCAATGCCTTATCCGAAGACTCAAATTGTTTGTCAATAGCCTTTAGTAGTGCTCGGATATTTTTATACTGGTCAACAGAACCCTTAATACCAGCAGAGATCTTGATCTTCACGAACATGATTAAGAGGCAATTAGATCACTCCCATTTTTTGTATCGATCAATATTATCTGTAATGCTAGTTTCAATGATAGCATGTGGTTTGTCTGTCCTTATAGCATAATCAATGTCCATCCACCTCAAATGAAAGAGAATTCTCTCCTTCTAGACTTTATAGTTATTGCCTTTGAGCTTAGGAATTTTACATTTCATATCAAACAAATTAACAAGTTGAATTACTGCAATAAATTAACATATGTGCTCATCTTATAAAATTTGAAGCTAATAATTTTATGTCATGTTTTATCAATATAAATCATGTTGTAAAATTATGAATCTAGTGATGTAAAACTTGTCTGTGCGTTAAGTTCTAATTCAATTTAGATTCACCTAACTTCATGGTAAAGCTATTAAATTATGTTCGTTTCCTTAATTCCTATAGCTAAATTAAGAAATATAATTTGATATTCTATCCTAATTAATCATATAAATGTAATAAAAATTCATGTAGGATAAAATTTATTATATCAATTATGATTAATTATAATTAAAGTCATTTTCTATATGTGATCCTAAACCACTTAATATATAATTTTATTATTAAAGCTGTTGTGGCTAAACTCTAATTAATTAAAATTATATGGATCACTAGACATTTATTCTAAATTTTGTTCATAAAAAATTACAACTAACTTAAAGCAGTATAAATAAATATGAACAAGAGTAAATTTGTGTACTAATATTCTTTACGCATAAATTACAATTATACATGCAAGACAGCATAATCTAGAACATGATTATACAAATTTAATGCTCTAAATTATTCAAATTAATATTGCATGAATGATTAAAAAGACAAATTATACATAAGAATACTATATGCACACAAATACAAAAATTGTATCCACATAATAATATTCATAATAATTACCAAAAATTATGAATATTTAAAATTCATGAATCTTTTCATAAATTCCACTAAAATATGAAAAATTTATAAAATTTTCAAAATTGTGGATATACTATTAAACTTTCATAAAATATCAAAATCTGTAAATTTTATGAAAATTTATCTAAAATTATTCAATTTCTTGAAAAAAATACCAATTTCTTTTTATCTTCGGAATTTTTTTTTTAATACCCCCCCTCCCCCCACCCAAAACTACATGTAGTTTTCTTCAATAGAAAACATTTTCCCCTAAATCAAAACGACATGTATCCAAAAACAATGTGCCATTTTCTACAACAAAAAACAATTCTACTTCTTTCAAACGACATGTCGTTTTGTAGCTGGCCAAGCAAAACGCAATGTCATTTTTTATGCTGGCCGCGCATGAAAACAAGCCAAAACGATGCTATGGGAGACCTGGGTAAATGATATGTCGTTTTTGACACATAAGGAGGATTGTCTTCAACCTCTAGCCGGATCATTTTGACCCAGTTGTAAACTCGGTTTGTTCTTAATGATTTGGACACCATTTTTGACATTTTAAATAGTAAAAAACTTATAAATCTAATATCCTAATGATTTCTAATCTTAGTTTCCAACAAAACGTCTTAAAAATAAAAAACCCAAGATCATTAAAAAATTTTTACGTACACGGTATATTTTTTCATAGATTTTCATGAAGGCAAAGGCCAAAACGGCTTTGATGTCAACTGTTAGACTTAATAATGATCTAATATGTAATAAACCACAAGCATAAATATCAAAAAACGTGGAAACGTAAAATCGCCTCCCTCCGGCCATTGAGTTTCGCCTCTGTGCAGTCCAAGTTAAAGCTCCAGCTGCCTTCCTTTCGTCCATAGTTCGGAGAGCTTGCTCTCTACTATCTTTAGGACCTTCCAGTTCATCTCAACTCAAAATAGATGGTATATTCAGAGAAAGATAATTGAAGGAATCGGGGACCCAACACACTCTTTGCTATATATAGAATATACCCATCATATATTCTACACGGCCAAATTACAATCAGTCAAATAATTGTATATAATGGGCCAATATATTAATCAAGTGCTATGTCCACTTCTTTTAAGTGCTTTCAGCACTTAAGCCAGCACTTAAGCATAAGTGCATACGGCACTTAGATAAACAATGAGGTGCGGTGCGTATAGCACTTACATAGACAACGTGCCGGAGCCGATTAAGAAGCTTAGTAATGGAGTCCCAGTTTTCTTTGAATGGGTTGGAAGGATTTTGAATTGGTAATAGATTGGACCCAATCCAAAGTTTGCGTTGGTTTACGAATTGAACCTTGATTTGTTGAACCCAATTCACAACAATCCTATTATGTAAAGTTAATTTAGTGGATTAAATATTGTAATTTACTCTGCGAAAAATCCTATTAAAAATGTTAATAGAAAATGAGAAAAATATTGAGGAGGAATTAAAAAATAAAGATATTATTAAAAAAAGGGTTTAAAATAATACAAGTGATTCATTTTTGGCACAACAGTTACATTACACACAAGTAGTTTACTTTAGCACACAAATATCACAAAAGATACTTGTACGTGTTTCAATAAATGTAAAGAAGTCCAAAAGACCAAATACTTAAAAAAATAACAGAGCCAAAATGATGGCCTTTAAAGCCAAAAAAAAAAAAAAAGGATGAAGGATAAAAGGAAAATAAAAAAGAGAAAAACTGCAACCAAATAACGTCAAAAAAGAGGGAAAAAGACTTTAAATAAAGAAGACAAAACAAGCCTGAAAAGGTTAAAAACGTTGAAGCCATTTAATTATGTTTTTAAAATAGATAAAAATATTTTTATTTTAAAAAATAATAATTTTTAAAAATTATATTAAAAATATTTTTAAAATTTTTATCTAAAAAACATAGGAAAATATTTTTAAAAATTTTGAAGAGATAACCAAACACCTGTCGTCTCAACTTTTTATTGGGAGCAGATATAATGATGGCTTTGCTGAGGCCATTTAGCAATTAATTCTGCTTCATCGGTAAGCTAAAAAGGAAAAGAAACCGCTTTGAAGAAGAACAGAGAAACGACGAAACGGGATCTAGAAACTCATTCTTTCTTTAAGGAATTGAGTGCAATGATAAAAGATAAAAGATAAAGACAAGTTTACTTCAGACAACCTTGAAGATGACCAGTGATATGCATTGACTTCGAAAATTAATCTTGTAGATTAGGATTACCTATGATAATCTACTAGCTTCCTCCAACGATGGACGATCTATTTTAACGATCCCCATTTTAGGGAAATTGAATTAAATAGCACACTTTTCAATCTTAAACCCATTTATTTGGCTGTAAAATTGATTTTTGACGGAATTAAAAAAACATATATGGTGAAATCGTAACTATAAAATACGACCCTAATCGAAATGTAAACATTTGTCTCATACACTATAGGGGTGGTGAAAAAAGATATATTTTACATCCTAGAGGGGCTCTAATTGGAGATACCATTGTTTGTGGTATAAAAATTCCTATAAAAATAAGAAATGCCCTACCTTTGAGTGCGGTTTAAACTATTGATTGAGTCTAAAAAATCCTTTAGATAGATGTTTATTTTCTCTAAAATTCAAATTAAATGAATACTTTGAATCTAAGTTTTTAGAGTTTTATTCGCCCTTAAACTCTTTGAACTTAGATGAGTTTGCTACAGTAAAATCTCATATTCTCTCTCCTATCTTTGTGAGGAAAAAATCGTAACTTATTTATTTGATATTCGATTGAGACGATTCTTCTTTCGTTGCATTCCTAATGAAGAGAGGAATAAATCAAGATCTATATTGCATATTTTTAATATCATGAACATTAAGATTTTATTAAATTTGTTAATAAATCAAAAACCTTTTTTACTATCTATCCAAACAACAATTTCAATTTTATTTTTTATTTAGATTAACACTTTAAATACATATCTAAATGTCAATTAGAATAATAATTTAAATCCCATAATTCAAATCACACAACTTAAATCAAAATAATTCAAATCAACACAATTAGAATTTATTTACCAAACGGACCCTTCATGTACGTAAATAGCATATCTTTAAAAAGAATAAAGTAAATAGCATTTTTGTATTTTTTTTCTATTTTTAAACATTGAAATTCTCAATTTTACCTTCATCTTCTTCACCTCCTCAAAAAAAAAAAAAAAAGTAGATCCACTCTCTCTCTCCTCTCTCCTCCTCTTTTCTCTCCAGTGCTAGGCAACAACTTCGACAATGGTGTTACCCTGTGTGACTCTGGCTAGTGCCTAACTTCGCAACTCTGACTGCTTCTTCCAGCTCAGCTCTTGCGCCTTCGGCCTTGGGACTCCGTAGGCACATCTCCTATGACTTCGGCCTTATGCGACTCCGGCCACATAGCTCCAATGACTTTGGCCTTGCAACTCTTGCGATTGGACCTCGCGACTCTAGCGACGCAACTATGATTTGGCTGCGAGGCTTTGTCGCTATAGCCCTTGCGACGATGGCGAGCTCTCATCGGGAATGAATGGAAAGAGAAGGGAAGAGAGAGAAATGGGGAAAAGGGAAGAGAGAGAAAGGAAGGAAGAAAAAAAAAAGAAAAAAATATTAAATGTTATTAATTAATTGTTAATAATTAAATTGGGCTTATTTTTGTAATTTAACCAATTAATAAATGTGGATTTATATTTTTTTGGCCCATTTATTAACTTTGTTTTAAATTTTGGCTATTAATTTTTATTCTATTATAAGTATGGTCTATTTCTCTAATTCTTTCAATATTTTATACCATATACCAGATACCAATTCATACTATTTTTTGTTCAGTTTCTCAACATTCATTAATAGATACCAAAATTTGGGCAATTGTCCATAAGCTGGACAATTTAAAAATACAGTAATAAATTAGTTATTACTAGTACTAAATAACATTAAGGGTTAATTACCCCTTGTGTTTTACCATGTAACAAAGACATCACCCTTTAAAAAAACAAATACACTTAATTGATTGAAACTATTTCCACTACCACCTCCTAGACTTAACTTTGTTCATTTTAATGTAAGATTACAAAAAGATCCCTTTCAATTCCAACCATTGATACTGCAACTAAAAATCTCAGCCTTTAGATCTAAAAAAAAAAAAAATCTAATTATCCAAACAACCCTTCCCTCACCATCCTCAATAGCAACCCCCGATGAACCCCCACTGGCCCTCCCAGCAATCCCGTCGGTCATCACACCTTCTTCCACTATGCCAACCTGCCTTGCCCTCAATCCCGCGTGCCCTTTCCCCTTCTCCCGTCAGTTGTCGAGCCCTAGCCAGGCGAACCTTCATCCACTGTGCCTGCGCTGCCCTCGACCTGTGGCCATCCCCCAACTCCCATGAACATCCCCACTCTAAGCTGTGACTCCTCCAAATATATATATCTATATATATATATATATATATATATATAGACCATGAAACACAGAGATTGCACAGGTAATCATAATAAATTAAAAAGATAATTATAATAATTATAATAAATTAATATCATCATGACAATATTATTCTAATCCTGGTTTATTTTCTTTTTTTAAGAGAAATCCGGAGATGGGTCAACCACAATCTATCCTTGACAACTGCCATCAATGCCATACGTATTCGACGCGAAATGAATCATGGAAGCTGCTAAAGCTTGATATGTGAGAACATCATACGATACTTTTAATTATTTTTTAAAATTTTCTTCCCTGTATTTTGTCAGCATAACAAATTTTATTATTATTAAATGGTTAGGATCAAATGGTCAAGGCACAAATGCAAGCTCAAGCTTCGGGCTTATTTCAAGCATCTCAACCTGTGGAATTAGAGGCGATCACAATGAGTATGCTTGGATCATATCAAGGCCGTATAAAGGGGTGGGTCAAAAATTGCCCCAGAAAGTTCTCTAATGGCTGTTGCTCCTTCTTCTTCCACATCAACTGCATCTCCATCGCAGGGACGCGATCCATGTACGACGCAGTGGATGTATGCTAACCATCGCTACCAAATGGAGATGGTTGCCCCCTCCAATGCCGTTTCATGATCCTAATGAAGATGATTGAAATAATGATCCCACCAACTTAGGAGATTAGTTTGTTTTTAGGAGATGACTTTTAATGATATTTCAAACTTGTGACTTGGCATGTATTACGTGTTCTTCCTTTTTTTATTGTGATACTAATATTTCAAAGCTTCTTTTATTGAGTTTAGTACATTATTAGTTTATATTAAATGTAGTAAACTTGTTAAAAAATATGTCATTTGGAAATTATAAATGGGAAAAAAATTAATGAAATAATAATAACACTAGCAGTAATAATAATAATAATAATTAAAAAATTAAAAATCATCAGCAATGACATACTCGTTGCTAAAAATGTTGCGAACAACACATTTGTTGTTGACTTTTTAAAACAAGTCATTCCTAAAAGTGAATATATGATGTCAGCAAGTTTTTTGAATTCTGGATCCATCGTTTAACGACGATATTTTAGCAATGATTTTGTTGTCGTTGAAAATTTTAAGCGAGGGCTACGGAAGCTTTAGGGATGACCTTTGTCTTTGCTGAAAAGATTCTTTCTTGTAGTGGTGCTTTTCTTTGAGACATGGATATTGTGCCTTTTTATGTGTTCCAGAATTCTTAAGAACCGGAAGAAAAATGCATTGTTGATGGCTCCTCAATTTATTGTAATTAAAATGTTTTCTTTTATGTTGCCAAAAAATATTTTTTTATTAATTGTGTGAATCTAAAATTGATACCTTATTATTGCAAATTATTTCATATAAAGAAGATATTGCCAATAAATACTCACAAATTAATTAGACTTTATATTTTATATATTTAATATCCATAAATTCTGGCTTTTAACCATACAATAACATGAAGCATGATATCAAGAAAATGTACCACTGCACCTGTATTCAACAACTTTTATAAGTGTCATGGAATACCTTCGATGACATTTTTTAAATATCATTGAAGACTTTTTTTTTTTAAAAAAAAGACTATTTCTTATAGTTATTTGCATTGGAAATAGTCCAAGATATACACACAAAAAGAAAATTTGATTAGGTTTTTTTTTTTTTTTTCCAATAATGGTTACTGCCATATACTTCAGTTTAACTAATGGATCGAACTCTAACATAAAAGGCTGATCAATTTATCACTAAACTGATTAATGCACCGTGCATAAATTTAATAGCTAATTAATAAATGAAAATCGATGGAAATGGCCGTACAAAATTTTTGCGAGCGGCTAGATAAATTATATACACATTTTAAATTAGTGAGTGATCATTAGGTCAAATTCAAGTGCGAATTATTGGAGAGAGATCAGACAATCTTCACGACCAAATACAAACTCTCCGACCTTCTTTCGTTTAGTTAGTTAATTACGCACCGTGCAATTTTTGTGACCATTAATCTATTTTGGTGAAATTCTAGAACATTATAATCACCCTACAAAAAGACCCAGTAAACATAGAATGAACACCATCTATCTGTTTAGCAAGGAACTGTCTTAATTATTATATCAATCATAAATAGTATAAAGTTTTCACATGTTGCAACCAAAAGAAAAAAATTATTATAATATAAAACTCTCATATGTTACAATAAAAATTGTTTTAACCAACAATTTTAAGCACTATATCAAACCTTTACATAAATTTAGTTGAAAGCATTTACATAAATTTAGTTGAAAGCATTTTTTCTCTCTTGATAAACTAAAAGGAGACAATTAGTACGTTTGTGTCAATCATATAACAACAACAAGGACGACGAGGACAATAATAATAATAATAATAATAATAAAGTTCCAATTTACTTGATTGATATGCATCCTTCCTCAAATCTATTATATACCTAGTCAAATATGTCCACAAAAGAGTACTTGACACACTCCTAAGATGCTCCAATTTTTGGCCAATTAAGCTATCTACCTTTCAGAAAACACCACAACATCTTACAAGAAAAAGAAGAAGAAAAATTAAAAAGAAAAAAAAACATATATTATCATAACAACAAAAGAAGCATAAAATATTCTAAATTTCGAACCGATCAAAATCCACTTCCCAATTAGACGTACGCAACCAAACAAACACACATCATTCAAGCTGCTTTACTTCCCAAGAAAAACTCTTGTCAGCACGGTTTTGGTCAGAAGCGATGCCTTCAACAATTTCAACCCCTAAATATCCAAAAAAAAATTAAATGAAAAAGTCTTAGAATCAACTGGGCTTAGTATAATTATAATATAAAATATAAAAGAGAGCTAATACTCGTTTTGTACCTCATTGATCCCTACAGAAACAGTCCTCTCCTGAAGGGCATCAATCTCCTTAACATTAAACGTGTTAAGAATTGAAATGCTTGAAATAGTTGACATAGGCTTCACTTCGAGATCATCCATTATCATATACGTGACCACGCCTTGCACAAACCCTCCCTCGCCCTCGCCGCCCCGCTTGACTTTTTCAACCGGTGGTGCGACATAGGGCAGCTCGATGGAAATCTGATTGTTACAACTAGGACAAGTAGCCCGCGGATCGTCGGACGCATGCTGTTCCTTGCAAGTATTTGTGCGACTGCCAGAATATGAGTCATAATAACAACCATTGCGTTGGTTATTCGAATTTCGGCTACAGATGTAGACTTTTTTGGTGGTGGATGTTTGGTCTTTGGTAAGCAAAAAAGAAGTTGATAAACCACCAAGATTTGGTGAGCTCGGTTTAAGAAGTATATCCTTGTCAACATTTGGTTGCATATAAGTGTCACTTAGATTTTCAAAGCTCTCATAAAGCCTACCGAGAGATCCCACCATGCCATTGCTGGACAGAAGTCTAATGACTGTGCCTAAAGGTAGTGAGAGAAGAGTGAAGAGAAAATCCACAAAGTCCTTTCCAGCTTCACCAAAAAGGACCCTTTGGCTCTTTGTATCTATCAGAAGTTTCAGAGTAACCTTGGATTTGGACTTTGAGGTTGCCATTATCACTATGCTCTTATTTCTTTAAGAGTCTGCAAATTATGTGAATACGTGTATTATCAATTTGAAAGTGCTTGTTGTTTTGTTTCCCCAACGTCGAACTACTATACTATAAATGTGTTGAAATGTGAAAAAAAAAAAAAAAAAAAAAAAAAAGATCCTGAAGGGCAAGGTCCTTAATCACTAAGTAATGCAACAGATGCAAGTCAATATAATCACATGGGCACTTGTACTACAATAGCTAACGAGTAAGCAGTTATAGGTACATATTTCATCCAATCAAATGTTACTACTGATCAAAGTTATCCACTGAAAATATAAAAAGTTAATGCAATTGAACTAATCTGAACCACTATTTTTCTAGCAGTTCTAATTCTTCATCACTAAGGGAGGAAAAGCAACCTAGTACTCTAATAACCACCGACGGCTTTTCTGCTTATGCATGCTGCTTTTGGTAGGGACTGATGTCCTCGTTCCTTTTTTTCTGTCCCTCTGTCCCTCAAACCATATTCTGACGCTATTAAAAAAAATAGAAGCAGTTAACGCCTTTTATGAGCCCAAAAAATAAAGCCAAGGGGCACCTTAATTACATGGCAGCTATGTTAAGTGTTTGTTGGGGCTCAAATCCAAAATGAAGTTAGTTTGTCACAACTTTGTCGTGCGTATGTTCACTAACAAAGAGATAAATAAATTTTTTTTAGTAAATAACAAATTTTAAATATATTTGAATCGAAGTAATTAACATATTCATTAGGAAAATAACTTAAATTTTACTTAGGGCAAAAAAAATTATGAAAAATTGTAAGAATCATAATATTTTTAAAACTATTTATAGCAAATATCAAGTATAATTTAAGATATTAGCAAACATTATCTATTAATTCAGTTGTTAAATTTAAACTACTTTGTAGATCAAAGATCCATACTTTAGCCTAGATTTTTTCCTCTTTCTCTCCCTTTCCTCTCTCTGCTTCTTCCCTCTGTCCTCTGTCTTCTATCCCCATGTCTCTCTCTCCCTCCATCTTCTACGTCCTCCCCATCGTGAGGGAAGATTGTTGGTTGTTTCTATCATCTATAACAACCTAAATTATCAAAGAAACGGAAGCGAATCAACCGACTATTACCTACCACCATTGTCGAGTAATCTGCAATTCGGGCCAATGCCAGAAACTTTCCAACGCTATTTTTGGACTTCTGAACACTGACAAAATTGTCTCTAGATGGTGTAATTTTCTTTGGCTTTTTTGTTGTGTGTGTTCAGGACCAAAAACGGGACACAATTTTATAACCATAACTATCACACGGTTATAAACAGTTGAGGGTGGTTTTTGGCCAAAATAATGACATGGTAGTTTAATGTTCATTTTGAGCGTTCCACGTGGGCCAATCAAGAGTCCAACATTCTTCCACTTGGCCCATACTTCCTATCAACTATTACAATAAGAACCAAAACATATAAATCATGACGATAGGTCCTTTAAATGACGAGTATTATCTTCCATGTATTACAATATTTCTTGTCTCTCAAGATTTGTCCATGAAACTTAATGAATAAACCTTACATTTATTCTAGGTCTAAACTTTAGTGATATTTCTCAGAAATAAATTTGTACACTTAACTGAAGACAAAATGAGAAAATATCATAAATATAGAGTTTCACTACAAAAGTATAATGAATTACATAAGGGAACCAAGTCCCATTCTTTCTACATGATTCCTAAATTTTACTGGTGGCATGCCTTTAGTCAAGAGATCGGCAATCATCAATTCAGTGCTAATGTGCTCAGTAACCACTACTTTATCCTTAACACGTTCCCTTATGGCTACATACTTAATGTCGATGTGTTTGCTTCGATTACTGCTCTTGTTGTTTTTAGTCATAAAACAGCAGTTGAATTGTCACAAATTATTCTCAATGACCTAGAGATAGAATCCACAATCCTAAGTCCAGAAATGAAACTCCTGATCCATACATCATGTGAGGTAGCCTCAAAATAAGATACGAACTTGGCTTCCATAGTAGAAGTAGCAGTCAAAGTTTGCTTGGTGCTCCTCTATGAAATGGCTCCATTAGCTAGCATGAAAATGTATCCAAAAGTTGATTTTCATGAATCAATGTAGCCAGCAAAGTTAGAGTTAGAGTAGCCAATGACTTCCAAATTATCAGTCCGTCTGTACATAAGCATGTAGTCTTTGGTCCTTTGAAGGTATCTCATCACCTTCTTTGCAGCTTTCTAGTGGTCCATACTCGGATTACTCTGATATCCTCCTAACATTCGAACAACAAATGCAATGTCATGTCTTATGCAAACCTGAGCATACATAAGGCTTCCTACAACTAAAGCATATGGAATGTTGTGCATCCATTCCCTTTCAAGGTCATTTTTTGGGCATTGATTCAAATTGAATCTGTCACCCTTCACAATGGGAGTTTTACTCGGTGAACAATCTTTCATTTGAAATCTCTCTAAAACTTTATTGATATAGGTCTCTTCAGACAAACCCAAAATGCCCTTATATTTGTCTCTATGTATCTTAATGCCTATAACGAAGGATGCATCTCCCATATCCTTCATGTCAAAGATTTTAGAGAGAAATTGTTTCACCTCATATATTATACCCTTGTCATTGGCTGCAAGTAGAATCTCATCCATATAAAGGACAAGGAAACAAATTTTACTCCCACTGACCTTATGGTATATGCATTGATCCATGATGTTCTCTATGAATCTAGATGACGTCATGGAATTTTAAATACCACTGACGGGAGGCTTGTTTCAATTCATATATGGATTTCTTAAGCCTACACACCAATTGCTCACATTGCTAGAGGAGAATCCTTCTGGTTGTTTCATATAAACTTCTTCCTCTAGATCACCATTGAAAAATGTTGTTTTCACATCCATTTGTTGTAGCTCTAAGTCAAATGAGCAACGAGTGCCAAGATGATGCAAAGAGAATCCTTTTTGGATACAAGAGAAAAGGTCTCCTTGTAGTGATTTCTTCCTTTTGAGTGAACCATTTGGCTATGAGTCTTGCCTTATATCTTTTGATGTTGCTCAATGAGTCTTTCTTCATTTTATAGACCCATTTACACCGTATGGCTTTTGCACCATTAGGCAACTCGATGAGATCCCAGACTCTATTGGATGCCATAGAATCCCTCTCATCCTTTATAGCATCGTACCAAAGTTTCGATTCTTGGTAACTCATGGCTTGTGAAAATGTTTTGGGATCATTTTTGGATCTAATATTATAGTTCAATTCTTGTATATACACAACATAATCGCTAGAAATTGTTGATTTCCTTTCTCTAGTAGATCTCCTCAATGTTGATTCAACATTTTCTTAGGGAATTTGTCGTTCAACTGGTTGCTCAATTGTTTTTGATGGTTCTTGAGCAACTTGATCTTCTAGATTATTATCAATAGTTTATGGAACTTCAACGATTGCTTGCATAACACTCGGCTAAACTATAGGAGTGTTATGTAAAATAATCAACCTATCACTCAATGTAGATGGTTGAGCTTTAGTATGATCTCTTTCAGAAACTATGTTTTGAAATTGATCGCTCCCATTAATCAAGTTATTCTCAAGAAACTTGACATTCCTTGATTCCACAAATTTAGTGCTGTGAGTTGGACAGTAGAATCTATATCCTTTGGATCTCTCAGCATATCTAATGAAATACCCACTAATAGTCCTCGGATCTAGCTTCTTCTCTTGTGGGTTGTACACTCTTACTTCAAACAAACATCCCCAAATGTGTATATGTTGTAAACTCGGTTTCCAACCTTTCCATAACTCAAATGGCGTCTTTAGGACAGCTTTGGCCGAAACTCGGTTTAATATATACACAACTGTTTTAAGAGCTTTAGTCCACAATGACTTAGGAAGATTGGAGCTATTCTGCATACTTTGTACCATGTCCATCAATGTTCAATTTCTTCTCTTTGCCACACCATTCTGATCTGAAGAGCCAGACATGGTGTATTGGGTAACTATCCCATGCTCTTGAAGAAACTTCGTAAATGGACCTTGAGTTTGTCCATCCTCAGTGTATCTACGTAGTATTCCCCACCTCTATCTGTCCTCACGATTTTAATTTGTTTTTCGCATCGTTTCTCTACTTCAATCTTGAAAAACTTAAAGGCATCTAATGCTTCGTCTATTGTATGAAGCAAGTAAAGATACATGTACCATGAGTAATCATCTATGAAAGAGATGAAGTATTTTGAACTATATGAGTCCATGTCTGGACTACAAATACCTGCATTAATGATCTTTAATATTTCTAAACTCCTCTTGGCACATTTCTTAGACTTGTTGGTTAGCTATCCCTTAATATAATCTACATAAGTCTCGAAGTCAGTAAAATCTAAAGTATTGAGTACTCCGTTATTTATTAACCTTTTGATTCTCTCAATGGAGATATGTCCTAATCTTTGATGCCACAACATAGAGGAATTCTCATTTATAATACAACGCTTAGTACCAAATCAAATATGCACAGCAGTATAAGATGGTTCGTTTTAAATTAATTGAGAAAAGGCCATCAGACAAGATACCATTCCCAACAAGATCAATTTATAAAATAAAATAAATTGAAGGATTTTTCTAAAAAAGTAAAAGAATATCCCAAAAGTACAAGTCTTGATACATAAATTAAGTTCCTAGAAAAGTTTGAAACATAAAATGTCTTATCCAATTCTAAAGTAAAACCACTGCTTAAAACTAAGGTGCACATTCCAATAGTTTCTACATGTGAACACATCTTGTTTCTCGAAAAGATGCTTAGCTCACTTCCCACTGGCTTCCATAGGTTTCGCATATCCTGCAAGGTATTCGCAATATAGATTGTAGATCTGGAATCAATCTACCATGTGTTATAAACAACATCAGCTATATTAGATTCATAACAAACAAATGAGACTGGATTACCTTTTCTCTGAAGCCATATCTGAAATTTTCCGCAATCCTTCTTCATGTGTTCCTTCTTTTTATAGAAGAAACACTTGGATTCCTTCTTAATGACAGTTTTGGAAGGTATTTTACCTTTCCTCTTATCCTTGGCTTGATTCTAGTCCTAATTCTGAATCTTTCCTTTGGTCGTTGTCAGTGCAGTTTCACCCATTTCTATTATAAGCCACCCTTTTTCTTAAGTACACATGGTTAGCAGTTCATTGATTGACCATTTGTCTTTATGTGTGTTATAAGAAATTTTAAAGGGCCCATATGGCTTTGGAAGGGTGTTCGAAATGTAGTGCACCAGAAAAGACTCAAACATATCCATCTCAAGATTCTTTAGTTGAGCTGCTATGTTCGTCATCTTCATGATGTGCTCACACACACCTCTCACAGTGGTGAGCCTTAAGGACGAGAACCTCATGATTAGGGTGCTGGCAAATGCCTTATTTGAAGTTTCAAACTGCTCATCAATGGCCTTCAGTAATGCCCGGAGCTTGTCATACTATTTGAAGGAACCACGTATGCCAGCAGAGATCTTGGTCTTTATGAACATGGCACTAAGGCGATTAGATAGCTCCCAACGCTCATAAAGAGCAATCTCATCTTGAGTGCTGGTTTTAGTAATTACAGGTTTGTCTTTCCTTATAGCATAATCAATGTCTATCCATCCCAAGTGAAGGAGAATTCTCTCCTTCCAGACCTTATAGTTATCCCCTTTTAGTTCAGGGATATCACATCGAACATCAGAGAAATTCACAGGTTATATGACTGTATATTTAAAACAAACATGTTTATGATCAAAAATATTGAGACTAATAGACATAAATCATGCTTTACCAATGTAAATCATGCATAAAATCATGAATATAGTGACATAAAACTTACTTGTAGGCTAAAGTTTTAATTCAATGAGATTCATTTGACTGTATGATAAAACTATCCAATCATTTTTCATTTTTTAATTCCTGTGGGTAAATTAAAAAATATAATATGATATTTTATCCTAATTAATCATACTAATATAATAAAAATTCTTGTAGGATAAAGTTTATTATATTAAGTACAACTAATTGCAATAAATGTCCTTTAACCAAATGTGATCATAAACCAATTAATATATAATTTTGTGTAATTAAAGGTGCTATGGCTAAGCTTTAATTTTTCAAAATCATATGGATCACTAAGACATTTAATTTTGTTCCTAAAATTATTCATGTAAAATTGCATATTCTATAGGCAATATGAAAATTAAAGAACAAAATTTAAATTTATGCTAAATGACATAACTTAATAATATGTATAATAAAACACAAAATTATACATATAAGAGTAAATTAGCACATCAATTTTTCATAACATAATTCCCAATACATCAATTATGCATTACATAATTCCCAATAAAACATTCATCAACATAGAACTAATTTCTAAAATAACATGCATAATTAGTTCCATAATTTATGCATTAAAGCACATTTCTAAAAATTATGTCCATAATAACATCAACAAATTATGCACATAAAAATAAATACTTAGCACATAATGAGCAAAATTAATTTCCCATGAAATTATTGCAAATTATATGTTTTTTTTTTGGCTGAATTTTGCCCTCCATAAAATGACTTGTCGTTTTGAACAAGGAATGGCGAGTCTTTCACAAGCAAACGACATGTCGTTTGGATGGGCAGAGTGCCAAACGACATGTCATTTATGTAATCTCCTTCATGCGAAATTGGGTCGTTATGACCCGTTTGGCCCATTTGACGACCCGATTTTAGACTCGTCGGAAATTTTACCTTTCGGGCATCAAATTCAACATCTTAAAAATTGTTAGAAATCCAATTACCTAATGATTTCTAACCTTAGTTTTGATTAAAAAGCTCCAAATTAAAAAAACCAAAATCACCCAAAAAATTTTACGTAAACTTTGCAAAATAGAGCAATTCTAACACATCATCATATGCAAGATAGAGGTGCTCTAGTGGCTCGGATATCAGATACTGGTTGTTTCTATCATTTAAAACAACCTAAAAAATCAAAGAAACGAAAGCGAATCAAACTGAATATTACCTCCCGCCATTTTCGAGTAATCTACAATTTAGGCCGACATCAAAAATTTTCCAACGCTGTTTTTGGACATCTAAACACTGACAAAATCGTCTCTAGATGGTGTAATTTTCTTTGGCTTTTTTGTTGTGTGTACAGGGACCAAAAACGGGACGCAATTTTATAATCGTGACCATCACACATTTATAAACAATTGAGGTGGTTTTTGGCCGAAATAACGACACGGTAGTTTAACATTCATTTTGAACATTTCACGTGGGCCAATCAAGAGTCCAACAAAGATTAGCAATGGATCTCGGTCTTCATCCATGGCAGAGCCTCTTCGTGAGCCTAGGCTAGGGAATGTCATCCCATCAAACGTCATCTACGTTAGACAAAGAGGAGAAGATGATGTAGAGGATGAGATCCGTCGCCCGCCATCGTCATCATCATATCCAAGTTCGCTTGTTGTCGTCGTGTCTAAGTTTGTCCACCGTTGTCCTGTCCCTCGTCATTGTTCATCAGTCGACACCAAATCTGCCGCCGCAAGACAGAGGAGAGAGACGAGGAAAGAGGGGAAAGGAGGGAGAAGAGAGAAGAGAGGAAATGAAAAAGAAAGAAAAAAAATTGTATTTTTTTTTGTTGAAGTATCTAGTTCATAGTAAGGTTTGTTTGGTATATACAATTTTTTAATTTAAGATATCTGGCATTTTCTAACATCTTAATTATTATTTAGTGTTTTATAAACTAGGTGAAGAACAAAAATTTTACACTAAACAATAATCGCATATTTGAACACAACGGAAAAAAACCCTCACGATGGATCTACTCATAGAATATGTAAGATAGAAATAGAAATCAAACCTCAGTCAAATTGGCAACGATGCTAAAATAAAATTTTGATGATGAATTTTGTCACCCAAAGATCTTCTAGACTATGGCTCAGTATTGACTGCACTAAAAGAGTGGACAATTTGTACACTATAATAATTAAAACAGATTAGCAAAGATGAATACTGAAACCAATATCAAAGAAAATTGAAAATTAATTTACCTTGACTTAGATTTGATTTCTCTATCTATAAAATTCTCCGTGAATCTGAATTACACAAAAAAGGCCTAGAGTTTTTCTTTATGTATTTTTCTCTTGAGTAGGAGGAGGAATAGAATTTTTACGTGATATTTTTTCTTGCCGTTGATTCTGTGGAATTCTCTCTCAAAAACAATACATACCAAAAACAAACAACCAAAACCATTTCTAATATAACATATATACGAGCCTTTGCAAAAATACTTACTTCCGCATTAGAGAAAAAAAGTAACTTATATATATTATATACGTTATTTTTTAATTAAATTTGAATATACTACATGAATCAACTCCGCGATTTGTAGTCACACCTCTCTTCCTCCGAGAAGTGGGTGTGCTCTTATCTCACGGATATATACCCCATGATCTATTATTTATATAAAAAAATACTAAAATATTTGATTACAATTTCAATAAAAAGTAGTAATAAAACATTAGTCAATATCACATCGTATATGTTAGATACTTTATTTACTTAGATCTAATTCAAATTAATAAATAATTCGTATATCTAAAATCTATTAAAAAAAATATCTGACAGGGCAACATGCCAATTAAATTAAAATTCCTCTATGTGGCACTTTAGAATTTTTCCAAATATTCTACATGTTCTATTTTTGGACTCTAGACCCAATTAGCTAATATTATTTGATAGACTTATAGTGATATAGTCAATTAAATGAGCTAGTCTAGGGATCAAGTAGACATATAGAAAAATGGCTCCAAATGATTAACCAATTATTTAATTTTGAATCTATTCCACTAAAAGATCCAAATTGTAGTCCATAATTGTATGACATTAAGGATTTTGATAGTCAACCTATGCCACTTTGTTTCTTTATTTTGTAATCTTTTTTACTATATTATAATTAAATTGTTATCTCGACTGTCCAATCAATTAAATTATATGTTGTACCTTGACACTTATAGGTTTTCTCTAAAGATCATATTTCAACAATCTCTAATATGAAATTTAATTTATAATAAATGTTGGCATAATCTGACCAAATATTGATTCTCAGTTGAATTTCACTCATTAGCAACTTATTTGAAAAAACATTTATAAATATGAAATTATAATTAATTCAGGATTAAGATTAAAGTAAAAAACAATACATGTAAGATTCAATAAATTTGACAGTCATTTTAAAGTTAATTAAATCTCGTTTATGATTTATTTTAGTGAGACAAACTACACCAGTGAATTCGTACATGAACAAGATAAATCATTCGATGAATTTATAAGAATTAGTTTTGGTTGTTCATTTTTGGTATGTGGTTTTTGAGAAAGAATTTGGCAGAAGCAAAAGCAAGAAAAAAATATCACGTAAAAAATCTATTCCTGCTCTTTCTTGAGAGAAAAACCCAGAAAGAAAAAGTCTAAGGTTTTCTTGTGTGGTTCAAATTCAAGAAGAATTCTATAGATAGAGAAATCAAAGTTAAGTCAAGGAAAATTCATTTTCAGTTTTCTTTGATGTTGATTTTAGTGGTCATCTTTGGTAATCTATTTAATTATAGTAGTGCATAAGGTGTCCACTTGCCTAGTGCAGTCAATACTGAGTTATAGTCAGGAATATTTTTTGGTAACGGAATTCATCATCAAGATCTTATGTTAGAGTCACCACAAATTTGATTGAGGTTTGATTTCTATTTCTAACTTCTATATTTTATGAATGGGTCCATCGTATGGGATAGTTGTATCCCAGAAAGGATTTGTCAACTTTGCTGATCTCAACATGCATCTCTCTCTATGATGGTACGATTCATCTGTTCTGGTATACGACCATGCCGAGTCCCATGTTTAAAGTAATAATCTCTAAACTCATGGGAAGAATATTCGCCTCCATTGTCTTATCAGAGACACTTCAGTGGCATCCTTTTTTTTTCTTTCAACCATAGCATGGAACTATTTAAGAGTTGTAAGCACCTTGTCTTTTGTTTTCCATAGATACATCTAAACCTCTCTAGAGGCATAATCTATAAAGGTTACAGAATATTTAGCTGGTCCTAGGCATTCTACTTTTATGGGACCATAAACATTAGAGTATACTTGTTCTAACACTTTCTTTCTCCTAACAAAGAAACTTCTAAACGAAACTCTATTTTGCTTTCCAAATAATAAATATTCGTAAGAATCAGATAGAGTATATTTCTCCAAAGGAGTAAACTTCTTTTTTGCAAGGAGTTGTAGTCCCTTTTCACTCATATGGCCAAGCTATTTATGCCACAGATTTGGTGAAAAACAGACCACGACATTTACTCTGTTTGCGAAAGCCTTCCCTTTTGTTTTGTATAATATGCAATACAGCTTTCCTCTTGCAATGATCATTGATCCTTTGTAGACTTTTTATCTTCTGTTGCCAAAATGACTCTTGTAGCTTTGCTCATTTCAGGCATTCACTGAGACTATATTGAGGCGTAACTCTAGAACATGCCTTACATCTTTCAATATCAGTTGGCAACCAATGTTTGTTTGAATACAAACATCTCCAATTCCGACAATGTTGGAACATGCAGAATTTCCCATCTTTACAAGACCAAAGTCACTAGCTTTGTATGTAGTAAACTTTTTCTTGCTAGGAATGATATAAAAAGAAGCTCTTGAATCTACCACCTGCTCGACCACATTGTCTTTGACAAGTAAGAACTCATCTACAAGCAATACGCTTACTTTTCCTTCTGTGGCTATTGTTGTTGTCGTGTTGCTATCTCCTTTCAGCTGAGCATTTGCTTGCTCTTTTCTCTTTAAAATTTGGCAGTTCTTCTTTACGTGGCCCGTCTTTCCACAATGATGGTAGCTAAAACTTTTGCTTCTCAATTTCGACCTCCTTCTGGGCTTCTCGTTTTGATTTCTCCCTCCTTGATTTTTGGTTCTCCTCTTGTCCTATGTAACAAGGGCTTGTGACACTCTACCTCATGCCTTATTCTGCTTTTTGAATGATATGAAGGCTTTTGCTACAACTTGAAACTCTAACTAGTCCTTTCCGTAAGTAAGAGTGGTGATGAGGTGATCATATGATGAAGGGAGAGTTGCCATCAAAAGTGCTGCTTACTCTTCATCACTGAATCTTACATAAAATTTTGACATTTGGGATACCATGCCATTGATGTTGTAACATGTCGGTATTCTCTAGCATCCGTATCTGGTACAACTCCCTCCACAAGTGAAACTTGTTCGAAAGATTCTTAGACATGTATAATTTTTATGAGCATACCTCAAGTAATTATTGTGCAATTTTTCAGAGATTTGGATCGGAGGGCGCCAGTTGTATTCTTTTTAGTGAACACAAATAAGTTGAAAATATCATTTTTCATGCATTTTAATTTTTGCAGATTCCAAGAGTGTTAAGTTTTTGCTTTAGTGACGACATATATCATCGCTAAATAACTTATTTAAACACACCGTTTTCTTTCATAGAATAACAACGACATTTGTCATTGTTAAAAGGTTAGCCCTAAAATACCCCCTGCACCTTTCTTCTTCCTCTTTATTTCTTCCCACTGCTTCACCATTCTTTCTTCTCCTTCCCCGTTTTTGCCTCTCTACCGTGGAAGCTCTCCTCTTGCTATCCATTTTATTTTTTTCCCTTTTTTTTTTTTTTTCCTTTCTTTCGCTTTTTTTGCCCTTCTTTCTTCGTTGGCAGTGATTCTTAGTCTCTATAATTTTTTTGGTATGAAGAGTTGTTTATTTTTTGGTGATGAATCTGTCAATTATCAGTGGACGTGGTGATTAGGAGGGGGACAAGAAGGCCGTGGATAACTCAGCAGAGATAATTAGTGATACATGTTAATTAGTTGGTATTAATAATGGACATTAAAATGGAAAATACATAATCTTTTTGACCTTGATATTACTCCTATATTTCAAGCATTGATAGACTATCCTGCCCAAGACCGATACAAGGAGTGGAAAAATGGCCCGCATGATTTTTTTTAAGGAAAATGAAGGCGTTCAGAATGTTGTGGCCATAAAGAGAGGTCGTCCTGCAATTGTCAGGTCACTAGCACGTCAGGAAGCATGTTGTGGCCGTTTCTGTAGTGAAGCTTTTTCATCTAAAGATATGCATTTTTTTAAATCATACATGTATCATAATGTTTCTAATTACATAAATTTGAAATTATCTTATAAAAACAGTCGCAAACAAACTCTAACAATCACAAAAGTTCTCCCTATTCAAGCTTTCATTGTACACAATGATACGCCAACTTAAGACAACAAAGGGTAATAAATCATTAAAAAAGATAATTATAATAAATTAATATCATCATAAAAATATTATTCTAATCTTGGTTTATTTTTTTTTTAAGAGAAATTCGAAGATGGGTCAACCACAATCTATTCTTGACAAGCGGCGTCAATGCTCCATACGTATTCGGTGGGAAATGGATCAACGGAGCTGCTAAAGCTAGATATGTGAGAACATATTAAGTTACTTTTAATTATTTTTTTAATTTTTCTTCACTGTATTTTGTCAGCATAACAAACTTTATTATTATTAGATACGTAGAATCAACTGGTCGAGGTACCAACGCAAACTCAAGCTTCGGGCTCATCTTAAATATCTCAACCTATGGACGAAGAGGCGATAATAGAGAGTGTGCTTGGATCCTATCAAGGCCATATAAAGGGGTGGGTCAGAAATTGCCCCAAAAAGTTCTCTAATGGTTGTTGCTACTTCTTCCATATCAACTGCATCTCCATCGCAGGGACCCGATCCATGTAAGAGGCAGTGGATGGATGCTAACCATCGCTACCGAATGAAGATGGTTGCCCCCTCCAAATGCCGTTTCATGATCCTAACGAAGATGATTGAAATAATGATCGATCCCACCAACTTAATAGATTACTTTGTTTTTAGGAGATGACTTTTATTGATATTTCATACTTGTGACTTGGCATGTATTATGCGTTCTTCCTTTTTATTATGATATTAATATTTCAAATCTTATTTTATTATGTTTAGTACATTACTAGTTTATATTAAATTTAATAAACTTGTTAAAATATATGTCATTTGGAAATTGTAAATAGGAAAAAATTAATGAAAAATAATAATAATAGTAATAATAATAATAATAATAATATTAACTTGTAAAAATAATAATAATAACTAACAAAATTAAAACCAAAGGTCAATATATGATGTTGGCAAGTCTTTTTGAATTCTAGATCGAGCGATGATATTTTTAGCTGTAATATTTTAGCGACGACATTAAGCGACAGCTTTGGACGCTTTGAGGACAACTTTTGCCTTTGCTGAAAAGATTCTTTCTCGTAGTGGTGCTTTTCTTTGAGACACGGATGTTGTGCCTTTTTATGCGTTCTAGAATTCCTAAGAACCCGAAGAAAAATACATTGTAAATGTTTTCTTTTACGTTGCAAAAAGATATTTTTTATTAATTGTGTGAATCTAAAATTGATATCTTATTATTGCAAATTATTTTATATAAAGAAGATGTTGCCAATAAATACTCACAAATTAATTAGACTTTATATTTTATATATTTAATCTCCATGAATTCTGGCTTTTAACCATACAATAACATGAAGCATGACATCTAGAAAATGCACCACTGCACTTGTATTCAACAACTTTTATAAGTGTCATGGAATACCTTCAGCGACATTTTTTAAATGTCATTGAAGACTCTATTGTAGTTATTTGCATTGGAAATAGTCCAAGATTTACAAAAAAAAAAAAAAAATTTGATTAGGTTTTTTCTTTTTGTCAATAATGGTTACTGCCATATACTTCAGTTTAACTAATGGATCGAACTCTAATATAAAAGGCTGATCAATTTATCACGAAACTGATTAATGCAGTAGCATAAATTTAATAGCTAATTAATAAATGAAAATCGACGGAGAGGCAGTACAAAATTTTTACGAGCGGCTAGATAAATTATATACGCATTTTAAATTAGTGAGTGATCATTGGGTCAAATTCAAGTGCGAATTATTGGAGAAAGATCAGATAATCTCCACAACCAAATACAAACTCTCCGACCTTCTTTCGTTTAGTTAGTTAGTTACGCATCGTGCAATTTTTATGACCATTAATTTATTTTGGTGAAATTCTAGAACATTATAATCACCCTACAAAACAACCCAGTTGAAGCTTTTTTCCTCTCTTGATAAACTAAAAGAAGACAATTAGTACTGTTTGTGTCAATCATATAACAACAAAAACCACGACGAGGACAATAATAATAATAATAACAATAATAATAATAAAGTTACAATTTACTTGATTGATATGCATCCTTCCTCAAATCTATTATATACCAAGTCATATATCTTCATAAAAGAGTACCCGACACACCCCTAAGATGCTTCAATTTTTGGCTAATTAAGCTACCTACCTTCCAGAAAACACCACACCATCTTACAAGAAAATGGAGAAGAAAAATTAAAAAAAAATACATATATTATCATGAAAACTAAAGAAGCATAAAATATTCTAAATTTCGAACTTATCAAAATCCACTTCCCAATTAGACGTACGCAACCAAACAAAAACACATCGTTCAAGCTGCTTTACCACCCAAGAAAAACACTCGTCAGCACGGTTTTTGTCATAAGCGATGCCTTCAACAATTTCAACCCCTACATATCAAAAAAATAAATAAATAAATGAAAAAGTCTAAGAATCAACTGGGCTTAGTATAATTATTATAGAAAATATAAAAGAGGGCTAATACTCGTTTTGTACCTCATTGATGCCTACAGAAACAGTCCATTCCTGAAGGGCATCAATCTCCTTAACATTGAACGTGTTAAGAATTGAAATGCTTGAAATAGTTGACATAGGCTTCACTTCGAGATCATCCATTATCATATACGTGACCACGCCTTGCACAAACCCTCCCTCGCCCTCGCCGCCCCGCTTGAATTTGTCAGCCGGTGGTGCGACATAGGGCAGCTCGATGGAAATCTGATTGTTACAACTAGGACAAGTAGCCCGCGGATCTTCGGACGCATGCTGTTCTTTGCATGTATTTGTGCGACTGCTATAATATGAGTCATTATAATAAACATTGCGTTGGTTATTCGAAGTTCGGCTGCAGATGTAGACTTTTTTGGTGGTGGATGTTTGGTCGTTGGTAAGCAAAAAAGAAGTTGATAAACCACCAAGATTTGGTGAGCTTGGTTTGAGAAGTGTATCCTTGTCAACATTTGGTTGCATATAAGTGTCACTTAGATTTTCAAAGCTCTCATAAAGCCTACCGAGAGATCCCACCATGCCATTGCTGGACAGAAGTCTAATGACTGTGCCTAAAGGTAGTGAGAGAAGAGTGAAGAGAAAATCCACAAAGTCCTTTCCAGCTTCACCAAAAAGGACCCTTTGGCTCTTTGTATCTATCAGAAGTTTCAGAGTAACCTTGGATTTGGACTTTGAGGTTGCCATTATCACTATGCTCTTATTTCTTTAAGAGTCTGCAAATTATGTGAATACGTGTATTATCAATTTGAAAGTGCTTGTTGTTTTGTTTCCCCAACGTCGAACTACTATACTATAAATGTGTTGAAATGTGAAAAAAAAAAAAAAAAAAAAAAGAAGATCCTGAAGGGCAAGGTCCTTAATCACTAAGTAATGCAACAGATGCAAGTCAATATAATCACATGGGCACTTGTACTACAATAGCTAACGAGTAAGCAGTTATAGGTACATATTTCATCCAATCAAATGTTACTACTGATCAAAGTTATCCACTGAAAATATAAAAAGTTAATGCAATTGAACTAATCTGAACCACTATTTTTCTAGCAGTTCTAATTCTTCATCACTAAGGGAGGAAAAGCAACCTAGTACTCTAATAACCACCGACGGCTTTTCTGCTTATGCATGCTGCTTTTGGTAGGGACTGATGTCCTCGTTCCTTTTTTTCTGTCCCTCTGTCCCTCAAACCATATTCTGACGCTATTAAAAAAAATAGAAGCAGTTAACGCCTTTTATGAGCCCAAAAAATAAAGCCAAGGGGCACCTTAATTACATGGCAGCTATGTTAAGTGTTTGTTGGGGCTCAAATCCAAAATGAAGTTAATTTGTCACAACTTTGTCGTGCGTATGTTCACTAACAAAGAAATAAATAATTTTTTTTTTTAGTAAATAACAAATTTTAAATATATTTGAATCGAAGTAATTAACATATTCATTAGGAAAATAACTTAAATTTTACTTAGTTCAAAAAAAATTATGAAAAATTGTAAGAATCATAATATTTTTAAAACTATTTATAGCAAATATCAAGTATAATTTAAGATATTAGCAAACATTATCTATTAATTCAGTTGTTAAATTTAAACTACTTTGTAGATCAAAGATCCATACTTTAGCCTAGATTTTTTCCTCTTTCTCTCCCTTTCCTCTCTCTGCTTCTTCCCTCTGTCCTCTGTCTTCTATCCCCATGTCTCTCTCTCCCTCCATCTTCTACGTCCTCCCCATCGTGAGGGAAGATTGTTGGTTGTTTCTATCATCTATAACAACCTAAATTATCAAAGAAACGGAAGCGAATCAACCGACTATTACCTACCACCATTGTCGAGTAATCTGCAATTCGGGCCAATGCCAGAAACTTTCCAACGCTATTTTTGGACTTCTGAACACTGACAAAATTGTCTCTAGATGGTGTAATTTTCTTTGGCTTTTTTGTTGTGTGTTCAGGACCAAAAACGGGACACAATTTTATAACCATAACTATCACACGGTTATAAACAGTTGAGGGTGGTTTTTGGCCAAAATAATGACATGGTAGTTTAATGTTCATTTTGAGCGTTCCACGTGGGCCAATCAAGAGTCCAACATTCTTCCACTTGGCCCATACTTCCTATCAACTATTACAATAAGAACCAAAACATATAAATCATGACGATAGGTCCTTTAAATGACGAGTATTATCTTCCATGTATTACAATATTTCTTGTCTCTCAAGATTTGTCCATGAAACTTAATGAATAAACCTTACATTTATTCTAGGTCTAAACTTTAGTGATATTTCTCAGAAATAAATTTGTACACTTAACTGAAGACAAAATGAGAAAATATCATAAATATAGAGTTTCACTACAAAAGTATAATGAATTACATAAGGGAACCAAGTCCCATTCTTTCTACATGATTCCTAAATTTTACTGGTGGCATGCCTTTAGTCAAGAGATCGGCAATCATCAATTCAGTGCTAATGTGCTCAGTAACCACTACTTTATCCTTAACACGTTCCCTTATGGCTACATACTTAATGTCGATGTGTTTGCTTCGATTACTGCTCTTGTTGTTTTTAGTCATAAAACAGCAGTTGAATTGTCACAAATTATTCTCAATGACCTAGAGATAGAATCCACAATCCTAAGTCCAGAAATGAAACTCCTGATCCATACATCATGTGAGGTAGCCTCAAAATAAGATACGAACTTGGCTTCCATAGTAGAAGTAGCAGTCAAAGTTTGCTTGGTGCTCCTCTATGAAATGGCTCCATTAGCTAGCATGAAAATGTATCCAAAAGTTGATTTTCATGAATCAATGTAGCCAGCAAAGTTAGAGTTAGAGTAGCCAATGACTTCCAAATTATCAGTCCGTCTGTACATAAGCATGTAGTCTTTGGTCCTTTGAAGGTATCTCATCACCTTCTTTGCAGCTTTCTAGTGGTCCATACTCGGATTACTCTGATATCCTCCTAACATTCGAACAACAAATGCAATGTCATGTCTTATGCAAACCTGAGCATACATAAGGCTTCCTACAACTAAAGCATATGGAATGTTGTGCATCCATTCCCTTTCAAGGTCATTTTTTGGGCATTGATTTAAATTGAATCTGTCACCCTTCACAATGGGAGTTTTACTCGGTGAACAATCTTTCATCCAAAATCTCTCTAAAACTTTATTGATATAGGTCTCTTCAGACAAACCCAAAATGCCCTTATATTTGTCTCTATGTATCTTAATGCCTATAACGAAGGATGCATCTCCCATATCCTTCATGTCAAAGATTTTAGAGAGAAATTGTTTCACTTCATGTATCATATCCTTGTCATTGGCTGCAAGTAGAATGTCATCCACATAAAGGACAAGGAACCAAATTTTACTCTCACTGACCTTTTGGTATATGCATTGATCCATGATGTTCTCTATGAATCCAGATGACGTCATGGAATTTTAAATACCACTGATGGGAGGCTTGTTTCAATCCATATATGGATTTCTCAAGCTTACACACCAATTGCTCACCATTATTAGAGGAGAATCCTTCTGGTTGTTTCATATAAACTTCTTCCTCTAGATCACCATTGAAAAATGTTGTTTTCACATCCATTTGTTGTAGCTCTAAGTCAAATGAGCAACGAGTGCCAAGATGATGCAAAGAGAATCCTTTTTGGATACAAGAGAAAAGGTCTCCTTGTAGTGATTTCTTCCTTTTGAGTGAACCTTTTGGCGATGAGTCTTGCCTTATATCTTTTGATGTTGCTCAATGAGTCTTTCTTCATTTTATAGACCCATTTACACCGTATGGCTTTTGCACCATTAGGCAACTCGATGAGATCCCAGACTCTATTGGATGCCATAGAATCCCTCTCATCCTTTATAGCATCGTACCAAAGTTTCGATTCTTGGTAACTCATGGCTTGTGAAAATGTTTTGGGATCATTTTTGGATCTAATATTATAGTTCAATTCTTGTATATACACAACATAATCGCTAGAAATTGTTGATTTCCTTTCTCTAGTAGATCTCCTCAATGTTGATTCAACATTTTTTTAGGAAATTTGTCGTTCAACTTGTTGCTCAATTGTTTTTGATGGTTCTTGAGCAACTTGATCTTCTAGATTATTATCAATAGTTTATGGAACTTCAACGATTGCTTGCATAACACTCGGCTAAACTATAGGAGTGTTATGTAAAATAATCAACCTATCACTCAATGTAGATGGTTGAGCTTTAGTATGATCTCTTTCAGAAACTATGTTTTGAAATTGATCGCTCCCATTAATCAAGTTATTCTCAAGAAACTTGACATTCCTTGATTCCACAAATTTAGTGCTGTGAGTTGGACAGTAGAATCTATATCCTTTGGATCTCTCAGCATATCTAATGAAATACCCACTAATAGTCCTCGGATCTAGCTTCTTCTCTTGTGGGTTGTACACTCTTACTTCAAACAAACATCCCCAAATGTGTATATGTTGTAAACTCGGTTTCCAACCTTTCCATAACTCAAATGGCGTCTTTAGGACAGCTTTGGCCGAAACTCGGTTTAATATATACACAACTGTTTTAAGAGCTTTAGTCCACAATGACTTAGGAAGATTGGAGCTATTCTGCATACTTTGTACCATGTCCATCAATGTTCAATTTCTTCTCTTTGCCACACCATTCTGATCTGAAGAGCCATGCATGATGTATTGGGCAACTATCCCATGCTCTTGAATAAACTTTGCAAATGGATCTTGAGTTTGTCCATCCTCAGTGTATCTAAATAGTATTCTCCACCTCTATCTATCCTCACGATTTTAATTTGTTTTCCGCATCGTTTCTCAACTTCAGCCTTGAAAAACTTAAAGGCATCTAATGCTTCGTCCTTTATATAAAGCAAGTAAAGATACATGTACCATGAGTAATCATCTATGAAAGAGATGAAGTATTTTGAACTATATGAGTCCATGTCTGGACTACAAATACCTGCATTAATGATCTTTAATATTTCTAAACTCCTCTTGGCACATTTCTTAGACTTGTTGGTTAGCTATCCCTTAATGCAATCCACACAAGTCTCGAAGTCAGTAAAATCTAAAGTATTGAGTACTCCATCATTTATTAACCTTTTGATTCTCTCAATGGAGATATGTCCTAATATTCGATGCCACAACATAGAGGAATTCTCATTTATAACACAACGCTTAGTACCAAATCAAACATGCACAACAGTATAAGATGGTTTGTTTTAAATTAATTGAGAAAAGGCCATCAGACAAGATACCATTCCCAACAAGATCAATTTATAAAATAAAATAAATTGAAGGATTTTTCTAAAAAAGTAAAAGAATATCCCAAAAGTACAAGTCTTGATACATAAATTAAGTTCCTAGAAAAGTTTGAAACATAAAATGTCTTATCCAATTCTAAAGTAAAACCACTGCTTAAAACTAAGGTGCACATTCCAATAGTTTCTACATGTGAACACATCTTGTTTCTCGAAAAGATGCTTAGCTCACTTCCCACTGGCTTCCATAGGTTTCGCATACCCTACAAGGTATTCGCAATATGGATGGTAGATCTGGAATCAATCCACCATGTGTTATAAACAACATCAATCATATTAGATTCATAACAAACAAATGAGACTAGATTACCTTTTCTCTCAAGCCATATCTGAAATTTTCCGCAATCCTTCTTCATGTGTTCCTTCTTTTTATAGAAGAAACACTTGGATTCCTTCTTAATGACAGTTTTGGAAGGTATTTTACCTTTCCTCTTATCCTTGGCTTGATTCTAGTCCTAATTCTGAATCTTTCCTTTGGTCGTTGTCAGTGCAGTTTCACCCATTTCCATTATAAGCCATCCTTTTTCTTGAGTACACATGGTTGGCAGTTCATTGATTGACCATTTGTCTTTATGTGTGTTATAGAAAATTTTAAAGGGCCCATATGGCTTTGGAAGGGTGTTCAGAATGTAGTGCACTAGAAAAAACTCAAACATATCAATCTCAAGATTCTTTAGTTGAGCCGCTATGTTCCTCATCTCCATGATGTGCTCACACACACCTCTCACAGTGGTGAGCCTTAAGGACGAGAACCTCATGATTAGGGTGCTGGCAAATGCCTTATTTGAAGTTTCAAACTGCTCATCAATGGCCTTCAGTAATGCCCGGAGCTTGTCATACTATTTGAAGGAACCACGTATGCCAGCAGAGATCTTGGTCTTTATGAACATGGCACTAAGGCGATTAGATAGCTCCCAACGCTCATAAAGAGCAATCTCATCTTGAGTGCTGGTTTTAGTAATTACAGGTTTGTCTTTCCTTATAGCATAATCAATGTCTATCCATCCCAAGTGAAGGAGAATTCTCTCCTTCCAGACCTTATAGTTATCCCCTTTTAGTTCAGGGATATCACATCGAACATCAGAGAAATTCACAGGTTATATGACTGTATATTTAAAACAAACATGTTTATGATCAAAAATATTGAGACTAATAGACATAAATCATGCTTTACCAATGTAAATCATGCATAAAATCATGAATATAGTGACATAAAACTTACTTGTAGGCTAAAGTTTTAATTCAATGAGATTCATTTGACTGTATGATAAAACTATCCAATCATTTTCCCTTTTTTAATTCCTGTGGGCAAATTGAAAAATATAATATGATATTTTATCCTAATTAATCATACTAATATAATAAAAAATTCATGTGGGATAAAGTTTATTATATTAAGTACAACTAATTGCAATAAATATCTTTTAACCAAATGTGATCCTAAACCAATTAATATATAATTTTGTGTAATTAAAGGTGCTATGGCTAAGCTTTAATTTTTCAAAATCATATGGATCACTAAGACATTTAATTTTGTTCCTAAAATTATTCATGTAAAATTGCATATTCTATAGGCAATATGAAAATTAAAGAACAAAATTTAAATTTATGCTAAATGACATAACTTAATAATATGTATAATAAAACACAAAATTATACATATAAGAGTAAATTAGCACATCAATTTTTCATAACATAATTCCCAATACATCAATTATGCATTACATAATTCCCAATAAAACATTCATCAACATAGAACTAATTTCTAAAATAACATGCATAATTAGTTCCATAATTTATGCATTAAAGCACATTTCTAAAAATTATGTCCATAATAACATCAACAAATTATGCACATAAAAATAAATACTTAGCACATAATGAGCAAAATTAATTTCCCATGAAATTATTGCAAATTATATGTTTTTTTTTTGGCTGAATTTTGCCCTCCATAAAATGACTTGTCGTTTTGAACAAGGAATGGCGAGTCTTTCACAAGCAAACGACATGTCGTTTGGATGGGCAGAGTGCCAAACGACATGTCATTTATGTAATCTCCTTCATGCGAAATTGGGTCGTTATGACCCGTTTGGCCCATTTGACAACCCAGTTTCAAACCTGTCAGTATTTTTTCCTTCCGGGCATCAAATTCAACATCTTAAAAATTGTTAGAAATCCAATTACCTAATGATTTCTAACCTTAGTTTTGATTAAAAAGCTCCAAATTAAAAAAACCAAAATCACCCAAAAAATTTTACGTAAACTTTGCAAAATAGAGCAATTCTAACACATCATCATATGCAAGATAGAGGTGCTCTAGTGGCTCGGATATCAGATACTGGTTGTTTCTATCATTTAAAACAACCTAAAAAATCAAAGAAACAAAAGCGAATCAAACTGAATATTACCTCCCGCCATTTTCGAGTAATCTACAATTTAGGCCGACATCAAAAATTTTCCAACGCTGTTTTTGGACATCTAAACACTGACAAAATCGTCTCTAGATGGTGTAATTTTCTTTGGCTTTTTTGTTGTGTGTACAGGGACCAAAAACGGGACGCAATTTTATAATCGTGACCATCACACATTTATAAACAATTGAGGTGGTTTTTGGCCGAAATAACGACACGGTAGTTTAACATTCATTTTGAACATTTCACGTGGGCCAATCAAGAGTCCAACAAAGATTAGCAATGGATCTCGGTCTTCATCCATGGCAGAGCCTCTTCGTGAGCCTAGGCTAGGGAATGTCATCCCATCAAACGTCATCTACGTTAGACAAAGAGGAGAAGATGATGTAGAGGATGAGATCCGTCGCCCGCCATCGTCATCATCATATCCAAGTTCGCTTGTTGTCGTCATGTCTAAGTTTATCCACCGTTGTCCTGTTCCTCGTCATTGTTCATTAGCCAATACCAAATCTGCCGCCGCAAGACAGAGGAGAAAGGGGAAAGGAGAGAGACGAGGAAAGAGGGGAAAGGAGGGAGAAGAGAGAAGAGAGGAAAGAAAAAAGAAAGAAAAAAAATTGTATTTTTTTTTTTGTTGAAGTATCTAGTTCATATTAAGGTTTGTTTGGTATATACAATTGTTTAATTTAAGATATCTGGTATTTTCTAACATGTTAATTATTATTTAGTGTTTTATAAACTAGGTGAAGAACAAAAATTTTACACTAAACAATAATCACATATTTGAACACAATGGAAAAAACCCTCACGATGGATCTACTCATAGAATATGTAACATGGAAATAGAAAACCTCAGTCAAATTGGCAGCGACGCTAAAATAAAATTTTGATGATGAATTTTGTCACCAAAAGATCTTCCAGACTATAGGTCAGTATTGACTACACTAGGAGAGTGGACAACTTGTACACTATAATAATTAAAATAGATTAGCAAAGATGAACACTGAAACCAATATCAAAGAAAATTGAAAATTAATTTACCTTGACTTAGATTTGATTTCTCTATCTATAAAATTCTCCGTGAATCTGAATTACACAAAAAAGGCCTAGAGTTTTTCTTTATGTATTTTTCTCTTGAGTAGGAGGAGGAATAGAATTTTTACGTGATATTTTTTCTTGCCGTTGATTCTGTGGAATTCTCTCTCAAAAACAATACATACCAAAAACAAACAACCAAAACCATTTCTAATATAACATATATACGAGCCTTTGCAAAAATACTTACTTCCGCATTAGAGAAAAAAAGTAACTTATATATATTATATACGTTATTTTTTAATTAAATTTGAATATACTACATGAATCAACTCCGCGATTTGTAGTCACACCTCTCTTCCTCCGAGAAGTGGGTGTGCTCTTATCTCACGGATATATACCCCATGATCTATTATTTATATAAAAAAAATACTAAAAATATTTGATTACAATTTCAATAAAAAGTAGTAATAAAACATTAGTCAATATCACATCGTATATGTTAGATACTTTATTTACTTAGATCTAATTCAAATTAATAAATAATTCGTATATCTAAAATCTATTAAAAAAAATATCTGACAGGGCAACATGCCAATTAAATTAAAATTCCTCTATGTGGCACTTTAGAATTTTTCCAAATATTCTACATGTTCTATTTTTGGACTCTAGACCCAATTAGCTAATATTATTTGATAGACTTATAGTGATATAGTCAATTAAATGAGCTAGTCTAGGGATCAAGTAGACATATAGAAAAATGGCTCCAAATGATTAACCAATTATTTAATTTTGAATCTATTCCACTAAAAGATCCAAATTGTAGTCCATACTTGTATGACATTAAGGATTTTGATAGTCAACCTATGCCACTTTGTTTCTTTATTTTGTAATCTTTTTTACTATATTATAATTAAATTGTTACCTGGACTGTCCAATCAATTAAATTATATGTTGTACCTTGACACTTATAGGTTTTTTCTAAAGATCATATTTCAACAATCTCTAATATGAAATTTAATTTATAATAAATGTTGGCATAATCTGACCAAATATTGATTCTCAGTTGAATTTCACTCATTAGCAACTTATTTGGAAAAACATTTATAAATATGAAATTATAATTAATTCAGGATTAAGATTAAAGTAAAAAACAATACATGTAAGATTCAATAAATTTGACAGTCATTTTAAAGTTAATTAAATCTCGTTTATGATTTATTTTAGTGAGACAAACTACACCAGTGAATTCGTACATGAACAAGATAAATCATTCGATGAATTTATAAGAATTAGTTTTGGTTGTTCATTTTTGGTATGTGGTTTTTGAGAAAGAATTTGGCAGAAGCAAAAGCAAGAAAAAAATATCACGTAAAAAATCTATTCCTGCTCTTTCTTGAGAGAAAAACCCAGAAAGAAAAAGTCTAAGGTTTTCTTGTGTGGTTCAAATTCAAGAAGAATTCTATAGATAGAGAAATCAAAGTTAAGTCAAGGAAAATTCATTTTCAGTTTTCTTTGATGTTGATTTTAGTGGTCATCTTTGATAATCTATTTAATTATAGTAGTGCACAAGGTGTCCACTTGCCTAGTGCAGTCAATACTGAGTTATAGTCAGGAATATTTTTTGGTAACGGAATTCATCATCAAGATCTTATGTTAGAGTCACCACAAATTTGATTGAGGTTTGATTTCTATTTCTAACTTCTATATTTTATGAATGGGTCCATCGTATGGGATAGTTGTATCCCAGAAAGGATTTGTCAACTTTGCTGATCTCAACATGCATCTCTCTCTATGATGGTACGATTCATCTGTTCTGGTATACGACCATGCCGAGTCCCATGTTTAAAGTAATAATCTCTAAACTCATGGGAAGAATATTCGCCTCCATTGTCTTATCAGAGACACTTCAGTGGCATCCTTTTTTTTTTTCTTTCAACCATAGCATGGAACTATTTAAGAGTTGTAAGCACCTTGTCTTTTGTTTTCCATAGATACATCTAAACCTCTCTAGAGGCATAATCTATAAAGGTTACAGAATATTTAGCTGGTCCTAGGCATTCTACTTTTATGGGACCATAAACATTAGAGTATACTTGTTCTAACACTTTCCTTCTCCTAACAAAGAAACTTCTAAACGAAACTCTATTTTGCTTTCCAAATAAGAAATATTCGTAAGAATCAGATAGAGTATATTTCTCCAAAGGAGTAAACTTCTTTTTTGCAAGGAGTTGTAGTCCCTTTTCACTCATATGGCCAAGCTATTTGTGCCATAAATTTCGTGAAAAACAGACCACGACATTTACTCTGTTTACGAAAGCCTTCCCTTTTGTTTTGTATAATATGCAATACAGCTTTCCTTTTGCAATGATCATTGATCCTTTGTAGAGTTTTTATTTTCTGTTGCCAAAATGACTCCTGTAGCTTTGCTCATTTCAGGCATTCACCGAGACTATATTGAGGCGTAACTCTAAAACATGCCTTACATCTTTCAATATCAGTTGGCAACCAATGTTTGTTTGAATACAAACATCTCCAATTCTGACAATGTTGGAACATGCAGAATTTCCCATCTTTACAAGACCAAAGTCACTAGCTTTGTATGTAGTAACTTTTTCTTGTTAGGAATGATATAAAAAGAAGCTCTTGAATCTACCACCTGCTCGACCACATTGTCTTTGACAAGTAAGAACTCATCTTCAAGCAATACACTTACTTCTCCTTCTGTGGCTATTGTTGTTGTCGTGTTGCTATCTCCTTTTAGCTGAGCATTTTCTTGCTCTTTTCTCTTTAAAATTTGGCAGTTTTTCTTTACGTGGCCTGTCTTTCCATAATGATGGTAGCTAAAACTTTTGCTTCTCAATTTCGACCTCCTTCTGGGCTTGTCGTTTTGATTTCTCCCTCCTTGATTTTTGTTTCGCCTCTTGTCCTATGTAACAAGGGCTTGTGACACTCTACCTCATGCCTTATTCTGCTTTTTGAATGATATGAAGGCTTTTGCTACAACTTGAAACTCTAACTGTTACAGATGTGGAGCCAAATCAAGTCGACACCCCAGCACAAAGGAAGAAAACTGGAGAAAAATGCATCCTCAGAAGGCAAAGAGCCAGCGCCGCGGCTCTGGCAGAAGAGCGCTACGGCGCTGGGGCGAGGGCGCCTAGGCGCCAAGTGGCGAGCTCCTAGGCGCCAGGCAAAAGAGGCCGAGGCGTCGTGTGGAGGGCGCCGCAGCGCTCGTTTCGAACGAGCGCCGCGGCGCTGACGCGCTGTGTTGTGCGATGTTTTTTGAGTCAGAGTCGGATTCAAAGGCCCTAAAAAGGGGAAACAACTAGGGTTTCCTATTAGTTACTATTTTTCTCCTCCTTTGGTTATAAATAGACACAAGGTGGCTAGGGTTGGGTGTGTGAAAAGTGTGTGAAAATTGTGAGTGACATAATTTTGTGAGAGGTAAAATTCTTGAGAGCTCCATCCTTGAGAGAGAAAAATTCCCACAGGGTGCTAGATAGAAGAGAGTTTTGGTAAGCACAATTTGAGAGTGTGTGAGAAACTGCTCTTGTAATCTGTAATCTCCTTCATCATAGTGGAATCTGCAAGCGGCAGAAACAGGACGTAGTCTCAATTTTGGACGAACCTGTATAAAAATTTGGTGTCTCTTTTTCTTCTTTTCTCCTATTTATTTTCTGCAATTGTTCATTCTTGCGATCCTTGGAATTAAGAGTAGCCTAATTCCCCAACAACTGGTATCAAAGTGGAGGTTTTGATCAAGAACGATGACTGGAGAAGAAGGTATGGCAGCCGGTATCACCAAATTTGATGGTTCAGATTTTTCCTATTGGAGGATGCAAGTTGAAGACTATCTCTATAGCAGAAAACTGCACTTGCCCTTGGGTAATAAGCCCGAAGGCATGAAGGATGAGGAGTGGAATCTCCTTGATAGACAGGTGCTCGGTGTGATCCGTTTGACCTTGTCAAAGAACGTTGCCCACAACATTGCGAAGGAGACTACTATAGCAGAGATGATGAAGGCTCTGTCAGAGATGTATGAGAAGCCCTCAGCCAATAACAAGGTACATCTCATGAAGAATCTTTTTAATTTAAAGATGTCTGAAGGTGCCTCGGTGATAGAGCACCTGAACAGTTTCAACACCGTCCTGAACCAATTGGTCTCGGTAGAGATTAAATTCGATGATGAGATCAATGCTCTAATCCTCTTGGCCTCGTTACCGAATAGCTGGGAACCCATGAGGGTGGCCATTATAAATTCTCTTGGGAGTGCAAAATTGAAGTTTGTTGATGTCAGAAACTCTATTCTGGCATAAGAAGTTCGCAGGAAGGACTCAGGAGAAGCCTCTTCGTCGAACTCGGCCCTTAATGTTGATAATAGGGGCAGGAAACTTGACAAGCAATCCAACAGAGATAATGGCAGGAGAGGCAAGTCGAGGAATGGGAGAAGCAAGTCTAGGAATGGTAGGACCATGGAGTGTTGGAACTGTGGGAAGATGGGCCACTTGAAAAAGAACTACAGGGCTCCAAGGAAGAACGAAGACAAGACTAATGATGCAGCCAACGCCGCCACTGAAGAGCAACAGGATGTCTTATTCTTGCCAGTTGATAGTTCTTTTGATTCGTGGGTGATAGACTCAGGAGCATCATTCCACACCACTACACACCGTCATGTCCTGTAGAATTATGTTGCCGAAAATCATGGTAAGGTTTATCTCGCTGATGAAGAACCTTTGGATATTGTTGGCATTGGAGATGCCAGTTTAAAAATGCCTAATGGGTCTATGTGAAAGATTCATAAGGTGAGACATGTTCCCAAACTAATGCGCAACTTGATTTCGGTGGGGCAACTAGATGATGAAGGACAAAAAGTGACCTTCAATTGTGGAGGTTGGAAAGTCACTAAAGGAGCGATGGTAGTTGCTCGGGGATGCAAGGCTAAAACTCTCTACATGAACTCAGGTTGCAAAGATACCCTAGCAGTTGCTGATTCTGCTACCAATACCGAGCTATGGCATTATAGGCTTGGTCACATGAGTGAAAAGGGTATGAAGGTGCTTCACTGCAAAGAAAAACTGCTGGGTTTGAAAACTGTTGATCACAGTTTGTGTGAAGCCTGCATCTTTGGTAAACAGAAGAGAGTGAGTTTCTCAAAGATGGGTAGAGAGCCTAAGTCCAGGAAATTGGAGCTAGTTCACACTGATGTGTGGGGGCCTACGCTGATGACTTCCCTTGGTGGCGCTAACTACTATGTGACATCCATAGATGACTCAAGCAGGAAGGTATGGGTTTACTTTCTGAAAAATAAATCTGATGTCTATGATGCTTTCAAGAGATGGAAAGCCATGGTGGAGAACGAGACAGATTTGAAGGTAAAGTGCTTGCAGTATGACAATGAGGGAGAGTACCTAGATGAAGATTTCAGGCGGTACTATGCTAAGAATGGGATAAAGATGAGGAAGACCATTCCAGGGAAATCACAACAGAATGGGGTAGCTGAGAGGATGAACAGGACTTTAAACGAGCGTGCTAGAAGCATGAGGTTACATGCAGGGCCGCCAAAGATGTTTTGGGTTGAGGCAAGTAACACAGCCGCTCATCTGATCAACAGAAGTCCATCCACACCGCTGAAGTTCAAGCTACCGGAAGAAGTCTGGAGCCATAAATAGGTTGATCTCTCTTACTTGAGAGTGTTTGGTTGTGTTTCCTATGCACACATTGATTCTACTGCTAGAAGTAAACTACATGCCAAGTCAAAGAAGTGTTTTCTGGTTAGCTATGGCGGACTTGAGTATGGTTATCGTCTCTGGGATGACCAAAGTCGAAAGATTATCAGGAGCAAGGATGTGATCTTCAATGAATGTGTTCTGTACAAGGACAGAAACAGCACTGACTCCAGGGGTCAGGTTCTGAAGATAAGAAGCCTGAGGTGATTCCATTGAAGGATCTTCCTGAAGTAGAGGTGCAAAATCCAAATGTTGAAGACCAGGAAAACATAGCTCCAGAAGAAAACCAGAGGACTCCTGCCACACCACTGCAGAGATACTCCCCAACTCTGCATTATATCTTGTTGACCGACAGAGGTAAGTCAGAGAGCTTTGATGAAGCCGTGGAGGCTGCAGATTCGGTCAAGTGGGAGTTAGCCATGAGGGACGAGTTGGATCAGACATGGCAACTGGCAAAGTTACCACAGGGTAAAAAGTCCTTGCACAACAAGAAGGTATACCGGGTAAAAATTAAAAGTGCTAGCAGCAGACGGTATAAGGCAAGGTGGGTGGTAAAAGGATCCAGAGATATGCTCACCAAGATGGATTCGATCGAGAAACTGAAGTTGTGCGCAACTTTAGTTGGACTTCTCCAAAAGGCGTGAGAAGTCGTTGCCGCTGCAGTGGGAGACATGGTGATTGATTAGTCTCCAAGTGGAAGATTGTTGCAGATGTGGAGCCAAATCAAGTCGACACCCCAGCACAAAGGAAGAACACTGGAGAAAAATGTGTCCTCGGAAGGCAGAGAGCCAGCGTAGCGGCTCTGGCAGAAGAGCGCTGCAGCGCTGGGGCGAGGGCACCTAGGCGCCAGGTGAAGAGCGCCTAGGCACCGAGACAAGGGCGCCTAGGCGCCAAGTGGCGAGCGCCTAGACGCCAGGCAAAAGAGGCCGAGGCGTTGTGTGGAGGCCGCCTAGGCTCCAGGAGCAAAGCGTCTAGGCGCTGCAGGGGGCGCCGCAGGGCTCGTTTCGAGCGCCGCGGCGCTGACGCGCTGTGTTGTGCGATGTTTTTTGAGTCAGAGTCGGATTTAAAGGCCCTAAAAATGGGAAACCATTAGGGTTTCTCATTAGTTGCTATTTTTCTCCTCCTTTGGTTATAAATAGACACAAGGTGGCTAGGGTTGGGTGTGTGAAAAGTGTGTGAAAATTGTGAGTGGCATAATTTTGTGAGAGGCAAAATTCTTGAGAGCTTCATCCTTGAGAGAGAAAAATTCCCACAGGGTGCTAGATAGAAGAGAGTTTTGGTAAGCACAATTTGAGAGTGTGTGAGAAACTGCTCTTGTAATCTGTAATCTCCTTCATCATAGTGGAATCTACAAGCGGCAGAAACAAGACGTAGTCTCAATTTTGGACGAACCTGTATAAAAATTTGGTGTCTCTTTTTCTTCTTTTCTCCTATTTATTTTCTGCAATTGTTCGTTCTTGCGATCCTTGGAATTAGGAGTCGCCTAATTCCCCAACACTAACTACTCCTTTCCGTAAGTAAGAGTGGTGATGAGGTGATCATATGATGAAGGGAGAGTTGCCATGAAAAGTACTGCTTACTCTTCACCACTAAATCTTACCTAAAATTTTGACATTTGGGATACCATGCCATTGAGACTGCTCAAATGTTGTAACATGTCGGTATTCTCTAGCATTCTGGTACAACTCCTTCCACAAGTAAAACTTGTTGGAAAGATTCTTAGACATGTATAATTTTTATGAGCATACCTCAAGTAATTATTGTGCAATTTTTCAGAGATTTGGATCGGAGGGCGCCAGTTGTATTCTTTTTAGTGAACACAAATAAGTTGAAAATATCATTTTTCATGCATTTTAATTTTTGCAGATTCCAAGAGTGTTAAGTTTTTGCTTTAGTGACGACATATATCATCGCTAAATAACTTATTTAAACACACCGTTTTCTTTCATAGAATAACAACGACATTTGTCATTGTTAAAAGGTTAGCCCTAAAATACCCCCTGCACCTTTCTTCTTCCTCTTTATTTCTTCCCACTGCTTCACCATTCTTTCTTCTCCTTCCCCGTTTTTGCCTCTCTACCGTGGAAGCTCTCCTCTTGCTATCCATTTTATTTTTTTCCCTTTTTTTTTTTTTTTCCTTTCTTTCGCTTTTTTTGCCCTTCTTTCTTCGTTGGCAGTGATTCTTAGTCTCTATAATTTTTTTGGTATGAAGAGTTGTTTCTTTTTTGGTGATGAATCTGTCAATTATCAGTGGACGTGGTGATTAGGAGGGGGACAAGAAGGCCGTGGATAACTCAGCAGAGATAATTAGTGATACATGTTAATTAGTTGGTATTAATAATGGACATTAAAATGGAAAATACATAATCTTTTTGACCTTGATATTACTCCTATATTTCAAGCATTGATAGACTATCCTGCCCAAGACCGATACAAGGAGTGGAAAAATGGCCCGCATGATTTTTTTTAAGGAAAATGAAGGCGTTCAGAATGTTGTGGCCATAAAGAGAGGTCGTCCTGCAATTGTCAGGTCACTAGCACGTCAGGAAGCATGTTGTGGCCGTTTCTGTAGTGAAGCTTTTTCATCTAAAGATATGCATTTTTTTAAATCATACATGTATCATAATGTTTCTAATTACATAAATTTGAAATTATCTTATAAAAACAGTCGCAAACAAACTCTAACAATCACAAAAGTTCTCCCTATTCAAGCTTTCATTGTACACAATGATACGCCAACTTAAGACAACAAAGGGTAATAAATCATTAAAAAAGATAATTATAATAAATTAATATCATCATAAAAATATTATTCTAATCTTGGTTTTTTTTTTTTTTAAAGAGAAATTCGAAGATGGGTCAACCACAATCTATTCTTGACAAGCGGCGTCAATGCTCCATACGTATTCGGTGGGAAATGGATCAACGGAGCTGCTAAAGCTAGATATGTGAGAACATATTAAGTTACTTTTAATTATTTTTTTAATTTTTCTTCACTGTATTTTGTCAGCATAACAAACTTTATTATTATTAAATGCGTAGGATCAAATGGTCGAGGCACCAACGCAAACTCAAGCTTCGGGCTCATCTTTAGTATCTCAACCTATGGACGAAAAGGCGATAATAGAGAGTGTGCTTGGATCCTATCAAGGCCATATAAAGGGGTGGGTCAGAAATTGCCCCAAAAAGTTCTCTAATGGTTGTTGCTACTTCTTCCATATCAACTGCATCTCCATCGCAGGGACCCGATCCATGTAAGAGGCAGTGGATGGATGCTAACCATCGCTACCGAATGAAGATGGTTGCCCCCTCCAAATGCCGTTTCATGATCCTAACGAAGATGATTGAAATAATGATCGATCCCACCAACTTAATAGATTACTTTGTTTTTAGGAGATGACTTTTATTGATATTTCATACTTGTGACTTGGCATGTATTATGTGTTCTTCCTTTTTTATTATGATATTAATATTTCAAATCTTATTTTATTATGTTTTAGTACATTACTAGTTTATATTAAATTTAATAAACTTGTTAAAAAATATGTCATTTGGAAATTGTAAATAGGAAAAAAATTAATGAAAATAATAATAATAATAATAATAATAATAATAATTTGTAAAAATAATAATAATAACTCAAAAAATTAAAACCAAAGGTCAATATATGATGTCGGCAAGTCTTTTTGAATTCTAGATCGAGCTATGATATTTTTAGCTGTAATATTTTAGCGACGACATTAAGCGACAGCTTTGGACGCTTTGAGGACAACTTTTGCCTTTGCTGAAAAGATTCTTTCTCGTAGTGGTGCTTTTCTTTGAGACACGGATGTTGTGCCTTTTTATGCGTTCTAGAATTCCTAAGAACCCGAAGAAAAATACATTGTAAATGTTTTCTTTTACGTTGCAAAAAGATATTTTTTATTAATTGTGTGAATCTAAAATTGATATCTTATTATTGCAAATTATTTTATATAAAGAAGATGTTGCCAATAAATACTCACAAATTAATTAGACTTTATATTTTATATATTTAATCTCCATGAATTCTGGCTTTTAACCATACAATAACATGAAGCATGACATCTAGCAAATGTACCACTGAACTTGTATTCAACAACTTTTATAAGTGTCATGGAATACCTTCAGCGACATTTTTTAAATGTCATTGAAGACTCTATTGTAGTTATTTGCATTGGAAATAGTCCAAGATTTACAAAAAAAAAAAAAAATTTGATTAGGTTTTTTCTTTTTGTCAATAATGGTTACTGCCATATACTTCAGTTTAACTAATGGATCGAACTCTAATATAAAAGGCTGATCAATTTATCACGAAACTGATTAATGCAGTAGCATAAATTTAATAGCTAATTAATAAATGAAAATCGACGGAGAGGCAATACAAAATTTTTACGAGCGGCTAGATAAATTATATACGCATTTTAAATTAGTGAGTGATCATTGGGTCAAATTCAAGTGCGAATTATTGGAGAAAGATCAGATAATCTCCACAACCAAATACAAACTCTCCGACCTTCTTTCGTTTAGTTAGTTAGTTACGCATCGTGCAATTTTTATGACCATTAATTTATTTTGGTGAAATTCTAGAACATTATAATCACCCTACAAAACAACCCAGTTGAAGCTTTTTTCCTCTCTTGATAAACTAAAAGAAGACAATTAGTACTGTTTGTGTCAATCATATAACAACAAAAACCACGACGAGGACAATAATAATAATAATAACAATAATAATAATAAAGTTACAATTTACTTGATTGATATGCATCCTTTTCTCAAATCTATTATATACCAAGTCATATATCTTCATAAAAGAGTACCCGACACACCCCTAAGATGCTTCAATTTTTGGCTAATTAAGCTACCTACCTTCCAGAAAACACCACACCATCTTACAAGAAAATGGAGAAGAAAAAATAAAAAAAAATACATATATTATCATGAAAACTAAAGAAGCATAAAATATTCTAAATTTCGAACTTATCAAAATCCACTTCCCAATTAGACGTACGCAACCAAACAAAAACACATCGTTCAAGCTGCTTTACCACCCAAGAAAAACACTCGTCAGCACGGTTTTTGTCATAAGCGATGCCTTCAACAATTTCAACCCCTACATATCAAAAAAATAAATAAATAAATGAAAAAGTCTAAGAATCAACTGGGCTTAGTATAATTATAATAGAAAATATAAAAGAGGGCTAACACTCGTTTTGTACCTCATTGATGCCTACCGAAACAGTCCTCTCCTGAAGGGCATCAATCTCCTTAACATTGAACGTGTTAAGAATTGAAATGGTTGAAATAGTTGACATAGGCTTCACTTCGAGATCATCCATTATCATATACGTGACCACGCCTTGCACAAACCCTCCCTCGCCCTCGCCGTCCCGCTTGAATTTGTCAGCCGGTGGTGCGACATAGGGCAGCTCGATGGAAATCTGATTGTTACAACTAGGACAAGTAGCCCGCGGATCTTCGGACGCATGCTGTTCTTTGCATGTATTTGTGCGACTGCTATAATATGAGTCATTATAATAAACATTGCGTTGGTTATTCGAAGTTCGGCTGCAGATGTAGACTTTTTTGGTGGTGGATGTTTGGTCGTTGGTAAGCAAAAAAGAAGTTGATAAACCACCAAGATTTGGTGAGCTTGGTTTGAGAAGTGTATCCTTGTCAACATTTGGTTGCATATAAGTGTCACTTAGATTTTCAAAGCTCTCATAAAGCCTACCGAGAGATCCCACCATGCCATTGCTGGACAGAAGTGAAGAGAAAATCCGCGAAGTCCTTACCAGCTTCGGCAAAAAGGACTCTTTGCCCCTTTGAATCTATCAGAAGCTTCAATGTGACCGTGGATTTTGAGCTTGCCATTAGTAATATTGCTCTTCCTTAATTGAGAGTTTATAATTTGGTAAATATATATATCAACAACATATTGTACAAGTTCGTTTTTATGTGTGTGTATAAATATAGATATTGATCGGAAGGTCTGCAGGAAAGGGAAAAGACGAATATGCCTAATTACTGCGTCATTAATAAGATTCAAAGTATGTGCAATGATTTCACGCGTCGATTGAGTTACACTGCAATAGAAACCATATTAATTGAAATATATATAATAGTGCGTTTCCGAATACCTGAAAAGCCAGAGTTGAATGATAAGACCAAATTAAAAAGAAATGGTCAAGAAACATCTAGAATATTTATGCATACATATATTGTAATATTATTTCATATATATTGTTAATTGAAAATATTTATGTAGTTGGATAAACTAAATTTTGAAAGTCAGTTGAAATAAATTACTTTTAACTTTTCAGAAACACTAATTAAGATGGATTTTGACTAAATTTTGAAATTTTCTCTAAGGTTAATTGGTGACACTTTAAAATGTAACTAAAGCTAAATTTTAGTGATATGTTTAACTTCTTGTTAGAATTAATTTATAGTAAATTATTTTTTTTGATTACTTTTGAGTGACATTTTCAAGAAATTCCATAAGGACTTTTTTATTTTATTAATTGTTGACATCAAAATGTTACTATAAGCTTTTCAAAAAAAAAAAAAATGTCACTATTAGCTTTCTTTCCTTACATTTTCAATTAAAAAAAAAACTATTAACTACTTTATGAAATTTAGAAATACTACTCCATGTTTTTCTAGTTTATGAAAGTTAAAAATACTCCTTCATGTTTATTTATAAATCTCTTTTTCCTCTGATGATCTACGATTCAGAACGAAAGTCATCTAAAATGTGCTGCTAGTTGGCCCGTACGTAGGATATGTTGCATGCATATATCTATATATGTATATAGAAAATATATATCTCACATTTAAGTTGCAGCTCCTTACTCAACAAAAAGAGAGAGAGTGTGACAGCTCAATTTTAACAGCAAAATCAGGCCATATAACTTATCCTTTAGCATGACATGGAACTAAACAAACAAAACGGAGTAATAACAAAACCCCTATTCAAACATCGTCATACGTACGTAGTCTCGACAACATAAGATGACATTTTCCCAAAAGAGTATTAAGCAAAAAACTAAACTAACACGAGTTAGTTTTTCACTTTGGCATTTCAAAGGTCCTATGCTCCCGCATCACCGGTAAACACAGTGGTCAAAACTTTCTTGCAAGAGGCCTGCAGCAGCTTCAAGCCCTACCAAAAAAAAAAATTATAATCATGTTCAAGACAAAACCAATATGCATAATGCACTTCTAATTAATTTGTTACAAGCTACCCATTTTTACTATTAATTTGTTGGTACTTTGGTCTTATATTTATACGGACACAGACAAACAAAAACAACCCAATGTAATATAGCAAGCAAGATATGTATATAAATATTTCTAAAAGCAAATTAGTTATGTTAGCTCATCTAGTCATATAATGCATGCAAAAACCACAGCAAATTAAAGCATATAATATACCCCAATCATGGTTACATCAAAAATCCTCTCCTCGAGCACTCCCGCGTCCTGAATATTGAACTTGTTGAGCAAAGTAATGCCAGAAATGGTGGACATGGGCTCCACCAGAAGATCGTCCATGATCATATACGTCACCACTCCTTTCACAAATCCACCGGTCGAGTACTCCACATAAGGCACCTCCACATTCATCCTTTTCCGGCACTCGGGACAAACAGTCCTCGGATCATTGATCACGTTAGTACAGTGATCCTCGCCCAGACATATGTACAACTCTTTCTGAACTTGCACGGATTCGTTTTCTTCGGACAGAAGAAAAGGGACGTCTTTATCTGCGGCTTTCGGCGAGGACAGCTTTCGGCTTGAACAGGGAGTCCTTGTTCTGGTTCGGCTGAATGTATGTTTCGCTGAGGTCTTCGACACTCGTGTAGAGGTTTCCTATGCAATCAACCATGGCGTGCTTGGTCAGGAGACTAATGACAGTGCCGATGGGGAGAGACAGGAGGTAAAACAGGAAATCGACGAAGTCTTTACCGGCTTCGGCTAACAAAACTTTTTTGCCTTTCTTGTCGACGAGAAGTTTCAGGGTCGTTTTATTGGATGCAATAGCACTCATGGACACTTATTAGGTGGTTTAGAGATTTTGGCTTGGCAAGCAGGGATTCTGTTATCAGGCCATTTTGACTTAAGATGTGTCGTTTATAATCAACATTCTAGTTCTGATCTCTTTCTTGTTTATATATTTTGCTGCATGCATGCCAAGTGTCGAGAAGATACGGAAATCAAATGATCATATTTTGTTTGAACAAGTAGTTTATGAATGATTATTTCCTAGCTGGTTATGATCGACATCCAGATTTGAAGTAAATGCTTGCGTGATATGGTAAAGAAAATAGGGAATCAATGAAGTACGGCGGTTCATCTAAATAAGTTGATAAATATTATTGATTTTTGATTGGTGGATGTAGAGGTGGAGGAGAAGTGACGTACATGCCTGAGGACTTGGATCTAACGGTCCATAAAAAGATTAACCTTCTTTTCTTTCTGCTGTAATGAAGTGCGCGACTTTTAATGTTCCTATGTTATATGTTTATAATCTCAACAAGCCACAAGCATGAGGAATTATTTAGTACATCAGATGCATTATGTTATTTTACTTTACTAATATGGTACATTCGATGTATAAAAACTTGGCATTTAGACACTATTTTTTTGTCACTTTATTGTAATTAAGTTTCTCTTTGTTAATGTATATCACATTAATTATGCATTTAAATCTACTCTAATTATTCTATTTAAATCCTTTTTATTTTTTATTTTATTTAAATATTTATTTTATCTACTTTTTCTTTTTTTGAACGTCGAAGGCATTCTCAAAATAAATAAATAAATAAAAGAACTTGTTCGACTGTTGCTCTTCCCTGAAGCATACGTTCTACTCTATCACACTAAGTCCAGCATATCCGATTGTTTCACAAGGAGAAGAGGTCTAGCAAATCGTTGAAGAAGGTGTTTCACAAGGAGATAAAATTTCAACACTTATCAACATGTAAATTGAAAAGGCATTTTACACCCATAATATCTACTTAAGTTTTTTTTTTTCAAGAAGATTTTGTTTTTTCTTTTCGTGATATTTCTTTAAGACAGTTTTTTTTCCCTAAAAAATCTGGGCGCACCTCCATTTGAGGAAATCGTATGAGTATATGTTTTTCTTTGTCATGGGTATAAGTTGTTTATATTTGTATTTTCCTTTAAAGTAAAATAATAAATAAATGGGATTTAAATAACATAATTAGGTTGGATTTGACTGTATAATTAATAAAATATACATTAGGAAAGAGAAACTTAATTGTAAAAATTTGATAAAGAAATAATGTCTAAATGATGTGGTGCACAAAGTCTATTGGATAATTCCTCCATAAGCATAAACACCATATTTAAACTAGATGCATGCTACTGTGCATTCTTCTTTTGTTAAGGGAAAATTGCATTGTGAATTAGAAAAATACAATCGCCAATGCTGACACAAACTCAATGATCCCAAAACACTCGAAAACTTGACCTCAAATAACCAGTACCACTGATAAATTCGAATAAAACACTTAAAGGGTCGAAACGCATGTTAGATTCCAAGATTGAAAAACTAGAAGCATGCCATATATCGAGGATAAAAATAACTCTTTTAACAAAACTACTATAATCAATAGAGAAGTCCAATCGATTCAGTTCAAAAGACCTACATATTAGGCCACCTACAACACTGTATAAAGGCAATTCTAGCTGACTAAATAAACAACCTACATCAAAGAATGAGGACACCATTCTTATAGTTTAAGCACGTCATTTTTAGACAAACATGATTTAAAAGAAAAAACCCATAAAACACGACTGATGCACTTCCAGTGATAAGACAACCACCAAGATCAGAGAGAGTAGGATAACCCACAAAGGAATGGATAGAGGCAGCCGCCAATGGATCATCAGCCAAGTAGCACGTGGGGGAATCGAGCCTCTAATGCCACCCATCGATAGGGGTGTTCAAAAAATTGGCAAATCGTTAAATCCAAGCCAACCAAGCCACATCATCAAGTTTTCTTTTTTTGGATTTTTAAGCGTTTTGGATAGTTTTTTATATAGAAAACTTTAAGTGGTTTGGTTAGCAGTTTGGAGTCACAAACTGCCCATCAAACCGCGTAATATAAAATTTTTATTTTTAAAATATTTTTATATGAGTAATGCTAAATACATCAATTTTAATCTCAATTTTTATCTTAACTTTTGACTTATCATTAATTTATTAATGGTTATAATTAATTGATGAGACAATTTTTTAAACACCTAAAAGTGAAAACATGATAACTCACTAGTTAGTCCATAAGTTGATATCAAACTTGGTATCCCTAATATTTTCTTTTTATAAGTTAATTGTTATTATTTTTTCTATGAGTTATTTTTCATTGGTTATTAAGAGGTTCTACACGTGCAAATAAGGATGTTGGTAGGAGGATAGGTCTATCAATAAAAGTGACAAAGTTCAATCTAAGTTTAAAGTTTAATTATATTGTTTTATTTTATTTAGTTGTATTTACTCTTTACTTTGGATGTTGGCTTGTAACTTGTAATTAATTTGTAACTTATAGATACAAACAAAATTTGAAGGGTAGATTTTGATTTGTGTTACTGCAAACCATCAATTTGGTTGTTAGTTTTGTACTAAAACTTTGAATGTTGAACTTTTAGACATTTTATAAAAAAGAAAAGAAAAAAAGAAAATATTGAAAAACATTTTAACCTTAAGCTCAAATTACCCAAACCAAGCCATCTAAAGCATTTATGAGTGATCTGGTTTGATTTTGTTTTTATCAAAAATATCAAACCATCTAAACCACCTAAAAAGAAAATTCATGTTTAATTTGGTTGGTGATTTGAAAAAAAAAAAAAAAAAAAAACCGCATGCGAACACTCCTACCCGCCGATATGGCCACATATCCTACTAAGAGAGCCACCACACTGAGGGAACCAAAGCACCATAGTTTCAGACTTATCAGAATGTCAGTGCTCCAAAAGGGATGGCTATGATGATGGCGAACACCACCTCTCCGAGAATCCAAGCTCCACATGAAGCCGACCTTACCCACCACCATTACCTCTAGCAGAGCCTACGTGTGGCTTGAGAACCTACATTCAGGGCCAGGAGTCCAACGAACCTCCCAAAGGCGGCCCTGGACTCAAAGGTGGAGGGAGGTGCGACCTAATAGGGACATATGCCCCCTTGGATCTCTGAGAATTTCTTTTAAGTCCCCTTAAGTTTTGTCTTTTTTAAAAATATACATGCATAATTTTTAAATTTTTTAATGTTTGCTCCCCTTATCTAACAAAAATTAAAAATATATCTCCAATAATATAATTTCGTATACCCTTTATTTATTAGAGGTGATACCACAAAAATCTTTTCTTGAATGTACCATTAAAATGATTGTTCTTAAATGTGCCCCTACTTAAGCTTTTCTTACAGAATCCTCTCCATTGCATTCTACTTGTCTACTCACATATAATATTCAATCAAAAATATGTTTTGATTAAGATATGTATTTCAACTCAATATTTTTAATTTTTTGTACTAAACTAAACACTCGAGAGGATAAGAAATTATAATACTAAACTTTTTAAAAAAATTTATATTGACATTTCAGAAAATTCAATATACTACATGCGTAACATATGCTTCCAAGTATTTGCTAATATTAGGAAGTAATATTCTAAGGACTTTTTTACATTTTCATGCTCTTAGCTTATGCCTCCCAAATAAAATATAGCTCCGCCATTGTCTGGACTCCTTATATAGTAAAAATATTCGTACATATTGTTTTGTAGCAATTAATATAACGAAACATGAATACAAAAACAAGAGTTCTAAGGTACGGATTGTCAAAAACCGTCTTTGATTTTTACTCTCCTTTTGTCTGCTAGGGTTTCTTTAGCCCTCTCTCTTAGTCTATTCATTTAACTGACACCCTTGGGCTAGAGGCTATCGTCATAGCTCGGTGGCTTCAGTTTTCCAGTCTAAAAGTGATCTTAGGGTCTCACAGCGATACCCTATCGATTTCTTTCCCTAGATCTCGTTTTTCCTGAGGCGAATCTTGATGGATGGGAGGGTGGCTTCGCCGAACTCTGGGCTTTTTCTTCCTGACTTTTGCCAACTTTTCGATGAGGTCGGGCTTTACCTTTCTATCGTGCTGATTTGTGGGGGTGGCTCAATAGTTTCAGCGGCAGTTGACAGGGGCTAGGTGGGCAGTTGTATTGGGTGGTTGTCTCCGACAATAACATGATTCTATAGGTGATTGTACTCGAGTTAAAAAGTTTCCTTACCCTGGTGGTGCTACCCGATTCCGGGGTTGCGTGTTGTTGAGGTGGAGACGTTGGTCTATTTGGTTGGTGCCTCTCCCAAACTGCTTGCCATCCCTTTTGTAGTGTCTTGCTTCCTACAAAGCTCCATTCTCTAGCTTCAGGCACTGTGATTTTGAGTTTTGTTGCCTTCGGCGTGTGCATGAGGTCGAGTCTCTCATCTGGTTGTTTTGTTCATTTTGTTTGTTTTAAATAAGGATCTGTGTCTGTGTACCTGTGTCTTGTAGGGTCTTTGTTGTTTTATTGGTGATTCGATTGCACTGATAGTTCTGGTCTGTATTGAGGGTCATGCCTTGTCTTCAAGGTTTGTTGGAATGGAATTTTACTTCTAAAAAAAAAAAAGAAAAAGAGAGCTATAGTTAAACACTTTACTTATTTGGTGTCAGCTAGTTATAATAGTGGCTTAAGTCTAATGAATCATAGTCTTTTAATATTTATGACAAATTATTTGTAGGAAATTAAATTGGTTTCTATAGTTTTGGGTAAAATCCTTTATCTTATATTGTAACAGAATTTATGCTATTGTGAGACCTTGGTTTTCTAAAAATCAATTTTTTAGACGCTAAATTTCTAATTCTAAAATAAGTAAAAAAAAAAAAAAAAAAAGATGCTAAAGCGTTTATACTTTGCAACTAGTAACGTAAAAGGGGAAGAATAAGCTTTTTTCAAGTTTTACTATTTTTTTTTTTAAGAGAGAGAGACATAGTTTTCAAAGGTACCATTTTTCAATGTATTGCGTGTTACTTTGGTAAATCAGGGCTGATGATTTATTAAACAATTGATGATTTATTGTGATTTACCGTGTGATAATGAGTGATTCGTCGTATTTTATAATAAGTTGGAAAAAATAAAATAGCATTCCACCCACCACAATTTCTTTTTTCTTTTTATGGGAACAGAATTTGGAGGCTAACAACAAAATTTTGTTCTTCAGAAAATAAAATTAGAGGAATATGTTTTAGATATTTTAGAGTGTATATTGAATAGAATACATTAAGATGTATCGCATTCGAACTTGAATTTGAAGAGTTAATATGCAATAATAAACAACTAAAAACTCTTAATTAAAATAAAAACACATCAGCTTCCGTTAGTGAAATGACCTATTACAAACGCAAAATAAACAGCACTCTCTTGTATGTCGAATTTAACAGAAAAGTTTCTTCTAAAAAAAAGAATTAAACATAAAAGCGTCCTCTGATTTAGTCAGACTATGGTCTCTATGCATCAACGACCAAATTTATGATCTTCATGCACAAAAATACTAGATTACCTAGTATAAAAAGATTAAAATATCATCACATACCTCCCAAGCAAAAAACATAGGTAAGAACTGTTTTGGACTGCAAAAATGCTTCCAACAATTGCAAGCCCTATAAATATTAAGGAAAAAAAAAACAAAAAGTCGAATGCTCCAATGATATCAAATAGGAAAAAAAAAAAAATTAGTCATCATAAATAGTCTACAACAAACAAAACTTGATTAAGGGAAACAGAAGAAATGAACCAAACCTCTTTTTTTTCCCTAATGTGGCATACTTCTCCTCGAGCGCGCCAACCTCCATTAACATTGAGCTCATTAAACAAAGCAACAATGTTTGGTAAGGGCTTTACTTCCAAATTGTCCATTACAACATAAGTTATAAGTTACAACACCTTTCACATAACCTCCCTCTCCCTCTCCAAACGACTTCTGATCGAGATCTTTTACTGACGGTGGCGGCACAACGCGAGACACCTTCAGTGTCAGCTCAACGTCACAAGTAGGGCACATTTGTCGGCTGTTGGGCACATAAAATTGCCAATACTTGCAACACCTATAACACACGTTTGTGCTCTTGACTGTCGACGTAAGGCCAGTAGTAGTACTAGTTTTATTGCTCTTGGCGAGGAAAGAAGCGTCACAAAACCGTGGTTGTCAACTGCAGTACTCTTAGGTGTAATCGGGGTTTCCTTGTCAATAGTAGGTTGCAAATGAGACTGGCTCAGATTTTCAACACACTTCTACATGTTTCCTAAAGAACCGGCCATGGTGTTTTTTGACTGTTGGTTTCATAAACCGTTAAAAAAAATTGCGGAAGCTTGGTATTGGTCGAATTGCATATTTAAAAAAAAAAAATCTCAAAAACTTTTTTCTAATAATCTCATTATTAACCATCCGGATAAGATCGTTTCATTTAGAATGTAATGAACCGTGCTATTAATTTTAAATTAGAGATCACAATTTTAATTTTTATATGGACATATATAGATTATTTTACTTCAAGTATTATCCTTATGTATTTAACACTTATATATAATATTTAAAGTCACATTTAAATAATCTAGAATTTTTTTATATTTATAAATCATCTAAAACATGCATGCAAAAAAAATATTGAAAAAATTCCTCAAATTATATTAATAATCAGAAAACATAATACATCTCATTTGTTAATGGGCACATGTCCTAAATAACAAACAGGCAAAGACAGGAGGGTGAAGAGAAAGTCCACAAAATCCTTGTCTGCTTCAGCAAGTAGGACTTTTCGGGTCTCCTTGTGGATTACAAGCTTCAAGCTAAAGTTGGAGTCGGTCATACTGGGCGCTAGCTCTTCTCCGGCATTCATATGATTTTAGTTGTTTGATTGGATGTTCATCCAAACTATTCTCTGGATTACTTGTTAATTGTCATTTCATATATAAATGTACTCATTCGAAGGGGAAGGAAAAAGGCGAAATGAAAGGGACGATAGCTGCAAAGTGCTTGTTTGTTTTTCCATGTTCATTACAATAATCGAAGCCATTTAAGAATCATGCCTCATCCGCTTCTCAAAAGGCAAAAGAAATAAAATAAAAAACAAGTGAAATGAGGAGGGGAAAAGAGCCAAGAATTCTGCAGCCTCAACAAAAAAGACATTCACAATACAATAAATATATATATAAACACTTATACACACACGTGTGTGTGTGTGTGTGTGTGTGTGTATAGGCACATTTGTGTCAAGGATCAATGAATTTGATCACGTTACCTAATTGGTTTCACTAGAAACATGGTAAGGCCGGAGAAGGAAACAAATGATGTCCACCACAGAGTAGTAAACATTACTATGAGAAAACATTGCTCAACATTTGAGAAGTGCAAACAGAAGTGGCCAAGCAGATTTGATCTAGTTCGAATTGGTGAGCTGTAGATCAAGGAAGAGAAGAGCCTTCACTTCATGCTCACAGCTATCCATTTGTTGGCTTTAAACCAGCAGTAGAATAGGGAGACACCATGTTTGATGAATGTGCAAAAATTTTGCACTTGAAGGAAGATAGATAATGACAATATGAGTAAGAACATTAGTTAAAAGCTATTTGCGGACTGTACATGACTGAATTTTGAATGGACTTGTATTGGAATGGAAAATTCTAGCATGGGAAAGTTTGGTTTTGACATTAAACGCTAAATGGAAGTAGTTTTGAGGAGAAAATTCAGTGTGGAGGAAAGAAAGAAGAGGAGAAAGAGTTTGAGATTAGGGTTGTGTATGCAGTGGAATCATGTTCTCTGGGTGCTGTTTTTAATTGAGAACGGAGAGGAGGAGGTGGAGCCGTTGGACCCGGACAATTACAAGGACAGGCACTCAATTGCGGAGATGCAATGAAGAGGATTAAGTATGAAAATCAAGTTCTCAGCTTCTCTTGAGTGTTTTGAGGCTGAAGCTTCGATCAAAGCTTGAGATGGGAGGAGAAAGATTTGAACACTTATCTAAAAAGACAAACATTGACGAGGAACATGATAAATGAAAATCATAATAGAGCTAAATCAAACAGATCAAAGAACGCAAAGTGCACATTGCACAAAAAGAAAAAAGAAAACAAACACATGCATGTTAAAGGGAGATGGTAAGTTTAAGATGCCAAGAGCATCAAAAGTATCTAAACTGCTGTATTTACTACAACCTGATTAAAGGTGGATACTCTGTTAAAAGCAGCAAAAATTTAAGTAAAAGTCAAGCCACTAGTGAACATTTCGAAAATAGACATGCTATAGAAATCCATCACCAACTAGGAAATTCACAAACTACAAAACCCTCTTAACGCCATCTATATTGGAACGACCCTGCTACTTTGTTTCCCCAAGAAAACATCAGTCAGAACCGTCTTAGACTCCAATGATGCCTTCAACAATTTCAAGCCCTACACAACAGAAACACACTGTTCCATGTCAAACCTAATTATCCACAAACAATCTATTGACATATTTATTGACACAACAAAATATATATACCAAACCAACCAAAACTCATGAAATGAAAGCAACAACGAAATTATTGTCTTTTAAGGGGAAAAAACAAAAAAAAAGAAAACAAGAAGTGAGTTTCACTAACGAAAATAATGCCAAACATATGTCAACTTCTGTTTTCCTTGGATTTTAAACTAATGCCAAACAAGCTGTAAGCTAAACAAAGTATAAACAATAAAATACTATAAAGGAGAGAAAACAAAACAAAAGAATTGACACACCTCATCCATACTGAAGGAAACCTCCATCTCCTCAAGATCACCAATCTCCTTAACATTGTACTTGTTAAGCAAAGTAATGCTTGATATAGTGGACATAGGCTTGACTTCCAAATCATCCATGATCATATAAGTTACCACCTCCTTCACATAGCCACTCCCACCAGACGACGACGAGGCCTGCACAGCCTGCTTCACAAAGGGCACCGCGGTAGACATCGTGCGATTACAATTGGGACACCTATCCTGCGGATTGTAGGTCACAAAGCAATTGCATTTCCCACAATTGAACACACTCGGAGCCTGATCATCAGCATTGTCGGGCAACGCCAGCAGCGTCGCGGCACCATCAAAAACGATCAACGTGGGCTTAAGCAGGGTGTCCTTTTTAGTCTCTGGTTGTATGTAAATGTCACTGAGGTTTTCAAAGCTTCAATAGAGATTTCCGAGACTGCCTACCATATCATTGGTGGAGAGAATCCTCGTGACTGTGCCAATGGGCAGAGACATGAGCGAGAGAAGGAAGTCAACAAAGTCTTTTCTGGCTTCGGCAAAGAGGACCCTTTTCCCTTTGGTGTCCACTAAAAGCTTCAGACTCATGCTGGGATTAGGGGTCGCTGTCATGTTGCAGTTTGTTTCTTCTTCTAATCTTTAGAACTTTGAGTTACTGTTTACGCAAGATAAAGATGACCCAAGAAATTGAGAACGATGAAAATGAAGGTTAAACAATTTCTTCTTGTTGTTGATTAAGCTAAATTGGTAAGGTTCGATTTTTTTTTTCCCTCATTTTTGCTTTGTATCAAAAATTTTCGTGATTGTAGAGTAAAGGGAGTGATTCTAGGAGAAAAATGAGCGATTCATTCCTTGAGATTATTGGCAGTAGAGCTACAAAAAGTTAATTAATGTTACGATTTGGTTACCATGTGAGTAATGAGATTTACCTTTCAAATGTGCTTGACTGCTTTCCCCAGAGATCTTCCTTCCTTTTCGCAGAATCGCAGTGAGCCGTGAGAGGTGATTACTTTACTTTCGAAATCGGGCATGTTCAAAATCCATAATATAATTTTCTCTAATTTTTTTTCCATGAAATTTTAGATATATCCTCTGTTGTGATGAAAACTATGACCTCATGAAAATATTTGGGTTTATTGGGCCGTTTGCTAAATTGATTCAAATTAATGATTTGATTTAAGTTAGTGTGATTTAAATTAAGATTTAAATTAGTTATTTGAATTGTTATCTTAATTAACGTTTGAATGTGCATTTAAGTTTTAATCTGAGCATAGAATAAAATTGAAATTTATGTTTGGGAAGGTAGTTAAAATAGTTTTTGATTTATCAATAATCTAATAAAATCTTAATATTAATAATCCCAAAAAATATTCAATACGGGTCTTAATTTATTCTTCTCTTCACTAGGAAGACAATAAAAAAAAAAGAATCATCTCAATTGGATAACAAATGAAGAAGTTATGATTTTTTTTCTCACATATAAGAGAGAGAATTTTAGTTTTTACTGTAGCAGAGATATCGAGTATCCAAAGTTTAGGGCAGCCAGAACTCTAAAAACTTAGATTCTTGATACTCAAAGAATTCAGATTTTAGGGGAAACAAACATGTATCTAAAGAATTCTTAATACTCAAATCCAAATTTGAGTCCAAAAAATCTAAAGAGTTCTCGAAACAACCAAACCCCTATTTCAATGGTCATTAAAGCAAATGCACTTGTAGAAATGTCAATTGGGTCGGATCACCCAACATGCACTATGGTACAACACAAAAAGTTCAGACTAGGCACGACACAGTTGTATTGGACCGACTTAAGTACGACACGATAAAGTGGGTCGTGTCGGACTCATAGGCTTAGGCATATAGATCGAGCATGACACGACACGATAAAAAGCACGAGCATGGCATGACCTATAAAGCACAATGGGCTGGCACGATGAACATTATTTTTATTTTTTTATTTTGCATTTTTACCGTTAATATTACAAATTTCTCAATAATTAAAAAATTTACAATTTCCATAAATGTAATTAATTGATTTCACCTTAAAAAATATTAATTGATTTACATTAGTGTTTTTTTTATTATTTTTAGAATCAAAATAGTCAACAAAATATATATGATACAATATGGAAACCAACCATTGCTCACCTAATTACTTTTGGCAACTCTATGTTTTAGCTTAACAAGTTGAAATATTATACTTTCTTTTTGTAATTTTTATTTTCAATTAAAATGTTGAGTGAGGAGCTTGAATATTAGATTTTTAATAGCATCAAGTTTTTTTTTAGCAATAAAATATGAAGTTTATTTTTTATTTATTCATTTTTTGAAATGAATTTATTTTTTATTTGTAAGATATATTTACTTGAAAGTTATTTAAAAAAATTTAATAATCAATAGGATGGTCTATTGTACTAGGCACGATAAAAGCAAGAGCACAGCATGACATAAGCACAAAATATGCCTTAGCCTATGAGCCAAGTCGGGCCTATATTTTTAAATCTTAGACTTGCATGAGTATCGCGCGAAGCTTCGATGAGCCAGGTTAGGCATGACATGAAGCACACTTGGGCCCAATTGATTATGCCGGCGTGGTAGGATTGACATCTCTATGTACTTGTCTCGTATGAATCCTTAATATTCACATTTAAAGGTCTAGCTAACCATCAGAGAAATTTAGAGATCTAGTTAATCGTTTAGTTTCACATAGAGTGTTGTGGGAGAATGGGAAATGAATATTTTAAGATGGATAAATTGATTTGGAAAAGGCATATGTAAAAGCCTTAAAAAGAAGTTCTAAAGAAGAAAGGGAATATATTTGCAACAATTCCATTTGTTATTTAAGTTAATTCTATTTTTTATAATTTTATTTCTCTTAGAGCATGTTTGGTTGGATGGAAAGGGGTGAAGTAGAAGAAATGGAAGGAGAGGTCTACTTTAGTGTTTGGTTGGAGAGATTAAATGAGGGAGAGGAAAGGTGAACAGATGTGGTCTCCCTTCTAACTTATCAAATTGAATCCTTTCATTAGTTAAAAGAAGATAAACAATCCATCACTTTAAGTTTCAAAAAACTATTTTAGCCTATCAACAAATTAGTAATGAGTACTGCAAATGGATAATATAATAATTAAACAAATAACTATCATCGATCTTTTTAAGTTCCCTTCCATCCTACTAAACAACGTAATAGAATACTATAATTTTCTCTATCTTTCATACTCTTCATCCTGTGACTCTTATCATCCTTCATACTCTTTTTCACTCCTATCAAACAGAAGCTCAAAGTTCTTGCATTGCTATATTTAAATATGAGTTTGGTGTAAAAAACTCAAATATTATTATGAGAATTCTATGGTAGGAATACACAAAATCCTCTAGTAAAGTTCTATTTTAAATTGTTTTATATGTATCATGATTTGTCATATACTTTTAATTTCAGGGTCTTTCTTTAGTGGGAACCCCCACCAGGAGGATTTTGTTAACCGTTAGATATGATTTTATTATTTTTTTTTTATAGATATAATGGCTAAAAGAAAGATACCTATAAATAGATCACTCTTTCAATTCCAACAGGAAAAATTGCCTTAATTTTAATGTGATTTTATTCAAACCCAACATTTGGAAATATTCATTGTCAGTTGATAGAATGCACCATACCTTCATAGATAAGCTACAAGTAAGTAATAATGGAGAATAATTTATGAAAAATGCTTGAGATATCAACTCTGATTCTAACTTATAAATTCTCATGTTTTTTATTGATTAAACGACAATTTATGAATTGGGATAAAACGTGGGATTAGACTTTGTATTCATAATATTACTCTTAATTTATTATGGGAAACTAATAAACAATATTAGTGCATTGGAAAAGAAAATTTGAAATTGAAGATGATGTCTCACGCTTCCGTCAAGTCGTAGTAGGGGTAATTAAAGTTTATTTTTTTGATACATGCAGTAAATAAGTCAATTATTAATTTTAGAAATAAATTTCCTATTTACAAAGAACAAACAAACTTATTGTTTTATAATTTTTACCTTTTTCTCTAAGGTTTGTAATTTTGTATCTTTTTTTCCTCTTACTTTTCAAACCTTGTTTCTCTCAAACCGTCCTCCCTTCCCTCACCCTCTCCTCCCAATCTCTCTTAATTTTCCTCTTCTAAAGAAATAGACATCTCTAGAGGCAAGTTTCCAGAGGATGAGGCAATAGAGAGAGAGAAAGAGGGAGAGAAAGATAGAGGTAAAGAGAGACATGAGCCGATAGAGAGAGGAAAAAAAACTCCATTCATATCTAAGATAAGAGAGAGTCATTGTGGAGGGAGAGAAAAACAAAGAGTAGGCTAGAGCAGTAAAAGGAGGAAGGGAAGAGAGAGAAAGACATTAGGAGGAAAGGACGAGGAAAGACATGGCGGTAGAGAGAAAAATATTGATGGAGAAGATAGTGAAAAAAAAAGTTACAATGGTCATAAGAAAGGGTAAAAATGGAAGAAGAAAAATTTTAAAAATAATAATACAAAAGATTATTTACTCATTTTTTATGAATAGGCTACTTACTTTTGTTCATGGCTGGTTTCATACAAGGTCTTCCAAATGGCCAAGCCCATCATTCTCGATCTACAATGGCGACAGGTTCGCTTCATGGACATAAAATCACGCTTGAGGAACTCATGTGAGTCGTGGTTTGATAGGTCATAAGTAGTCGAACAAGCCCGTTTATTCAGTGTAATTTCACTTTAAATCCTACTAGTAGGATTTTAAAATTAATTAAGCTAGAATAAATAGGTGATGGAAAAAAATAGTCCAAAGAAACCTTTCTTTTACCTTAAAGATGGCCAAAAGCCCTTTTTCCCACCTTAAAATAGCCCAAAAAATTGAAACCTAGGCCTAAAAATCCTTTCGTTAACGAAATATGTAGAGACAAATTGTTCATGGAGGATCACGCATGCCTCTAGAAGCATCCAGTGCACACCTTCGATAGGACCCTCTTCTTATCAACACAACCTTTGTTTAAAGCTGTGGACAAGCTGCCAAAGCCGTCATTCATATGCTTCTATGAGCACTTCCCACGCACATTTTTGAAGACACTCTAATCGAGTGTCAGGTGTTTCAACTTAGCGAAAATGGTGAAACCTCACTACGAAAGAAGTATCACCCACATCAGCCTTCGAAAATAAAGAGTCAAATATGATCAAACTCTCCTAGGAGCTTCAAACCTAGAGGAAGATCTAAGATCTCACAGCATAACTTTGTTTGTTTAGCAACAGAGTAAGCAACTAGAAATCATTTTTCTATAGTTCATTTCGCGCCTAATCGTCCTCAATACTTCGTTGGAGGTCCTATCGAAGCTATTTTGTACGAACATATCACGTGCTCTAACCACGTCAACATTGACAGCAACAAATTGAAGACTTACACATATGCTACCTCTGACACGTCACACCCTACAGATCTACGAGCCACAACTTTCAACATTATTAATAATTGGTCTATTTAATACAATTTTTGTAGAGAAAAGTTGCTAAAACTGACTTTTTATTATTAGTTAGAGGATATATTTTGATTATTAAATTGCAAAATATAATTATAAGAATATTATCATTTACTCTTTTTTTTTTTTTACAAAAAGGAAGGTAAAATTATTATTTTGTAGAACATATATTAGCTAGAAATATTTTTTTATGGAAAGAATGATATTTTTACTATTATTTTTTTTATTTTTTTAAAGTGGCTTTTTTTCATAATTTTCACGGATATTTTTTTTTTCTAACTGACTAAATTTTCCCCTAAAAAAAACAGAGGAAATTTATCTATTATTCATTTATCTATATAATATTAAAAGTGCCTTGCCCACTGAACATTTTTTTGTTGAGTAACTCTATACAACCCGAAGGCGTTGTAACCCCATTTGAGTTGGCCACAAGGGAGGGCTCCAGGTATTAAGAAGAACAAAGGGGAAAGGTGGGCCCTAGGTACCTCAAAAGCAGGGGGAGTTGAATCGATTTTAGTGCATAAAAAATAATAAAAAAATTGTTTCTCACTTGATCTTTATAAAAAGTAATAAAATAAAAGAATAAAAAAATCCTAAAGCGTACAAGAGAAGCTAATACTCCCATTCTTGCTTTTTGTTCTTCCCTTCTTACTTTTTTCTTCCTTGATCACTTTTTTACTCGGTTTCAAGATATGGAGAATCTCTTGTGAAGAAGAGAACCGACTTCGTCAACTTAAACTAGGTAAAATTGAATGTTCTAATTTATTAGGAGTTTTTTTATACATGCCATGATATTTCTTTATTTAGGTTAATTTTTTCGTTAGTTTTGTTATTATATTGAACGTTTATATGCTATAGATATGGTTTTCTTTTTCTTTTTTTCATCTGTTACTTTGTGTTGTTTGTCTTTTTTAGACATTTCAGTTTGTTTTGGCTTTATTTATTAATTATTAAGTATTTATTTGTAAACTAAAAGTATTGCATAAAAGATTGAAATGTATGTGGGGGAACAAAGTAGAGAATGATGTCAAGGGTAAAGATGTAGATGAGCAAATGATGGAAAATGATCATGAATACAATGAGATTTTACAAGCATTCGAGCCCGGCATGCATTTTCCTTCTTTGAATTCCCTTTATGAATATTATAGGCAATAAGGAAGACAATAGGGCTTTGGAGTCAAGGAAAAAAAAAAACCGTGCATCTTTTGATAGAAAATTGATTTTTTTCTCTCTCTCATGCTCAAAGGCAAGGAAGTCAAAATGTAACAAGAAAAATTATCTTTTGATGGAAAACAAGAGGGTTTTGGAGTCAAGAAAAACAAACCATGCATCTTTTGATGGAAAATTGAATTTTTTCTGTCTCTCATGCTCAAGGCAAGGAAGTCAAAATGTAATAAGCAAAATTACCTTGTTCTAAATCCGTTGTCAAAATCACAGTGCAAGGCTCGAATTAATGGTACTATGCTCGAAAAAGGAGAGTGTAAGATTAACTCGGTGGTTCTTGAGCATAATCATGGGTTGAGCCCTCGAAAATCTTGGTTCTTTTCATGCAACAGAGAGATAAGCGTAAGTGCCAAAAGAAAACTTGAATTGAATGATCGTGCAGGTTTTAGTGTAACAAAAACTTTCCAATCTTTTGTTGTCAAAGCCGGAGGTCACAACATTGTACCATTTTTGGAACAAGATTGTAGAAATTATATTGATAAAGCAAGGCATTTACGAGTTGGAGTTGGTGATGCCGAAGCTATCCATGATTATTTTGTTTGAATGCAAGCCAAAATTTCAAATTCTTTTACTTGATGGACGTTGAGAACAAAGCACGGATAAAAAATTTGTTTTGGGCTAATGCAAGAAGTCAAGCGGTATATGAAGAGTTCGGTGATGTAGTCACTTTGGATACAACATACTTGACGAATAAATATGATATGCCTTTTTCACCTTTTGTAGGGGTGAACAATCATGGTCAGTCAATTTTGTTTAGATGTGCATAATTATCCAATGAGGATGCTTCCACTTTTATTTGGTTGTTTAATACATGGCATGCATGTATGTTCGAATGTGCTCTGAAGGCTACAATTACTGATCAAGATAAAGTAATGCAAAAGGCAATTGAGATTGTATTCACGAACTCTCGACGTCGTTTGTGCTTTGGCATATAATGAAAAAGCTGCCAACAAAATTAGGAGGTCATCCATTGTATGAACAGATAAAACGGCAATGCAAGCTTCTGTTTACAATTCTTTGACTTGTGAAGAATTTGAAGAAAGTTGGATGCAATTTATCAGTGAATTTAAGCTTCAAGAGAATAGATGGTCAAATAGTTTGTATGAAGAGCGACATCGATGGATCCCGGCTTTCGTGAAAGACACTTTTTGGGCAGGAATGTTAACCACACAACGCAGTGAAAGTATGAATTCATTTTTTGATGGGTACGTAAATTCAAAAATGACACTAAGGGTATGTTTGGTTGAATATTCAAATCAAAGTTTGAATCATTTTGCAACAGTATTTTCTCTCACAAAAATTTAAATCTTCATTCAAATACTCTACTCAAATACTCGAACCAAACGGTGTAGGAAACAAAGTACGCAGCGGAATTTTAAAAATTTTCCATCAGAGTAATTTCCAAAACACAAGTTTGACATGTTATATGTATAAATTAAACAGATCTTACTAACCTCAGTGTGCCGAAGAACCTCCGCAACCCGTGTAGAGAAGTAACGTTCCAGAAGAGCCTCAACCAACTGGTCTTCTTTGCTATTCTCTATCCACAACCGGAGTGAGTGTGGGCTCACACGTACAGCTCTTCCACCGGTGACTCTCCTTCCAACCAATAGAGAGAACCCAAAGCTAGTGCTCGTGATTTGTGAACAAAAGCTCTCAGGGAGTTTTCAGATGCTCACTAGAAGAGTATCACTCTTAATCTCTAAAATTGATCTGAGTAAATCATGAGACTCACTCCCTTTTTATACCTATTGGTCCTGGGGTCAGTCCATATTAGATTAGGTCTCAAAAACTTGAAACAAAATCAAGTTCGGATCAATATCTGATAAGATCTGCGTGAAAACGCGTAATCTTATCTCCGCTGATCGGCAGGCCGAACATTCTGATCGGCAGGCCGAACAGGCCAGTTCGGCAGGCCGAACTCCCGAGAAAAAATCTCCGTGAATCTTTTATTTTCCACCCGAGATTCTAAAGGATAAAGTCTCAGTTTTGATTCAAATAACCCAATAGAGAAGTTATCTGATCAAAACAAACTTTATCAAGATAATCTCTAAGAAAATAAATCAATTCACAATAATTCTACAAGTTTATCTTGATCTAATTTATCCAAAATTAAATCAACCGATAAACAGACAAGAATTATCTGATCGCAATAATTCAACAAGTTTATCTTGAACTAATTTCTTACAAAAATTAATTCAACCAATAAACAGACATGAATTATTTGATTCTTACAAATTTTAAACCAATCTGATAAATCTGACATAAGTCACCAATTATTAGAAAAGCACGCTGTGTCGTTACAGGATTTTGTGAGCTAGCAAAGGGGACCAAAATGGACCTATAAAGTTCAAGCTCATGATAATTATGAAACCCAATATCCCAGATATACATTTCACAATTATCAACTCCAACGCTACTCCACTAAAAGCTTGGAGCTGCACTCTCGAACTTTATAGAATTACGAAGCTCGTGTAGCTAAGTCTCCATGACATATCATAGTGCATCGTATCCCCATATGATAATCCATAATCGACTTAAGGACAAGTTCTGTCTTACCTTCCCGATTATTTTTATCTTACGTTCCATTGTCTTACCATTAGAAAACTTACCATCCAAAGATAGTATACCATTCAGTTACACCTATGTATCCAAATGGTTGAGCGCTCCAGTTTTCCAATTACAGGACAACACATATAAGAGGATATCTTTACTCCTAAAGAGGAGCTATGGATTCCATATCTATGAATAACAAATCTACGCTATCAAAAGTCATGCCTCCAATGTACCGGTATGCATACCACTATAGAGATATGGGAGTCACCTATTGGTACATCAAAAGACACAAGTCAAGATAACGGGCCCACTATTCATCTCAGGATTAAGATACAATACAAATGACTGTCTAAAGTGAATCGATTTGCCAAGACAGAATTATTAATCCAAATCAATTCACTTTATGTCCCGATCCAACACGTCGTCACCTATGACAACGCGCCAATGTTTCTATTCACGGAGTCCAACTCCAATGGTCAAGACAAACCATCTCCCAAAATGGATATAGACAACATAACAATCTTTACATGAATAAAGCGCCCAACTTTATTCCCTCGATTGCGGATCATATGTTTTAGACCATCACCTTAAGAATCGTGTCTACCGCATAATCATCCCATCATATGCCCAATTCTTAAGGTTTAGACTGAAAGTCTCAGACTACTGTTTGCTTATCATACATTCAACAAATATGAACGTAAAGAGGACAAGATTTGGTATATATAAATGAATAAATTCTTTATTGATAAAAATGTCTCCAAAAACGTATTACATTTTTACTCCTTAGGGCATACATGTCTAACAATCTCCCACTTGCACTAAGTGAGTAAATACAGCAAATTTCGCATCCCCATAGCTTCCACATGCCTCTCGAAGACTCTCCCAGTAAGTATCTTCGTAAATGGATCAGCTAAATTGTCCTCTGACGCGATCTTGCACACCGTGACATGCCCGCCCTCAACGAAGTCCTTTATCACATGATACTTCCGATCAATATGCTTACTCTTCTTGTGAAATCTTGGTTCCTTAGCATTAGCTACCGCCGCACTGTTATTACAGTACAGTGATACCGCCTTATCCATACCAGGAACTACCTCAAGATCCCCAAGGAACTTGCGGAGCCACACTGCTTCTTTCGAAGCATCACTAGCCGCCACATACTCGGCCTCCATCGTTGAATCTGAAGTGCAATCTTGCTTCGCACTTCTCCAACTGATGGCACCGCCACCCAGAGTAAACACAAACCCCGAAGTCGATTTCCTAGAATCCAGACAGGATTGAAAATCTGAATCAGTGTATCCTAGAGGAGTCAAGTCCTCACCCAAATACATAAGCATATACCCTCGAGTCCTTCTCAGGTACTTGAAAATATGCTTTACCGTAACCCAATGGTTCGGTCCTGGATCCGCCTGAAATCGACTTACAATCCCGATCGCATAGCTAATATCCGGTCGTGTGCAAAGCATGGCATACATGAGACTACCCACTGCCGAAGCATAAGGCACATTCTTCATGTATTCTCTTTCTTCATAAGACTTTGGAGTGTCTTTCTTAGAAAGAGTAATTCCAGACCTAGATGGTTGCCTACCTTTCTTGGAATTTTGTATTACAAACCGCCTGAGAATTTTATATATGTAGTTGGCCTGAGACAAAGCTATAATTTTGTTCTTCTTATCCCAAAGGATCTGGATACCGAGAACAAAATTAGCCCCACCTAAGTCCTTCACGTCAAACTGCTTGGTCAACCATAATTTGACCGATGACAATGCCCCAACGTCATTGCCAATTAGCAAAATGTCATCTACATAGAGCAGTAGAAAAACCACCTTCCCATCCTTAATGTGTTTGTAAACACATGGTTCATCCACGTTTTGTGAGAACCCATAAGTCTTGATCACTTGATCAAATCTTATGTTCCAAGAACGAGAAGCCTGCTTAAGTCCATAAATAGACTTTAGCAGCTTACAAACCTTACCCTCTTGACTCGCGACCTTGAACCCGTCTGGTTGTTCCATATAAATGGACTCATCAAGATAGCCATTTAGAAAAGCTGTCTTGACATCCATCTGCCAAATCTCGTAGTCGAGAGCGGCAGCTATGGACAAGAGAATCCGGATGAACTTAAGCATGGCTACAGGCGAAAAGGTTTCCTCATAATCGATTCCTTCCTTTTGCGTATAACCCTTAGCTACCAGTCTAGCCTTAAAGGTTTCAACCTTTCCATTCACTCCTCTTTTCCTCTTATAGATCCACTTACACCCTATGGGTTTTACCCCTTCGGGAAGATCCACAAGCTCCCAGACCTGATTAGTCTCCATAGACTTCATCTCTATGTTCATGGCCTCTGTCCAGAGTTTTGAATCAACATCCTCCATAGCTTCTGCATAAGTATAAGGATCCCTGTCATGTTCATCCGGTTCAGCCAAAAAGACCTCCCCATTGAAAATATACCTTTTAGGTTGATGCCTGATCCTCCCACTACGCCGAAGCCCCTGAGGTTGTTGTTCAGGTTTGTTTGGTTTTTCTACACCGATCGAAATGGTTTCGTTCGGAACCTCCGGAGTGAATGAATCACCCCTTAACTCCACAAGCACCACTTTGCTTCGAGGTTTAAAGTCGTCCATGTAACTCTCCTCAAGGAAAGTTGCATTAGTTGAAACCACGACTTTATTTTCCTTAGGGTTATAAAAATAACCCCCTTTAGTCCCTTTTGGATATCCTACAAACACGCAAACTTCTGAACGTGCTTCCAACTTATTCGGATCCTTAAACAGGACATGAGCTGGGCATCCCCATATGAGAATATGGTTTAAAGATGTTTCCGTCTTGTCCACAACTCGTGAGGAGTTTTAGGGACCGATTTTGAAGGCACATTGTTCAAAAGATAACATGCGGTTTGTAGTGCATATCCCCAAAAGGATAAAGGCAATGATGAATAACTCATCATGGACCAAATCATGTCCAACAAAGTCCTATTCCTTCTCTCTGCTACGCCATTCTGTTGCGGAGTGCCTGGCGCAGTCAAATGGGATAAAATCCCATTCTCTAACAAGTGTCCCAAGAACTCATCAGAAAGGTATTCCCCACCTCGATCAGATCGAAGTGCCTTTATGGGTCTACCCAATTGCTTTTCCACTTCAGCCCGAAACTCCCTAAACTTATCATAAGTTTCGCTTTTGTGGTGCATTAGGTACACATACCCATATCTTGAGTAATCGTCAATAAAAGTGACGAAGTACTCACAGCCTCCTTATGCCCGGATGTTCATTGGTCCGCAAACTTCACTATGCACAAGTTCTAGAACCCCTTCGGCCCTATTGCCCTTAGACCCGTATGGTCTTTTGGTCATTTTACCCTCCAAACAAGATTCACATTGAGGTATAGATTCCACCTTTAAGTGACTTAAAGGTCCATCCCTTACCAACCTTTGAATCCTATTCAGGTTAATATGGCCAAGGCACAAATGCCAAAGATAAGTCTTATTAGAGTGAGAAGTTTTAAGTCTTTTCGAGTTATTATTATTTATCTCAGCAGTAAGCAATAAGTCCATCTTAGGTTTGATAAAATATAGATTATTTTGTATCCATCTAGAATAGATAAAATATTTGTTTTTACGAATCACCACTTTTTCATTAAAAGATACCACGTAGGAGTCTTTAAATAAAGAAGATACAAAAATTAAATTCCTTTTAAATTTAGGAACATAAAAACAATCTCGCAAAATTAAATTCCTATAATTATCAAAATAAAGATGGACATCTCCCACTGCTTCCGCTGAGACCAAGGATCCATCACCCATCCGAAGCATTAAGTCTTCACGAAGTAGACTTCTCGTTTCTTTGAATCCCTGCAGAGAAACACAAACATGATTAGTTGCACCGGAATCTATGACCCAGATGTCACTGGATTCCTCAACCAAACAAGTTTCTAAATATAGAAGATCACACCTACCTCCCCTGGAAAGGAAGTCCTTGCAATGCTTCTTTATATGCCCGACCTTACCACAGAAGAAGCACTTAAGCTTCTTTGGGTTCTTCTTCTTCTTCTTCTTGCTCTTGGTTGCAGGAGGAATAGAAGACTTCCCACTCTTGGCCCGTTGCTTCTTTCCATTCCCAGAGTTAGGATTGGAACCAGAAGCAGCTACCATATTGGCCTCACCACCAGCAGGAGACTCCCTGATCAGCAGTTCAAACTCCTGTAACTGTTTCATCAGTTCTATCAAGGTCATATCCCATCTATTGCTTAAATTAAAAGTAGCTCTAAACGAAATAAATTCCTTAGACAGAGTCTCAAAGACCATAGTCATCTGAGTTTCAGCATCGATGTCGGCTCCATTGGTTTGAGCCTCAGCGAGGTAACCCATGACCAACATCATGTGCTCCTTTACAGATGTCCCCGGTCTCTGTCTACAGTTTAAGAGTTTTCGAAGCGCCCCTTGTCGCTTCGTTATAGCCTGGCCTCCGAACATATCCTCAAGATTATCCAAGATCTGCTTCGCAGTCTCATAATCCTGATGTTGAGCCTGCAGCACGTTGTTCATGCTAGCCATAACATAGCAGCGGGCCTGATCATTAGCATCTTTCCAGCGGTCGTACGCTTAGAATTGCTCATTACTTGAGTCTCCCGTAGGCTCGGGAGGACAAGGAGTTGTCAGTACATATTTCAGTTTCTCAAAGGAAAGGACGATGTCCAAGTTTCGTTTTCAATCATTATAGTTCTCACCGGTTAATTGGTTTTTGTCAAGTATCAATGATAAAGCGTTTTTAGACATTTTCAATCTACAATAAAGAATTATATACCAAACATAAGCAAACATATATAATAATTTAGTAAGATAACACAATCATGTAAAATCATACAAATGTGTTTATGTGTCAAAACCTTGAAAATATCACAACCTTGCAACGATAATTCCCAACTCAGAATTCAACAAGCTCCTAGGGGAGTCATGCCAAATTCAATCAGGAACACGGATCCCCTCCTGATTAATATATGCCATCCAGGACCCGTATGATCAAGCATATACTAATAATCGTTTCTTTGGCCATTAATTTTATTAACAGAGCTCCTAGGGGAGGTTAATAATAAAATTAACGTGAGTATATAACCACCGTTTCAATATTTTATCCATGATTTATAATCACCACCTAGGGGTGTGCAACCATAAATCATACTAAAATACCTTATCCTTTCAGAGATCCAATCTGGTACATGATAGAAATCCCTTCCTAGGGGTTGAGACCACCATGTTCTTCCTATGGACCAACGATGGAGGCCTTAGGTCTTCTCTTCGAAAACCTTCTCCCACTCAATCTTTTGAAGTCAAGGTTTTATTTTAAAAACATGCATGAACAATTTTAATATGAGCGGCACTCCCTATTCTATATGACATGTTATCAATATACATGGTAAATCATATTATAATGCAGACAAGCAATGCAATCAAGCAAAGCTACAAGCAAAATAATAATAACCGTAATATTATGGTTCCACCCCAGAGAATAGAAAACTAAGATTACAAGAGAATAATCGAGACAATTATCGATTCTTCATCCTTGAATCCTCAAGCTGTATCCTTCTTCATGTAATATCCATCTTCAAGTCTTTAATCCCGTACGAATCGAATACTTCATATTTCCGGTCATATCCAAATTTAATGTTTCTTAGAATTGTCTCAAAAATAAAATTAAAACTACACCGGAAAAATTGCACCTTTTCTGGACACTTGGCAGCTCTCAGTCGGCAGGCCGATCTGGGTGATCGGCCTGCCGGTCTTGCTCCATCGGCCTGCCGATCTGAAACATCGGCCTGCCGATCTATGCAGGTTCAGCCTGCCGAACTGAAAGTTCGGCCTACCGGCAGAGCACCAAATTTTCTGCCCCACTGTCGGCCTGCCGGACCACACGTCCGGCCTGTCGATCCGTGACCTTCGGCCTGTCGAACTGTGACGTTCGGCATGCCGACCGAGCAGAAAACCCTCAATCCAAAAAATACAATTTTAATGCAATCATCAATTTTATTTTCAACAATTCAAAAACATAAAATTAGAGACTCATGAAATACCTAGAGGCGTCATCATCAATCTTCAAGATCCGACTTCTCGTTCCGTTTTCTCCGAATAATTATTTAATTACAAAATTCTTACAAATTAAAAATTAAATAACAATTTCTAGACGGAGATGATAGTCCGCCATCTAATTACATGAAAAACCTAGATACACATTCTAACCTCTAAGGAACCAGAACCGGTATTAAATAATTAAACAATGATTTAATCAACCATAATTAATTAATAAACATTCACCACATAATCCATGACAACATATATATTATATAAAAACCTAGAGTGTCATCTCTCTATAAAATTCAACTCATGCATAGGAGAGATTAAGATCACAAAATTTATGCATATAACATGATCACAAACTTGTAAATTTATTTAAAAACCTGTCTCTGATACCAATTGTAGGAAACAAAGTATGCAGCGGAATTTTAAAAATTTTTCATCAGAGTAATTTCCAAAACACAAGTTTGACATGTTATATGTATAAATTAAATAGATCTTACTAACCTCAGTGTGCCGAAGAACCTCTGCAACCTGTGTAGAGAAGTAACGTTCCAGAAGAGCCTCAACCAACTGGTCTTCTTTGCTATTCTCTATCCACAACCGGAGTGAGTGTGGGCTCACATGTACAGCTCTTCCACCGGTGACTCTCCTTCCAACCAATAGAGAGAACCCAAAGCTAGTGCTCGTGATTTGTGAACAAAAGCTCTCAGGAAGTTTTCAGATGCTCACTAGAAGAGTATCACTCTTAATCTCTCAAATTGATCTGAGTAAATTATGAGACTCACTCCCTTTTTATACCTATTGGTCCTGGGGTCAGTCCATATCAGATTAGGTCTCAAAAACTCGAAACAGAATCAAGTTCGGATCAATATCTGATAAGATCCACGTAAAACGCGTAATCTTATCTCCGCTGATCGGCAGGCCGAACAGGCCAGTTCGGCAGGCCGAACAGGCCAGTTCGGCAGGCCGAACACGTCATCCGACAGGCCAAACTCCCGAGAAAAAATCTCCGCGAATCTTTTATTTTCCACCTGAGATTCTAAAGGATAAAGTCTCAGTTTTGATTCAAATAACTCAATAGAGAAGTTATCTGATCAAAACAAAATTTATCAAGATAATCTCTAAGAAAATAAATCAAGTCACAATAATTCTACAAGTTTATCTTGATATAATTTATCCAAAATTAAATCAACCGATAAACAGACAAGAATTATCTGATCACAATAATTCAAAAAGTAATTTCTTACAAAAATTAATTCAACCAATAAACAGACATGAATTATTTGATTCTTACAAATTTTAAACCAAGATAAATCTGACATAAGTCACCAATTATTGGAAAAGCACGTCGTGTCGTTACAGGATTTTGTGAGCTAGCAAAGGGGACCAAAATGGACCTATAAAGTTCAAGCTCATGATAATTATGAAACCCAATATCCCAGATATACATTTCACAATTATCAACTCCAACGCTACTCCACTAAAAGCTTGGAGCTGCACTCTCGAACTTTATAGAATTACGAAGCTCGTGTAGCTAAGTCTCCATGACATATCATAGTGCATCGTATCCCCATATGATAATCCATAATCGGCTTAAGGACAAGTTCTGTCTTACCTTCCCGATTATTTTTATCTTACGTTCCATTGTCTCACCATTAGAAAACTTACCATCCAAAGATAGTATACCATTCAGTTACACCTATGTATCCAAATGGTTGAGCGCTCCAGTTTTTCAATTACAGGAAAACCCATATAAGAGGATATCATTACTCCTAAAGAGGAGCTATGGATTCCATATCTATGAATAACAAGTCTACGCTATCAAGAGTCATGCCTCCAACGTACCGGTATGCATACCACTATAGAGATGTGGGAGTCACCCATTGGTACATCAAAAGACACAAGTCGAGACAACGGGCCCACTATTCATCTCAGGATTAAGATACAATACAAATGATTGTCTAAAGTGAATCGATTTGCCAAGACAGAATTATTAATTCAAATCAATTCACTTTATGTCCCGATCCAACACGTTGTCACCTATGACAACGTGCCAATGTTTCTATTCACGGAGTCCAACTCCAATGGTCAAGACAAACCATCTCCCAAAAGGGATATAGACAACATAACAATCTTTACATGAATAAAGCGCCCAACTTTATTCCCTCGATTGTGGATCATATGTTTTAGACCATCACCTTAAGAATCGTGTCTACCGCATAATCATCTCATTATATGCCCAATTCTTAAGGTTTAGACTGACAGTCTCAGACTACTGTTTGTTTATCATACATTCAACAAATATGAACGTAAAGAGGACAAGATTTGGTATATATAAATGAATAAATTCTTTATTGATAAAAATGTCTCCAAAAACATATTACATTTTAACTCCTTAGGGCATACATGTCTAACAAACGGGCCTTAAGATAGTTTGTTGAGCAATATGACAATGCACTAAGAGACAAGATTGAAAAGGAGAACCGCGCAGGCTTTTAGTCTTTCAACACTTTGATTCCATGTGTTACTCGTTTTCAAAAAGAAAAACAATTTTGAATCAAAATATACCAACGAAAAGTTCAAAGAATTCCAAACAGAGTTAACAGGAAAGCTTTATTGTGAAGTCTCTAGTGTTGATGAGAATGTTGGAAATTTTGATGTATGTGAACTTACTTTTGTTGGAGAACAAAGTAAAGAAGTTCATTTCATCATCCATTTTGATAAGGAGAATTTTGAAGTTCGATGTGCTTGTCGCTTGTTTGAATTCAAAGGGATCCTTTGCAAACAAACAATCAAAGTTCTTACTAAATTGGGAATTATGAATGTTCCAGCAAAACACATTTTACCCCGATGGAGAACAAAATTAATAAGACGTCACACAAGAGTTAAGGTAGGGTGTGATGATTGGAGTGGCAATGTTGAGGCTCAAAGATGTGATAAGTTGCAAAAAATTTTTGATAAAGTTGTGGATTGTGTTGTGATGTCTGATGTGAGGTACATGAAGCTATGGAACTTGTTAGATGATTTTTTGACAAAAAATTTTGTGAATGAAATAGATTGTGGTATGAATCAATCTAGTCAGTTGACCATGCGTGAACTAATGATGAAAACAAAAGGCTCCTTAGTCCTTTGGCTGTTCAGACCCATGGTCATCCACCTAAAAATAGGAAGGTCTCCAAGGTTGAAAAGATAGTGTCAAAAAAGGACAAAGGTGGAAAATCAAACAATAAAGGAAAGCAAATTGAGGTATGAATTTCATGAAAATAGACAATTATTGATAGAAACATATACATACATATATACGCATATAATGCATTTCTGAAATGTATTTGCAGAGTCACACCAAAGAACAATTTGTTACAAGGAGTGATGAACATAATACTGAAAGATTTATGTCATCTTACACCCCTATTGATGCTAAACAAAGGGATCCTTGCATTCAAGTATGTGAAGAGATTTAGTGTTTTTAAATGTAAAAACTTATTCATGTTAAATTCTTACTATATCAATTATACATCATTGTAGGAGAAATTAGTGCAAGTGCTTCCACCATATAATTTGCATGCAGGACAAGTTTCAACATTCCAACCAAATCTACTTCACGTTTCATGCTTACCATTCACGTTTTTGGCTTATCCAAACTCAAGATATAATCCTCACGTAAAAGATGTTGTAAATTTATTATCTCTTTGTATCAATTTATTATAATGTTTTTGGTTTTTTGGTTATAACAGGTTTTTTTTTCTTCTACTCAACTTGCAAGTGATCAAAACTTGTATTTACATTTGGATCATTTCAATCACTAGAAAATTTGAGGTATGTTTTTAATTTTCCATTCAATATTTGGACTCATAGTTAATGCCATGTCCTTAGATGTTAGACTCATTTTTTCTCTGTTCATCTCTCTTTTTTTTTTCACAACAGGGGCAAAGTGTTTTGTTGAAGATATTCATCTAACTTTAAAATATCTTCAAGATGATAGCTGTATATGTAATATCAAGTTTTTTGGGTGTAGACTTACAAATGGAAAGCATTTTGGTATGATAATTGTCAAACAATTATTCGACTAGACAAGTGTATATATAAATTAAATTATTACTGAGATAGTTAGATTTTTAATTTTTTTAGTTTAATACAGTCTTTATTTGCAATTTCCTAAAAAAAAATCTTTATTTAAAAAAAAGAAAAAGAAAAAGAAAACGCAATGCTTTATGAATATATATATAGAGGTATAACAATGTTATAAATGAATTAAATGGGAGAAATATAAACTTTTATGCCTTAGGCTCAACAAAAAAAGTACCAAAAAATAAAAAATAATAAAGTAAATAAACAGACCCATGAAATAACATAACTTGATAAAAGTGAGACAAAAAAGTCATTAAGAACAAGTTAAAAGGCCTTCAGAAAAAGCATAATAACGTGTCATACGATGTGCCATTAGTTTTTTTATTCTTTTATTTTATTACTTCTATAAAAATTAAGTGAGAAACAATTTTTTTATTATTTTTTGTGCACTAAAATCGATTCAAACTTCCCTGCTTTTAATGTTCTCAGAGCCCACCTTTTTCTTTTTTTCTCTTAATAGTTGGAGCCCTCCCGTGGAGCCAACTCAGATGGGTTACAACCCGTTCTGGTTATATAGAGTTACTCTTTTTTGTTTGGGACAATTTGTTAGGATGATTCATCCTTTTTTTTTTGTTTTTGCTTTTTGTTTTTTTTTAAGAAAAACTAGTTTTTTATTTTTCTTTCTAATCTTTTTTTTTCTTTTTTTTCCAAATATATATCAACAAATTTCTTCTATTTTTTTCCTTTTACTTTCTCATTACTCTATTGTTTTTTCCCTATCAAAGTAACTTCTTTCAAATTTATCCTTGATTATTTTACAATTTTATTTTCCATATGTTTATTTAGCATACTTTTTTTTTCTTTTTGTTTGCCCTATTAAAATATATTGTTCGATTTTTCTAATTAACCTACTATGACAATTCTTTCCTTTAATATAGCTTCTTTTAAAAGCTTTTTCACGTTATCCTTTCAGCCATTTTTTTAAAAAAATGTATTCTCCTTAATTTGTTCTTGTTGGGACAATTGAAATACTCTTTCCTTTACTTTACTCTTGCTAACATATTTTCTTTCACATGTGCCCATGCTTAATTTTTTATTTTTTTTTCCATTTCGTCAAAGATCTTATACACTGTCATCCTTTTTTAATGTGTTTGTTTTTTGTTTAAATAGTTTTTTTCCACATGTTTCTATTAAAATATATTTTTCTGATATGCTTCTATTTTATTTTTTTCTCCTTATATAATCCTTATTATTTTAAACATCCGTTTAGCATTTTAGTTCTAGAGTAAAGCTCTCAGTAGCTAAAATAAGGAGGAAAAAGTTGTTATAATATAAAGCTCTCATATGTTACAGTTTGTACACTTTAGCTTCAAATAAAATGTCAAAAGGCCTATAAATGTGTTGCTTATAAAGATATTTGTGGCAGTGGCACGTTGAGTAATAACTAAACTTATACTTTTATCATCAAATAAATATAATAAATAAATACAATAATCAAAATTTAACACACTCAAAATAATGACTCCCAGGTCCGTGGGGTTCAACTAGTCTGTTTGAAAAAGACAAAGCATGTCAAATGTAAAAGGTTCAAAAGATTTTAAAAAAAAGTTGAATTTGATTTATTAATTTAACGAAGAATATATTACATCATTATACCTCAAATTATTCATTAATTGCATAATATTCTTAAACTATCAACCTTATCAAAATATATTTTAAATTTTAAAATTATTTATAATTGAAATTAAATAGCTGACAAAAATTATAAAACATGAATAATTTTAGTTACGAAATTGACACGTGAGTTTTCTTAAAAGTAAAGCTTGTTATTAAAAAATTAAAACTCAACTTATAAAAAATATTTAAAAAATTAAAAATAATTTTTAAACAATAATTATCAATAATTTTAAAATTTAAAATAGACCGTGTAACAGTTATCAGTTTTTGGGCATGAAAACAGTTTCAGTTTTTTTCTTTTTCACTATATTGAGATTTTTCTTCTCGTTACAGTTATTTTTGTTTTTTTTAAAAAAAAAAAATTAAAACAATCTAACTACCTAAAAAAACAAGTTTTTTTTCCAAAAAAAAAAAAAAAAGAGACTTTTCCTCGATTAGGATTTTTTTTTTGCCCTTTCGTCAAAATCTCCCGTTCAGGTTCAAGATATAACATTGTAATTTACTCTTTAATGAATACCGGAGTTTTCTTCAACACGCACCACGGCGGCTCGTGGCAGCGTCTCCGCCTTCTAAGTCACTTAAATATGCCCCCCTCCCTCTCTCTCTATACGTATATATACACACGTATATACGCCTTTATGTCTCTTTTTCTTTCTTGTATTTTGGATTGGTACCAGGAATCGGTGTTTTAATTGGGCTTCTGATTCGGCTGTTCTGTAATTGGGAGAGATGCCAAATTTGTTACCCTCTATCTAATCTAAACCTTAAACCCTGAAATTCTTGATTGGTCTTACTTGGGAAATGCTGCCCTAAACTTTTGCTTCTCCCTTGTACTCTCTTCCCTCTCTTTCGTGTTTTCCGCAAATCACCTCTCTTTCCTTTTCTCTACCGTTTTGCAGGGTTTGTTCTCAGGTTTCAGTTGAAAGGCACAGCAATGCCTCGGTAAACATCCAAAATTTTGTTTTGTTTTGTTTTGTTTTTTTTTTTTTTTTTTGTTTTTTTGCATATCTATTTGCCTATCAATTTATATGTTTTTTTTTTTTTTGGGTATTGAAATTGCAGCTATTACTGTGACTACTGTGACACTTATTTGACCCACGATTCGGTAAGATATCTTCACCTTGTTAGTGCTATATTGTTGTTTGTATCACTTGTTGTTACTACTGAGGTTATGGGCCCTGTGTTCTTTCTATAAACGTTTTGAGTTCTGCCTTGTGAGTTTATGAAGTTTTGTTTAATAAATAAATAGGATGTGTGAAAAAAACCACTAGCAATTTAGAGATTTTTACCAGACCTGCATCTTTTGGGTATAACATGATTTGATGCTGACAACTTAATGTTGGGTTTTCTATTTTTCAGCCATCTGTGAGAAAACAACATAATGCTGGCTACAAACACAAGGTATTTTGGACTGATTCTCCTTATAAGTTTGTGACATACCATTTGTGTTGGATTTAACTGTGATATGTTGTTGTTGATTTATTATGTTGACGTTCTTTAGGCGAATGTGCGGACTTACTATCAGCAGTTTGAGGAGCAACAAACTCAAAGTTTGATCGACCAAAGGATTAAGGAACATCTTGGGCAAGCTGCTGCTGCTTATCATCATGTTGGCACGGCTTACAACCAACACCTTCTGGCTCAGAGACCCCGTCTTCCGGTTCTTCCGACACCCATTATGCCACAGATTCCTGGGAGTGCACCTTTAGTCCTGGGGTTTAGACCTCCTGTTTTGCCAAGACCTGTTCCTGGTGCTCCAGGTTGCTGCATTGTCTAAAAAAAAACTTGCTTTTTATTGCGGTGCTTTACTTATATGCATGTGCCTTTTGCTAAATTTTTGTGTTACTTTAATTGTGTTGGTCCGCTCCTTCCTTTTTTTTTTTTTTTTTCTTTTTGTGTGCAATTGAATTCTTGTTGAAACGTATTATATGGTAGCTACAATTGCAATCCCTCTAACATCAAATTTTTCCGAAATAATTACATGCGCCTCTCAGAAAGCGGTAAATTTTTACAATTATTTTATGCTCTTAAAGTATTGTCAAAGAAAACTGTCTCCATCCAAACAGGACCATTCTCGGTCCTCACCACTTTTGATATGTTCGTTCTACATAGTTCTATATTGGGTCTCCTGACCACCATATCTCTCTCTTATTTATAGCCTTGAAATGTTTATTTTTCATGTATAGTTACATATGTTTTTGTATACAATGCATTCTATGTTCTTATATATGTAAGTTCTTGTGTGTAACTACGTAGATGTATTAGTGATGTATCAATATTTCTCTTGTTATTGACAGGATATGCTCCTCCTCCAACGATGCCACCGATGGTGGCTCCTCCTGGTGCTCCTTCCATGCCTGGCCAAGTAAATATTCCACAGAGGCCTCCTACTATAAGTGTGCCCACTACAATTCCTGGGAGCCTGGCTACACCCACTGTAAGTGTTTCCACTACAATTCCACAGATGACACCACCCGCATCAGTGTATCCAGGTCCAGCCAATCCAGTTGCACCGACAAGTGGGGGCTATGACAGTTTCAATGTTAATACTCAGGCTCCTGAATCTAAACAGTAGATTGGTTAAAGTGGTAAGTACAGTTTTGTTGTTGAAGGACTGAAATTTAGCTTCAATTTTTTTGCTGCTTTCGTTCAGTATATAGGAATTTGTGTGGGACTAATAGGCTTCATGAACAAACTTGGGCGGTTTCCAAAGTAGCAATCACCATTATTCTGTTTTCTCTCTGCATAATCGTGGCTTTGGGAATTCTTGGGGGCCTCAACGAACTTCTGGGACTATATGATAAACAATTCATTTTGGGTCCAAATTAATAGCATAGAGAATTAGAGTTTGCACTTTTTTGTTTTGACTAATTTTTTAAGCATCCATTCAAATGGATTAGTACACTCAAAAGGATATTTAGATTCATTAGTTAACTATATAGCCTTCCAACTGGTGCTTTATCAAGTATGTAATCTTTAGATTATCCTATGGTTAAGTTGTTGTTGGTACATATGATTATAGTTCATAAAGGAAACATGTTTCATAAATGATACCACTTTACAACTCTGATAAATAACGAAGCTGGTTGGCTTGTTAACAGGGAAGTTAATATATTGTTGAGATTAGTGTTAAAATGTAAGATAGTAAAAACCCGTGATATGTGTTATTTTAGAAATTACAACTTCTTGATCGGTACTCTTGTTTGATTTTCTATTGGTCGTCGGAATATACATGAGAATTCGAATTGTTGCATTCATGTCCATCTGTGTTTTAATCTTCACTTGGAAGCATTGTGCTTTCTTTTTCTTGTTGGGCTTAACCGTTTTGTGATATTTCAAATTACAAGCAATATCGGCAAACCCAGGATTGGGAATCTTGGCGATGCTGCAACAGTTGTGTGAGGAATTTCATCAGCCGTTTTTGCTCCTGACTTGAAGGAGCCTGTTATTTGACGCTTAATATATAAAGTTATGCAATTTGTCATCATTTTTATAGACATGGCAAAACTTGGAGAATTTTGTCTAACGTTCAAGTTAAAAGATGATGCTAGTTCTTGAATGGACGTCTTTGTTTGCTGTGAATGTGATTCCAATCTATATCGTATTTGATTTAAGCAACTGCGTACTTTTCAGGCATGAAACTGGTTCTTTTTTTCCCCCCTTCTTTTAATCCCATACCATATGACTTATTTATCAACTCAGGGTTTGTTTGGTACACGGGTTTGAAATGATATTGTGAGTTTTAGACTGTGTAGTTTAAACAGTATTTTTGAACTAACGATTAGAATATAAAAGTTTGAAACAACAATAAAACATCATATAAAGTTTAAAACAAAAACTGGTGTTTCGAAAAACTATGATTTGTAAAGAAAAACGAGAATGATAATGGTTTACCATAATAAATGGTTTAAACCATATAAACTTAATGGAGGGACAGTTTGGATTATGGGTGTTTTGATAGGTTTAAAATCACCGCGATGGTTTAAATTGGCTTCAGTTATTGTTTTATTAAACGTCAGTTTCAATTGCCTCTATAGTTTAAAGTGGTTTAAACTCATGCCTCTAACACAACATTGACCATTTTTTTCTTATTTCTTCTTTTAATCAGCAACGCCTTGTGACGCGCGTGTAAAGAAAACTCGTGCTTAAGATTCCCACCAATTGGTTTTTGCATTTCTAACGGACGGTATTTTATTTTATGTTTGGGTAGAAAACTCGTGGCTTAGATTTTGGCAAATGGACGACAACTCTTAATGAGTAAAGTCGTTTAATCTCAAGTTGGTGTCGTTTAGATTTTTAGTCTCCATCTAATGCTGTAACGCATACTTTACATCAGAGAGAGAAGGCGGGACCATGACAATATGATGAATATCAATTTAAAACGTCCGTTGGGAAATTACTATTTCTCAAGATAAACGAATTGGTAAATGTTTGAGGAAGGAATTAATTGATAAGCCCTCTTCGCTCACTAAATTAGATCATCAATCAAAAGGGCATGTAAAAATGTAGAGTATGAAAATGGAGGAAGAGTATGGCGCATGTTGATGAGAAAAATGAGACGACATTCAAAAAGTATCTACTTAATTTGCTTTGCCTGAAAAAAGAAATAAAGATTTACTTATAGTATCAGTGAATATACAAATTCAGCCCAGATGGACAAATGATCTTCAGTTAGGAGAGTGTTACAGCACTGTACAACCAGTTGACTAGCCACAACGCACCTGGAAAACGGCCTCCTGCAGCCAACATGTCCCAAAAAAAAAAAACAAAAAACAAAAACAAAAACAAAAAAGATATATTATATCAGAACACAATAAATGGGCAAAAGAATATGAAAAAGAATTGCATCTATCAAATCTTGCGAACTTTTTTGAGAAATTACTGATGTGATGTTTGGTTATCTGAAAAATTTTGGATTCAAGTTGGTTTGCTACAGTATTTTCTGTCAAAATTTAAATTGCTTTTTTATATATCTAGTTTGTACCGACAATCCAAACGCCCTCTGTATTGTCATTATTAAAAAAACAAAGATTATATTTTTTTTTCACCCTAGTTAGCATGCTATTCATGGCAACAGTTCAAAGAGAGAACAATTGTGTATGTTATTATTCAGTAACAATGAGCATGAACTTAATTACCTTACTGGTTCTCACTATCAAAGTTAATATCGATGCCTGAAACAATTCCCAGGTCAAATTAAGCCAGTTGAAGAAGAAAAATTGATCCAAGTTCCTGGGTCCCAGAATGTCTCCTCAACTACATTAAGCGCTACAACAGATTCAGTAATGCAAGAAATTCAGGTGGTTCTTCATCTTCTTTGACGATCTGGTCAGGCCAAAAAGGGTAAATAAATGCTCAGATTTGGAACACTAGAATTTGTAGAATACTGAAATCAATAACGAGTAGGCATTTCGCACACCTAACAAAAGAGAATACAAATAAGAAAGCGACAGAGTAAGCAAAAGCTGTATAATTTTTAACATAGATTGAAGAATTGAAGACGACAATTTCACATGTTTATCATGCTCATGGAATAGATAATCACGTTCGTACTACAAGAAGTATGACTGACTGACTAACTGATTGCTTTCAAGCAGCATAAATTAACAAGTGAGGATGGGAATATGTAGACGGTAAATACTGAATAGCAGGTTAACAATTAGAATGAGCTTCTTCAAACAAAATAGGTAAGAAGCTTGAGATAAATCATATCTAAAAATCATTAGGAGTTGGTTCGTATCCCCTACCCTTTTCAAAAGCATAAAGAATGGAATCACCGCATGTAGGGTCTGAAAAGAAAAGGACTTGTGCTAATAGGTCAGATATAATTAAAGGGTGAAAAAAGGTGCATCAAAAGTCATTTCAGAAACTTTAAACGTCTGGCTTCTATGCAATTAGGCTAAGATGTAGAATACAACAGAAGGTGCAAATCAAATTTATTAATGTCAGCAAATGATATAGAGAATAAAGTTCAAAAGAGCACTAGGTCCCTAATCTTAAAGAATGCATAAACTCTATCAGATGCACGTTCAGTGGTGTCACTCGATATTATTTAACAAATTTTATTTCAATCCAACCTTAAGTTAAAACATTAAAATGAATTGCTAGGATTGACAAATGAAGTCTACCCAACGAAAACATCCAAATGAACTTTCCATACCTTAACAGTAGTGTTTTCCGGAAGCCCCAATTGGATAAACACATCGGAACCGACTTGATTCCACTCAAGCTCTTCTAGATCATCTAACTCTTTCCCGCTATTTAAACGAATCTGACATCTACCATGGTCAGCAGCTCTTCCTATCCAAACATACAAAATCTTCTCCTCATTTTTGCCTAAACCTGCATTTGGAGACAAAATAGCAAAAGCAGCTTTGGAATCTAAGTTATTCAGGCCAGATGATGTGATCTTTTCCAAACTGGGCCAGTGACACACTAAAGGGCGTGTAGCGTCGTGTCCCGTTGAACCACTTCCCTCTAACCCATTTGGTATAGAGGATTCTAGGCCTTCTCTCCAAGCCTCACCACAATGTTTGATAGAAAAAGCTTTAGTTTGGCTTGTGTCAACACTAGAATTCCTAGCAGAAAATATCTTGAACTGAAGTGATGATTCTCTACCCCCATGTTCAACAACATCCCTGGACTTTAAGCCATTGTCAAAATCATCTGCTAAGGAGCAACTGCTATTGCCTGTGCTGAGACCTTTTTGATTGACAGGAAAACTTGAAAAGGCAGGGGTGATCTTTATCTTATCAGCCAACACTGGCAACTTAAGAGATTTTGACAAGCTACCTCTCCGCTCTGCAAGCGAAGGCGAGGGCTTTTTAAATGGTGATGAATTTGACTGAGAAGTAAAACTGGCACAGCCTATTTCTGGACTTTTGGATGCTGGTTGAAGTAAAGATTTCGATGACTGCAGCGATAAGTTGGACAAACTAGATGACACTGAAGAGATAAAGAAACCAGAACCTGCGGAAGGGGAATCACAAGAAGATTCTGAAAAATACTTTGAACTAGTGCTTGGTTCAGAAGAGACGGAGTCCGGAGAGAGATAAGGAGGTGAAGACGAAGAGGATGATGATACTGATGACGATGAAGATGACAATGAAGAAGGTGATGATGAATTCTTGGACGAATGCACTAGCATCATAGAATCCGAGTAAACTCTGGAGAGAGATATTCGCGGTGCTGAGACAAAATCCTTCATATTGCCAGAGCCAAACTTTCGCCTTAGCATACTCCAGCTGCTTTCTCTAGCAGGAAGGTGAGTTTCATGCTCATTCTCCGAGGATGCAAATGGTGGTACAAAACCGCCCATAATAGCTTTCTGGAAAATCTCAAAATCAACATTATAGGACTCCACTTTCCTTTCACCTTGGAAAACCTTAACTGCTGATTCCCTAACCCCTTTGCAGTTGCCAGACTTATCCATCAAGGGTAAAAGGTTTGAAAAAGCATCCCAAAAGTCAGCCGGTTCATCCCCTTCCTTGAATACTGTTATTGGTCCTTGCACTCTCTCATACCGAACAATCTGACAAACAGCCCCTCTTGCATCCCTTTCCATGATTGCTTCACAGCTCTTACCAATCCAAACATATATGGCTGAAGGAATATGAACGATAAATGCGCCTCTAGAATCAAGAGCAGAGGGCGAAGGATCATTCAACATTTTTGGAACAAGATGCAGCGGATCATATGGAGAGTGCGGAGCAAGTCTGTACATCCTCAACAGCGAACTTGGGCTGAGAGGGAATGCATGGACCCTCTTTTGACACTGCAATAATTGACAAGCGAACCCCATATTTGGGTCAGCTATGCCTCTTGCCGCTTTCACATACTGAAATGCATCATCAAAACTCTGCCCTTCTCTCCACATGAGATAAGCAATCACCAAAGATGTGGACCGGGACACCCCTTGGCAACAGTGAACAAAAACCCTCCCACGTTGTTCCCTAACATCTTCAAAGTAGTCAAAAACATCATACAAAATGCTAGTAATATCCTCCGACGGACTATCTTGCAACCACAAAGTTCTATACACAAAATCAGCCTTGAAGTACTCAGGACAAACAAAACCGACACAATTCAGTATATGCGTGATGCCATTTTGCTTAAGTATCTCCCTGTCCCTCGCAACAGCATCTCCACCAAGGTATATATGTTCCGCGACTTTTGAGCACTCTTTGTCAAAGAAAGCAATCTTATCCCTCCTCACAAGCCCGCCATTCTTATCCGGGTTCCGCTGAATCGACGACAAGTCAAGCTTGAGCCTCTCCCCACCTCCTCTCCCGCTCGGAGTTGGAGGCTGCGGCCACTCGCCAATATCGTCGGAACTTGCTTTGGGCCACTCTTCCAAGCTGCGGCGAGCAATCGAAAGCGGCTGCAGTGGTGGCAAACACGACCTGGCCTTGCAATTCTGCTGGGAGCGTGGGGTCAAGGGGGCGGGGAACCGACGGTTTTGACCATTGCCGTTTCCAATACCACCATTGTTCGGATCCACAAACTCTTTCTCGTCGTTCTCTGGGTTGTGCAGCGAAGACCGCGAGGCCGACCACGACGCCGACCGCCAGAACATCTTCCGGGAGGAGGCGGAAGACTGGCAAGGAGCCCTTGAACCACCGGACGGCGCATCCTCCTTGCCAACCATGCCCACTTACAAAATCCTCAAGAGAAAGACCAAAAGGGAAAAAATCCTCTACTGTTCCTTTACTATCAAGCTCCGAAGAAAGCAAAACATGGTACGATTCTTGCTAATCCAAAATGCTAAAAATCAACACTCGTAAACTATGTATTTCCTCTATCCATACAATTTCAGATCAGCCATAAAATACAAAGCTTCCGAAGATAATAAAAGCCCCCTCCTAAGAAACTGGAAATAAACAGCAAAAAACCAACGAGAAAATTAGCAGAAATCAGGATTGCTGGAGTTGGCGGAAAACCTAGCTCGGACTAAAATTTCAAAATGAGCAAAAACAAAAAAAACAAAAAAAAACGTCTTTCATCAGACGAAATTGAGTCTGTAAATTTCTAGGGTTTAGTTGTGACACAGAGAGAGAGAGAGAGAGAGAGAGAGAGAGAGAGATTTGTGACTTACGACTAACATATGGAAAGCTGAAACGGAAGAGAGGGAATCTAGGAGAGAGCGGATCAGAGAATTGTGGAGGAGCCTTATCGGAGACTGTATATGTGTGTGTATATAGATATACCTCTATATATGTATGTATGTCTGTATGTATAAGGTAGCTTTCGGGGGCTAAGGAAGAGGAGGAGAAAGAGAGAAGAAAAGGAGAGTCATAAGAGAGTGAGGAAGAGGAAAAGGAAAGAGCCATTTAGTTACGAGTCATTTTGAGTCATGAGCTTTTAGCCTTTGCTTGCCTTTCTTTTTGTTGAGGGAGGGTGCACACTCTTGCGCCTACCGTGTAACCGTGTAGCACGGTAGTTAAAGTTATTCGTTAAAATTATAAAAATAATAAATAAAAGTTTTATATTGTAATAATTTTTTTATTTTTATTATTATATATATAAATTTTATATTATTTTTAATTAAAAATTAATTAATATTAATTTTGTTAAATCAGTTATTAATTTTCAAGAGTTTTCGGTGCCTCCATATTTATTTTTTTTAAGGTGGATATAACATTAGAAATTCTCTTATACATATTTAAAAAAGTGATCGATATATATATATATATATTACTCGTCATATTTTGATTTGATGTGAAGATAAAAAACAAAAATTAATCGATGGGCCTCCATTAAAGGACCTTTAAAAAATCATAAGATTTATTTTTAAATAGAATCTTATTGTGGGATCACCCGTCCATGCGGGTCAATTATTTTTGTACAATTTAAATCGTACAATATTTATAAAGCAGGGAGTGTTGTTAAAAAAAAAAAAAAAAAAGTCATATCATAGTATTTAGCCCTATACAATATGGATTCTAAGAGGGTGTTTGTTTAAGGGTGATTCATACCACAAACTTAATTATAAATTAGGTATAACTTTCACATGTTATAGTAAAAAGAAAACAAAAAAAAGTTATTATAGTCTAAAACTCACACTTGTTATAGTAAAAACGATTCCCATCAGTAACCAAACACCCTATAAATTTGTTGTGTTGCGTTTAGCATCTCATTAGTTACTCCTTTGATACTCTTGTTATATTGTTTATATTTAAAAATTCAGTCACATAATAACTGCTAAAAGTACAACTCCTATATCTAAATAATTTATCTAACTTTTTGTTTCTAGTGCAAATAATTCTTATTTACACAATAAATAGATTTATTATGCAAATAATATGTTTACCTCCTTATCTATGATGTAAACATTTCTTATTTTTATAATAAATAAGTTGTTTATATTATAAATTTAACATTTAAAACAAATATTTTTAAAACTTTCAAAAATCTGATAATTTCTTTATCCTCCCATAATAAAATCCCCTATTTTTATATTGAATCTTATATTGTTAGGTAATTTCATGAGAAGAACAAAGAATTTAGTGTACCAGTAAAACATAGTACTGGATGTTAGGTTACGCCATTTGGGAACGTCATTTAAACCTAGGGTTTGAACAAAAATTAGATTGAAATTCAAATTTTGTAAAAGAAAACAATGTAACAAAGTTCATTCAAACGATAATTTTATAATTTGTACTACGTTCCCAAACGAACTAAGTATTCTCATAAAGCTTCATTTAAATTTGCAAGCTTTTCTTAAATGAGTTTAATGTAATATTTTTTAGTTCGTTGATCATGGAAAGCAACTATCACTCGAGTCTAGAGGTGTAAGTTGATTATTCACCCACGAGTCAAACATGATTTTTTAATCTATGATACTAGCAGTTCTCAAGATTTAAGCCTGAGATATTCTTTTAATTTGATCAACTGAAAATATTCACTTGAACACACAACATATTTTAAATGATATTTTTTTAGTTCATCGATCATGGAAAGTAAAATATTCCTCGAGTCTAGTGGTATAGGTTGTTTATTCACCTACGATGTTGAACACTTGATTTATTTATATATATATATATATAATATTAGTTGTTTTCAAGATTTAAACCTAAAATATTCTTTTAATTTGATCAATTGAATATTCACTTAGACACACAACATATTTCAAAATATAGGTACCAAAAATATTTGATCAAAATATAGGTACCAAAAATATTTGATCAAAATATAGGTACCAAAAATATTTGATCAAATGAAAAATGTTCTTACTTTATCATTATACCTCTTCACTACAATTTTTTTCATAATTTACCAAATAATTTTTGCTTTTTGTTATTCACAACAACTTTAAAATACCAAACACCAATCTATTTCAAGCCACACATAATTGACGACAAATATTTAAAAAACACAACATGCAACTGCCCTTATTCCAAGAAAAAATTCGTTTGATGTCTATTTTAAATTCTTTTATTTTATTTCAAAATTTGCTTTAAGGTTCCAAAATTAAAAGGAATAATTTAACACTCGAACTACCATCAGAGTTCTTTTCCCTCCTAAATTAGTAAACCTTTAGAATATTTTGGAGCATTTTTTTAAACCAATAGTTTAAATCAATTTTGGTTAAAAACACTGTAGATATGAAGCTCTACATTGTATCTTAAATTTTTTTTTAATACTGTAGTATATAAAAGCCTTGCACAATAGCAACTAAAAGTTACATTTAGTTGAAAATGACAATACCAAACACCTATTTGATTAATAATGTAGTAACTGATATGATGGATTGCGACAAAAAAAAAAAAAGTTTGGTATAAAATGCAAGCTTTAGTTATGATTCTCATATACAATAATAAAAATAATGTAACACATGCATGCACGTGCCCATAATATTTGTCAGAATTTATATATTAAGGATGTTCACACTACTTTTGTTTCCTCCATGGTGATGACGATGATGATGATCATAATAATCATAATAATAGAGAACCGATTCTTTGTATTTCTTTTATGGTTTTATTTTGGTTGCATGGTCAAGAATATAAAGATAATAATTCAAATGTTCGGTGCTGAAGATTTCTAAATATTCAAAGGAGCGTAGCAATTAGCGTACACACAATCCCGTCCTCCATTCCTAGCTATTAGCAAGGAATGTAGTCCTATATTAATATGATAGGGAATTTTGGAGCCATTTTTTTTATAGCTCTTTTGAACATGTCTCTTTAATGAAACGTTGAAGAAAATTGGAATGGATCGTTACAAAAAGGGGTGTTTGGAAAGAATTTCAATTCCAACCCATTAATTACGACTTTGAACAGTATAAAGATCTCAACAACTATAATAAAAAGCAAAAAATTATTGCTACAATGTAAATCTCTATAATGCTAAACGTCAGTTATAACTAAAATTTCAAACATAAGCAAAATATGATTATTGCCATAACAACGGGATAGGACTTGAATTATTTCCAAGCACGAGGATAGAATTGACGGACAATTCAATCCACTCCTTTTGTTTTAACGCCAAGATAGAAAATTTTAGAAGCCAACATTCTTCCATAGGGACAAAATAATACTTGGAATTACTTAAACATTAAAACCTATACCCATCATTTGAATGTGATGCTAAAGACATTAAGGAATAAAGCTTATAGTAAAATATTCTGGGGGTGAATGTCATGATAAAGACTCGATGCATATCAAGAAAGAGATACTTTGTCTCCATTGAATTATTCAAGAATTTTTGTTATTAGACAAATAATTGATTTAGTTTGTCATAAATGTAAATTCAAACTTGTTGAATTGGACATGTAGATTATTATCATTTCTTACCCTCTATAGACGGCAACATATATACGTTACCAAATGAATTTTGGTGAGTTATAAGCCCATTAAAAAACAAACAAACAAACAAACAAACAAACATTTGTATTAATGTTGTGTAAGGTTCCCAACATAAATCTCCATAAATTGGGAAGAAAACAGTACATAACAGCATTGCTAAATCTTATTGTCACATTAAATTAGGAAAGTGACACGGAATAAACTAATCCTAAGCCTAATTTATGCTGCTTTTATTTCCCAACCCTCTTAAGTTTCCCACTTTATACCTTCATATTGGGCAAGAAAATAACTCGTCCACAAGCCAAATTGAATTCAACCAATTGAATGAAAGGTGGGATAGGTGAGAAAACGAAATTTTGGAAGGATTCACATTGAGGGGGTTAATATACAAGGAAAATGAAAATATGGGATCAAATTCAAAGCCAGTGACTAGCAATTTCTCTCATTTTGCATGACAATTACACCTTATAATTAATGTTAGGGAAAACGAAATGCTGATGAAAATTTTTACCAATGGGGTCCACCTTTTGAAATCATCCAATGGTTGGTAGGACCGGCTAGTATTCTTTGGTGGGACCAAACAGAAGCAGCTTTGGAAGTCTTGTTCTCGCACTTTTTGACTACCACAAGCAAGACAAACACAGCACATTGGAGAATAAAAGAAAGAGCCGTGTGGATCAGCTTGGACAACAGTACAAAAACCTACATGATTTATCATAAAGTCCCCAATGTGTTAGGAGTGACGTGTCGACAGATGGAGTTAAGGGTTAATTTTTACATACATTAGTTTAACGTTAATCCAATTCCACTAATACTACCTATTCTGACAAGAATTGAAATAATACGACCCATACTAACCCATTTCTTATACAATCTATGAAACACCAATAACTTATACAATCTATGAAACACCAATAACTCATAACTTGCCAATAACTTAAAATCCGCTATGATTCGTAATCCGTAGTTAATCGCACTAATCCGTGACCTTTTTTTAGCTTTGAATTTATACTAATATAACATAAAAACAAACATAAAACAAATTTTCTTAAAATCAAACGAGTTCTATAATATAACAACAAAAAATTAAGTCCAAAAATTTTTAAAAAATCCAACAAAATAACAAGTCCAACACCAACAAAATAAAAAGTCTCAAGTGAAGCTAAAATCATCTTCTTATTGCTCAAAAGTTAAAATCAATTTAATTTGAAACTTGATATGAGATTAAGTAAGCTAGAGTTTTGTCTTATGGGTATCTTCATAATAGGAGAAAATATTTCAAAATATATTTACATAATTAATCGCGGGTCAGACAGGTTATTTTAATGTCATACGGGTTGACCGAACACGATCCGTTTTTGGATAGGTTAGTTTTGGGTTGACACTAAAACGACCCATGGTTAATTTTTTGACCTTAGCCTGTAAAAAAACGTGTCAAGTTCGTGTCGTGTTATCATGTCGTAATTGTATTGCCGGCCCTACAGTTTGTTTCCTTCAAGCAATCCTTCAAGCAAAACATTGCCTCGGACTTTAATCTTTTTGATGAGGCGGGAAACTCTCTTTGGCTATGGAGTTTGAGAAGACTTCTATATGAAAATTGGTCATCTAGAGCAGTCTACAAGCCAGTGTCAATTTCTGGGATCCAAGAACGTAATCAAAATGGGGTTGGACAAAAGTCAAAGTTGGCATCCCCTTTTCTGCGGTATTCTTTGATTATCCAACAAGCTAGTTAGAATGCTGGTCAAGAAAGACTCGGTACATTTATACATGACTAATACTAAGACATACTAAAGGCTGCTAAGACTTCTAAACTTGAGAGTAGTTCAAACTTTATTGTTCCAATAGACATAATGTAAAACTCTCTAATGTTAGAATATAAAGTAAAAGTATGTTATAATACAAAGCCTTCAAATGCTATAGTATGTGGTTTAAACTATGGTTGGAACTTTTTTTTCCAAACACCCCATAAATTTGTTAACCCGCTAGCTAACGTGACACTATCTTAACCACACAACTTCTGATTCACGATACTAGTTTTTTATATTTTTTGCTGAAAAAAAAAAAGAGTTTGAGTCAGTTGGTAAATGAATTTCAAATTTCAGTGTGAAATGAAAGGAGAGAAAGAGAGTACAATACATTGGCACCACAACAATAACAAGTCATGGCTCAAACAACATTGATGAAGCAGATTCCAAACCGAAGCAATATGAAAGTAAAAGACAGGCACGCACGCTCATATTTATTGTACAAGCAAATGAAACGATAAATACCCATCGACATACTGAAGGAATTCTTGAATAAAGCATGACCCCGGACCACTTGGAGGACATCGAGCATACTAGTTTGTGACAGGAACAGCTTGAACCCCACGTCTGTTCAAGAGGCATCTAAAGTAATGCAACTGTGGCAACGCGGTCACGTTAATGTTTCCGGAAGATATGGCCTGCCTCCTGCTCCACAGCCGCTCTACAAGGAAGGAGTAAAGTAGTGAAGAGTCAATGTTATGCTTGTCTACGCTAAGATAAGGCCAAAACAATTCCCTATTTTGCATCATTTTTCAGGTTAAAAGGACCGTAACATTTTTTATTTTTTTTTGTGCATTAATTAAAAGCAAAACAGTACAAATTAACTCGTGTACTATGTACAATGCGCTTGACGTTTTGAATGTCTCCATATCATGTTGAGTATTGAGAAGGACTGATAAGATGGCTATCCGATTAGGTCGCATTTAGTACCATCTAAAGGTTATTATTGGACCAAGACACAAACTTCGTAAGAACCTTCTCTCTCATACTTGAATCGACACATTTTTCAGATAATAGGAAATCATGGACTTCACTCCACACGCTGCGAAACCACCAAGATGATTTTAAGTTTATCTTCAGAGGTTGTTCAAACACAAACCTGGGAACGCAGAAAACTCTCTCTCTCTCTCTCTTTCTCTCTTCATTACTCTAGCAAGATTGTCTATTGAAAATGCACTTCAAATATTTTTCTCTTTTTATGTAAAATTATTGCATTTGTGATGGCAATTCTATGTTCACTTGAAGGAAACTGTACAAATTAGCAAGAAAAGGGAAAGTGTATAGGCATGCAGTACACTCCGAGTCCGAAGCAGTACAACGCCAATTTTGCAAAGAAACTTCATAAGGATGATTAACTATCATCAGATGCATACCTGCAGCAGCTGCAGCTCGAGACCATATTGTTTGCTGAACATTCTATGTATCAGCTGTCTCGCCCCACATGCATACTTCTCCCCCAAGCACAAGCTTTTGAGCAGAAGCATTGCTTATTCCTTCAAGTGGCTCGGCAGTATAAAAATCGTTCCATGGGACATCTAGGTTGTCAAGATACCAAATGCCTTGATTGCTGAAAATGCATCTGATGCATCTGAAACCTCTGGCTACAACCTTTGGACAAACCCCTGGGCCCAACCTATTATATTGAAAGATAAAGCATTACATCTTTTTGCTTGATACCGCAAAAACAGTGAATGTAGGGACAGAGAATTCACCAGTTGTGCACTATGGTCCTTGGATGAAGATTTTCTGGGAAACTATTGAAGGTTTCTTCCCTAAAAGATGAGGAAAGCAAGATCTATTACGCATTAAATATTAAAAAACAGTGACAATTACAAAAACAATATAATAGCTGATGCCTTATTACTTAAATTATAACAGATCATTGCAGAAACAAATGTTAATAATAAGTGCATGCGTATGCTACAACTAATTATCAAATTTCGATTTCTCTAGGCTTTTTTCCAGCAAGCCAATACATTGACATAAGTAACTTTAAAGTGCATGAAATATTATTCGACAGACAACATACCAATTTACTGGAGTCCAATTTTTTGAAATTGCTATCTCTTGTGCTCTGAGTATGAAATACTGATAAGCCTCCTTGGCAGTAATGTTTTTATCGTGAAGCCTAAATATAAGTATTTATACACACGTCAAAGTTGTATAATTTAATTACGATTGGAAAACATTCATGATTCAACAGAAAAGATTTTTAACCGCAAGTTTATGGTTCAAGATTTTTCCAAAACGTTATCCTTCTCTAAGAACCTCATCACTGTTGACTAATACAAAGACACTATGAAGCCAGATAGCTTATACAAAAAGCAAAGATGATAAACAAAACACAGTTCAAGTGCCATTGCTTCACGTGTGGAGTAGAGCTCCAGCAACCTGCCAAATATGGAATAGTTTCTCATCAAGAAGATAGACCCATGCACAGGAGTAGTACCAATGAGGAAAGGAACGCCTTCATGCCTTCTTATTAGCAACACCAAGAAGCTTAGCATACAACAAGAAAGATAAGTCTTTCTAACCTGTATTAACCTCATCGCCACCCAAGTGGAAAAGCTCGAAGGGAAAAATTTTTCTCATGTCTGCATAAAAGTACAACATTAATTTTTTTTTTAAGAAAAAGAAATTTTCTAGAACACTTTTAAATAGAGATTTTTTGTGAAAACTTAAGAACAGCAAAGACAACAAAACTAAAAGTGAACAGTTTTGGGACTACAAGAAGACATAGTTTAAAGAACCTTATAAACGTTTCGTACCAGTAAAGGGCTGGATTTAGATGGAGAAAAACTCTTGAATTTTCTTGTTCAAATCCTCATACTCAAGCTATGAAAAATTTTCTTGTAAATGGAATGAAGTGGGAGAAGTGCCATTGTGAAATCAAAATCACATGCTTTAAACATCTAAGAACACTACGTGGGTACGCCGTACACTATAAGTATAGAGTTCTAAAAACAACAAAAAAAAAAAAAAAGAAAAAAAGAAAGCGGCTGATCTATTTCAGAAGGATCTCAGCTTGCGATACTGTTTGAAATGTAAAGAGTAAAAAATAAAAAAGGGAAAGGAAATAAATTCTTCAGCACTGCCAACGGAAAGGATTCTTTAGGGAGCTTAACCTGCTAGAATTCCAGAGATCACATCAAAAGTAAAGTTCTTTGAAACGTTAAGTGGCTCTCTACAAGAAGAAGAAGGCCATAGATCTGGATATCCAGCGCCCCTGCACAAAGGAGATTAATACAAAGTTCAAAATTTAATGAAAATGAAAAGTTTCAGCATATGACTTAAAGGTACGCTATGTAGTCAACAAATTTAAAGAGGAAACATGAATTTCCTTCTCATAAGGCTAGCATTCCATAACTTGAACAAACAATAAAAATATGGGCTTTTGACCAATTTGACATTTAGTAAAGGCTTTACCATGATTCTGCATGAACTCCTTCGGCCATAATGTTGATGCCAGCTCATAATATACAGAAATGATAAGACAACCATTCATAAGTGAGAATATTGGAAATCAAATGCAAGAGAACCCATCAACTTGGGCTCCAAACAAAAATAAATGTCCAGAAAAGAGCTTAAATTTTTTATTGCTCATACTCAGGTGATCTTTGCATACTTTTGGCGATCACATAGATTCCCATCTTTATAAGATTTATATTCTGCAGTTTCTTTAAAAAGAAAATTCATGTGTGTCTGCATGCACGTGTGTGAAAAGATGAATAAAAATACCGTACTACTGAAGCTTCAGCGTGTAAAGTTTCAACTCACCTTTTAGTTTGGCATTGCTTCAGATTGACATGTGGCAATGTGAAAAAGAAAACAAAGAATTAGTACAGAAATGAATGAAATGCATGCGAGATAAGCTACAAAACAAGGACGCACAGGGGAAAAAGTATAGCATCACATTTCAACACCCAAACCCAAACCCAACCAAACCCCCCCGAACACACACACACCAAGTAGAAGCATTCCTTTACTCTTCTCTGCGTTCTGTAATTACATTGATTGGGTAAACTACATAAATAACCAACAAAAATGAGATTGTCATTTAACGTTGATGTTTGTATTGCTTTGCTTCAAGCAAAAAGAAGCTTCCAATAATCATAGATGGAAATTACAGTTTTAACCAACCATAATCAATACGATTTATGATTCCATCAGTAGAAAGCTACAACATATGAAAGAAATCAACAGTACCTGAAATTATAATTAAAAATGAACTGACAAAAAGGTTATTAAAGTTATAGATCATAAGCTAAATAAACAGTAGAAATCTTACTTTGACGAGTTCAATGGCATCCTCTACTGTGTAGCGCTCTGACTTCGTATATGCACCTTTCCACAAATTTGGATATGTAGGTATTTCCATAGGAAATGATTGCTCATCTATGATGTGCCAATGAAGAACATTCTACTTAATGTGATTCTTAGTATCGGTATCAATGAAAACTTGTTATAAAAACTAAAGAAATGGTACAACAACAAGGTAAGTATCAAGAAGTCTATGACCGTGCAATCAAACCCTTAAAACAAGATGAGACCAAAGTTGAAGTAGAATCATATCTTACAAGTTTTGCATATGATATGGAATCAACTATCTGCTTAATTACATTGACTGGTAAATAGCAGGGTTTAAAAAGGCATTCGAGGCTTATGCCTCGAGGCTCGCCTCAGTTTGAGGCGCTTGATCAGCACTTCAAGGCTTAAGCCTTGAATGGCTTGAACGAGGCTTACGCCTTTTTTCATTGAGGTGTACGTCTTGAGGCGTTTTTGCCTCAAGGCTTATGAGGCGTGAGCCTCAAATTCAAGGCTATTTTGAGTCGGTTTTCAATCCAATCTTTTTTTTCCCCTTTCAAAGAAAGTCAACCTAATATCAAAATCGGTCTTTAATCAGATAAAAATATGCAAATAGATTTTAAAATCCCAAGTCTACCATCTTCTTCGACACTTCTTTATCATCGACCCTTTCTTGATCATCAACCCCTGCAACTTTCAAGCCCACTACCCTATGAGTAGTGACTAAAACGACGGCCCACCGACAGCAGCCACCTCCAGATTTTGACCTCCTCAGCCCTCACTCCTTAGGTTTTTTCCCCCCTTTTTCTTTTATTTTCTACCGTAGTTTGCGTTTTTTTTTTCTTTTTTCCCCTCTTGTAGCTACTGTAGTAATGTATATTTTATTGCATTAGGTGTTATACAAAAGTTATAATGTTATATAAAATGAAATTTATATAAAGAGTACAGTATGTGATTTTTATTCATTTAAATCTATAGTTATTTCATTTTCTTAAAAAAAAATGTTATCTTATGTGCTATAAAAGCCATATAAGTATAATCATATTTGAAGAACAGTAGCATACATATTATATTGTATGTGTTTTATGCACTTTCTTATTGTGTCTTATGGTTTTGTAATGAACTAAGTGTGTGTTTTATGGCATGTTTATGAATTTTATTCAACTTTTTAAATTTTTTTATTTTGCATTCGAGGCTTACCCCTCAATCCGCCTCGAGGCTTACGCCTCGAGTCAATTAGACAAAACACCTCGGTTCCTGTTTTTGCCTTTTAAAACCTTGGCAAATAGTGCCTTGATGTATCTGCAAAAAATGGAAATAATATGGGCACCAGCCACTAAGTGGCGATCTGTACAACGAAATCCAAAAGCAGATTGACCATAAAGGGCAGCTGACAATAAAGGATATCAAACAAATGAAATCCCTACGCTGATAACAATAAAGAACCACCAACAAACAAAATTGTAACTCACCAAGTAGAAGCCCACGATAAGCAAATCTTGGTTTGTCTTGAGCATACCAGGGTGCCTGGTACAGACTTAGATTCATAGTCAAAAGTACATAATTGACTGAATGTCTGAAAATTGTAGAAGAGAAGCATAGTTAGAGGTAGATCAAATGGCTTAAACAACATGCAAGTATATGCAGATTGGTATGTTCCTGTTGTCACCTCTGAAAGCTAATCAGACTAGTCGTTCCAAATCTACAACGAAGACAAAGCAAAGGATGTAAAAAATCATTTTTACTAAGTTCTTTACACAACTATTTTAAATAGAAAAGGACTTACCCAAAACCAATTAAGAAACCAAATTATGGCAAAGACAAAAGCCCTTAAGCTCTTCCAATGTAGCAATTAAAACATAGATTGAATCTATGACAGGACTTTCAATTAAAGGCCATAAATTGCCCGTGATCGGAGACACTAATTCAGTAAGAAAGAAACTGAACTTAGAACAATAATGTGCGACCTTTACCATGCAATTAGCTCATCAAGAATCCCATTGCAGCACCACATCCTAAGTGGTTCATTCCAGAGTACGCTAGTGTATCTCAAGTGTGCAATGGTGCAAGAATTAGAAACAGAAGAGGCATCAACCCCGATTACCAGTCAGCTTTCATGTTTTGGAATGCATTAACAACAATGATAATGTACCTCCAAACCCCGAAGTGCACCATGTACAGTTTTTGCCTGCAAAAAGAGTAATAACAACATCACTGACAAACGTAAAGCCTCAAAGCACGACCGTGTAGAATGCCATCAGCTTGGTAGCATACTGTAACATCCAAAAAGTCCCACATCGGCTAGGTAAAGGACCGAAAAGCAGTACTTAAATCCTGGGCTGCCCACCTCTCAACAAGAGCTCTTTTGGGACGTGACAAGTGGTATCAGAGCGGGGTACTGCCTGCCTGTTGTGTGGATTCTCCATGGTCCAGTGGGACCCTCAGGGGAGCCGATCCGTGACAGGGGCGTCACGTGATTGGGTGGAGGAGGGTGTAACATCCAAAAAGTCCCACTCTTTTGGGACGTGACAATACGCAAACCATCAGATTTTTTTTTTTTTTTAACTTATTGTGATTGACGTCACTTCTAGTAAGTCAACTAAAGTCGCCAACTTTAAAATTTGGCTAAAGAAAACTGAAACGTCACTTAGATAATTGCCCAGAACCAAATGGGTGCATATCATTACAGCTGACACCTTGAAACCAGAGTGATAAAAAATAGAAGTTGGAGTGACCTTCATTGCGCTTGTTTAGCTTACTTCGTGTGAAATTGGAAGAGAGATTCATCATTATGACAAGATTTCAATCAGCAAAACGGTGTAACTAAAGCAGTTCATTTGTTCAAATGTTTGTCATCCAAAAACCAACACAACATCAAATATTCATTTGTGTCTCCGAACTATCCATTTTGAACAACCTCAATTTTACCTCAACGGTCGCTTCACCAACAATCGAATGCCCATCATTCTTAGTCACAAACAACTAATGGCTCTTGGTCTCGCGTCTATTTACGCATTTTAAACTAACCTCAAGTATAAGGTTGTCTCAAGTAATATTTTCTCGGTGAATCCGAGGTCGAACCCACAAGGAAGGATTTATTCAGTTCCAGTACATGTATTATATTAACTTTTTCTTTTTATTTAAACTGAAAAATTTGAGGATTAATATTTATTATTCACATAATGTATTTACAATATTTACACATTTTTTTTACAACATTTTTAATTTTTAGATTTTGATAATATGGAACTTTAATAACAAGAAATGCAATTAATAATTTAAGCAGAGTAACAACAATAATAATGACAAATTAAAGAAGTGAAACAACAACAATAACAGGGCTGAGGTTCAAAGGTTCCGTTCTGACGATTATCTTTAATATATTTTAGTTTCTCTTTTTATTTATTAGTTGGTTTAAGTATACACTATGCCATCCTATGTCGACAATAAATCAAGATTTACCAAGCATTTACTGTGCCATTCCATGTCTATAATGCAGCAAAAACATAACTTAATAGATAAGCAGCATTTCAACACAACTTAACTAAAATAACAACCAAGATAGTGAGTTAAGCATTTACCGAGCCATTCTCTGTCTACGAGTAATCAAGGTCCTCCCAAGCATTATCTGTGCCAGTCTATGTCGTCGATAAATCAAAACCGTGATTTTGGCAGAGTTCTAGCTAAGAAAATATTGAAATTCTAGGTTTTCTAAGAGAATATTTTGGCATTACAACAGCTTAGAAAACTAAGAAAAACCAAAAATATTTAAGATAATTTTGCCAGAATTTCCCCCTCTCCCCTCAGCTAAAAGGAAATTTAGAAAGACATAATTAATAAAGTACTACTGATATTATTAAACATAATTTTTACAACATAAACTAGAAAATATTTTACAAGAAACTAGACTGAAAACTAAAATAAAAACTAGACTATAACTATTATAACAGCATTTTTATGCTGTAGAAGGCTCTCCAAAGGCTCCCCCAACTGAGGCAAAAGCCTCAGTATTTATAGTGATTCGAGATTGCAAACGTCCATTGCTATTTAATGATCTTCACTGTTGAAAGTTGACAATTTTCAATTATTTGCTTCTTCTCTTCTTCGCGCTGCAGCTAGCCTTCTCGCTCTGAAATTTTATTTTTCTTCTTTTCCCGTGCTGAGAGCTGTTCTTCATTATGCGTTTTAGCCTTTGGGATTCTGTGTGACGCAGATCATGACAAGACTATAACGGACTGATCGTGTCCGTTAATCGCACGATCCAACGGCTGTCAGATGCTCATAAATTGGGCCTAAGTGGGACCAGTGAAAGCGCAATTATAGACCGTCAGATTGGTCTCGGTATTCGCATCGAATGGCTGAGAGAGAGGCTGCATGTGGTCATGACCGCACGCGATCCAAGACTGTCTGAGACACCCCACTGACACGCTGCAGCTTGTCGGCACGTGTAACGCACGCGCCAATCATATCTCGACACGTGGACCGCACTTTGAGATTTCGCTGACGCACCGAATGACGCGTTGACACGCGTCTCTTCCTCGGACGACTGAGATTGATTTGGCAGTGAATCCGACGGCTCCCATGACGCCACGTGTCCTCTGCATTTTGAATTTTGAATTTTTCAAAGATTTTTGATGCATTTGATGTCCGATTTTATCCGTTTTGGTGTCGTTTTGCTCCATTTTTCCTCCAGATTTCAAATCTAAAATCACAAACATACTAATATTAATTATTTTACAAATTTAATATTTATTAAAAATATTTATTTTACAATAAAACACCCAAAAATAGATAAAAACTCTTAAAATTTCTAGTCTCTTGTGGTTGAGCACAGATATAATTTTTATGACTTGGAAATATTTTAAAAATTACTAAAAATATAATAAGACATATTTATAAACTTAAAACACACTACCAAATACACTAACACTCAAAATAAAATAATCGCATTACTTTTATGGTTTTGACTATTTACAAACTAGACACTTATTTAACACACCAAAATGACTATAATAATAAAAACACACTAAAAACGCATTTTTAATCATATTTTCACACCAAGACACAAAAATGCTTATTAACACAAAATGCTATTAATTAGAGGATTTAATGAGAAATAAAAGCGTAAACAAATGATTTAAGCATTAGAAAATATACACTTTTACAGTCTCATCATACCCCCCAACCAGCTTATTGCTAGTCTCTAGCAACTAAAGCGATAAAACTTAAAACAGTCAAAAGATTTTTTTTTTTTTTTTTTGAAACTTACGGTTCCTCACTGATTTTCCTCAGGGTTTATCTCATATTCATGCCTCAAGGTAAAGATGCAAACACTAATTAAGTTATGATTTATTTCTAGAGTTTGTCAATTGTTTAAGATGAATTTTTCCCTGTGTGTGTGAATTTCTATTACTAATCAATGCATATTAACTAGATAAATTTATATTAATATATCTTAATTTATTTAAATAAATTCTTATAAATTTGTTTTTCATCCCTCTCTCCACTAATGTGGAATAACACCTTGTTAAAGACCTTTAGGACTTTATTCAGCTTGTAATGTAAGGCTTGGGTCAAAGGTATGATAGAAGATATATTTGAGGCTTAGTTCACCCATAAGACACTTACAAAAATCCCGAACGTTTAAAATGTACAATCCAATTCCCAAAGTTTACAATCCCAAACTCGAAATGAAATTTCCTTTGTCAACCACTTTTTATTAATCTTTCTTTTTTTTTTTTATCTTTTTGTTTTTGTTTTGTTTTGTTTTTTTTTGTTTTTTTTTTAATAACTGAAGAGTTACGTACATACTTTACAGAGGTAGCAGATATTCCTAACTCATCCTAACCTCATAAACCTGAATTCACTTGAAATAACAGATGTCTTATGAGTGAAAGGTACAAGAAAAGGATTATGAATTAAAAAGGCTAGGCTAAATATATGGGTAACAAAGAAAATAGAACATTAAGCACAACGAGGTGACTAGGGATATAAAATGTAAACAGGTTAGCTTCAAAGGCTCAAACGATCCAAAGATGGCCTAAATTATATCTATAACTTAGTGTTATCTAGGATTTCGTCTCAAGAGGGATTTAAACAAGTTATAAGATTTTATAAAAATAAACCAAATTATACTAACATAAACAGTCTCTAAATTAATATAACAAATCATAGTGCAAGATTAAGTGCTCAAATTTTAGAAAAATTTCATCCTAAACATATGGCAAACTAAAGAAACTAACATAAACTTAAATAATATTTAAACTTTGCCTTAAGTCATGGAAATGATATAATCTTGATATCGTCATTGGACAGGAGGCAAATCACCAAAATATTTTTAAATTTTTTTTTTAATAAATGCAATGCAAACACACAGTTTTTACAATCATGTAGAAACACGTTTCAAGAATGCTAGTCACTCCATTACTCAGCTATTTCTACCAAGGTGAAGATGCGTTTCAAGAATAATAAATACTCCTTACCTCAGCCATCTTCAAACTTTTATGCTACAAAAGAAAAATGCAGAGATGAGAATTTTACAAACACAAAGAACTTCATTTTCGGACCATTATCGAGACGCGTTTCAGGTCAGAACCTTCACTCAGCCATCTCAACCTATGAACACATGAACCTTAAAGTCTTACAAATAGCACACTCTTTTTTTTTTCGCTTGTTTTTTTTTTTTTTAACTAGTCCCAGATTCAATCACAAAAGAAAAAAAATTGACACAACCTTCTCCCCCCAACCTAGATTGAACACTGTTCTAAAGTTTAATAAGATTAAATAAGAAGAGCAACAACATATACTTACTAGAGCGGTTATTCAAAGACAAACACATAAACAAAGACAAAACAACAATGCTGTAAGTAAAACTAAAAGAGGTAGATTTTAGAGAGAAAGATCCCAATCTCGTTTGCGTTTTTCGCAGAACTTTGATGTTGCAGTGTCTGTTTTAGGATCAATGACGTGCATTTTTTCGAGCAATTCCTCTACAGTAGTGGCAGAGATAAAAATCTTTCTTCCTGACTCATCAAGAAACTTTTGTTCCACAGCATGATCTAAAAAACTAAGCAAACCGTCAAAGTAACCATTTATATTTAACAAACCAACAGGTTTAGAGTGCAGTCCTAACAATTTCCAACTAGCAATGGCAAAAAGTTCCTCTAGAGTTCCTAAACCTCCAGGTAAGGCAATGAAAGCATCAGAAGCAAACTCCATGTCTCTTATTCGCTCAGGCATACCTGCAACTATTTTTTCAACACCAATGGTAGGACCACATAAACAACATTGAGCAAGGACACCTGGAATAATACCTAGAGCTCCAGTACCTCCAGAACGTCTTCCAGCAGAGACAGTACCCATTAAACCTAGACTACCTCCTCCATAGACAAGGTTTATCTTTTTCGTAGCCAAGACATAGCCTAAATGAAATGCATTTTCTATGTAATCAATGCCTCTTCCTGATTTAGAACCACAAAATACACAGATATTGTTGAACTTTAAAGATGACTGGGACGAGGAATCCATGATAGTTACTAAGACTAAGACTCTTTTTTCCTTCTTTTTTTTTTTTTTTGAATGACTCTATCTTACAAATTCGCTCTGAGAAAAACTTAAGAACTGAAAGGATTTTATAGACACCTAAAGAGAACGTTGGGTAAAATTAAATAAAGACAGTTTTGATGACAGACAAGGACAGATAAATATGACACTCATGCAGACAACTTGTACCTGACAACACTATTTACCTTTTGACAAACTAGACTTTACTGTACAATTTTTGACAAATGGGACTAAATTTTAAAATTTAAGGCAAAGCTTATCTTACACGACACACAAGACACCTACCGAATATAATTATGCATCTGACAAAAGAAGAAAAGTCAAGATACAATTATTATAAGATAAACGGTACAATCACAATTATTAAACAACAACTGTACAAATCACACAAAAATAAAAATCTTTTTGTTGATTTTTATTCGAGAATGAGTTGAAGAAAACTTTTGTTCATCAAAACGCGTTTCCAAAAATTCCGTTACTCAGCCGTTTTGATGATTTTTTGTGACACCCGTTATTCTCCTAACGGGTATTGAGGTAATTAAATTAATTTTTAATGTATAAAAAAAAATTGCTTCATTTAAATTTATTTTATAATATTTATTTTTATCTATTTTTAAATTTTTTAAAATTCTCCTATATTTATTTAGTATGATTACTAAAAAGTATTAGAACTTCTAATAAATCTCAAAAATGTCATATTGGCATTATGTGTGTTAAAGTCTTTAGATGAGACATAAGGATATATTTTCCAACTACTCTTGACCCTCATTTTCTTTATTTCCTCCGTGACATGCTTCAACATGTCTCCTCTATAATTGTTTCTATCACTTCTCTTCAAAGACTTCATCTTTTCTTCCTTTCTCTTCCACGGTTCCCACACTCTTCTTCTTATTTCTTTGCTGAAGCAAAATACTTAGAGAACTTCTTCAAGGCAACCATAAAAATCAGCCACGATCACCTCCATTTGAGCAAGAATTTTAGTCATACCGAACTAAAGGAACCTGTTTTGAAGCCATTTCAAGCTTCCAACTAACCATAATCCGAGGTTAGAATCTTATGAACAAATTTAGTCTTTCATTTATAAATTTTCTTTTATACTAAAGGATTATTCAAATTTGCGTTCTTAAACCTAAGTATATGTTTGTTGCTATTTTGGAGCATATGTATGAAGTCTAAGTGTATATGCCCTAGACAGAAAATTTATATTGTTAAACTTTGTAATACCTCTATGGGCAGTGGTTATTTCTTGAAATTCTAAGATTAAATTAAAATGAATTTTATGAATGTAGTTGTATGTTGTGCTTTAGTTTTAATTGTCCTTATGCACGCCTTAGGATCAAGGGAGTATGGAGCTAACGTTAATTGATTCCAGGATTAAGAGACTGTTGATAAGCTTAAAAGGTAGGGATTCTATTACTCATCTTTTGTGAGGTTTTTATAGAATTAAAATTGATTGTTTTGCCGCAATATATATATCTATGTTGAACTGATATTATATGATTATCACATATGAAAATATGACATGGACTCGTCTTGTATTGTACGGCGAGGAACATAATGAATTGACATATGTTATAAATTGAGAAGCATGGTTAGGAAAACTAACTCTATTGATAATGATTCAATATAGAGAAATTGTGAGACATGAAGAGGGCGACGGTTACGTCCTTGGGCATGAATACCCTAAAAGGTAAAATAGGGGGAAGGCGATGACGCTTCCTTGGGTTGAAAGTCCCAGAACACACTGTACAGGAATCGATTTGGTGAGGACTCGGGGCTTGATGTCCCCTCACCGGAACACCCTTGGAATGTTTATAGGGTGATCAAGTGCGCCCATTTGGGTTTCGATGAGTTGAGTGATACTCAATTTAACATGGATACCTAGGAACAATGATGATTGGTAATATTTGTATAAATGTGTAATTATGACACTTGGTAATGATTAACTACGGTATCCATAAGATGTGATCATAATAAACCTCATAATCTGGAATATGATGTAACTTACTAACCATGCAGATTTTAATGTGGTAATGATAGAGGTGAGTAATAGCTTTCTCTACTGAGCATAGTGTTGCTCATTCCCTTATATTTTTATCTTTTCAGGACTCACTAAGTGTGAGGTGGCTACGAGAAATATAGTTGAGGAAGTGATGTAACTATATTACATTGGGACTGCTTCAATCGTTGAGAATGTTCTTCATGATAATGTAAGCATCAATTGTTACTTTCTGTGACTGTATTACAATGTGTTGAGGGTTAAAATGATGATGACAACAGTTTATATTATTAAATTTAAGGTGCTACATTAAAACTGTGGTTTATTTGTCGTTTATATTTTTATTTTTGAGTTGAGAGTTTTCATTTAAGTCCCGGGTAAATTTTATTTTTAAGGTTTTACTTTTATTATTTATTTTTATTTTATCTCATTAAAAACTGTTAACCCCCATATAGGGGCGTTACATTTTTTCATTAAAACCATGATCATACCTCGAATAAATTTTCAATCAATTTTTTTTTTTTGGACAAACACACAGAGAAACAAAGAAAATACCTTACAGACCTTGTTCTGAAGTGGAAGGATCATGAGTCTGTTTTCCATCTAACATTCTCGCAAACTGAACAGTTGGGTCTTTTAGCGTCAGATTCCCAAGACGTTCTTTTTCTTCATGAAATTGAGGCCAGAGTTGTTTCATAGCCCCCCAGACGTATCCACTTGGATGGGACTCAAGAGAAACTCGAAGATCTTCTAAGTTTTCATTCCTAAGACCATTTTTATAGAACTGAATTTTATCTTCCCTATTTCTAGATACGAAACCAGGTGAGGGACATTTTCCAGAACAAGTTTGACGAGAACATTTATGACATTTTGACTCCATACGACGAGCTCTTCTTTTTCTAGCACACAGACTTGTACCCATACCAGGCAAGCCTACATTATTTACATCACTTGAACGAGCAAGACCTTCTATGTACATCTTGATATCAGTAGGAAGCTTAAAACGTGAAAGTACCTAAAGACGATTGACTCTAGTTTTATACTTCTTTCTGATCTCTCTTTGAGAAAGTGAAGGGAAATATTTCTTTAAGTGCTCATATTTCGGATCCATGATTGAGAAATTGAGATTCTTGAGAGTGAATTGAAAGTTTTAAGAGAGAGTTCGAGAGAGAATTGCAAAGATTTTCGTGGAAGCAGAAGAAAAGAAGATTGAAAAGTGTTTGAAAGATTGGAGAATTTTGAAAGAGTTTTGAAGAATTTCTTGGAATTTTAGCGAGAAGACAGAGAAAATTTGAGAGAGAGAACAAGAAATTTAGAGAGAGAAAGAACAAAGATTTCTGAGCTGGGATGCACAGTAACAGATTTTATAGACAAGGGGTGGACTTCTGTTCAGACACGGGGAAGCTTACTCAGATGCACATGAGAGTAATGGGCTGAACTCAAATGGGCCAAAGAAAAGTAACCTAACAGATTACTCAGACATGAAAATATTTTTATATTTAATTTTTTTTAATTAATTTTTTTTTTTGAGATCTAAAATTCAGAAAAATTCATTGAAGATTATTTCATTAAAATGTGTTTCTAGAGGCCGTTGATACAAAAATACCAACTAATCGTGCTGATTATAACCTCCATAATTTCTACCATTTTAATAAATTTTTGAAATTATTTTTCTGATTTTTAGGAAAAACAAAGAAAATAAAGATACGACAAACACAAGAAAAAAAAAATAAAGACAATACAAACATTAATCTATAACTATGATTTCAGTTTTCGGTTCGGAGTCAGAATTGTCAATGTGGATGACTGTTGGAAGAGATGCTCTAAACCTTCCCAAAAGATAGCACTCCCAAAAAGTTAAGTTGCCAGCAGCTGCAAAGAATCTTTGCTGAAATTCTTCTTCATCCATGAGATCATACATGAGGTCATTCATAGTGTCACCCATAGTGTCACCCATCACCACATCCTCAGGTTCTTCAAAAACTTCATTTTCACGTTCAACCTTAAAATTTGAAATGTTTGCTTCAAGGGATTGGTCAGAAACATTCACAGGATGGTTGTCAACCTTGGGTGGAACATTCGAATCAAAAGAATTAGCCAAATCAGCCAAGGGATCAACAAACGTTCCTGAAGTATTGCTTTCAACAAAATTCACTTCACACTTTCCAGAGGGTGAATGTGCCATGTTAAAAATGTTGAATTCTGAAGTCATATTCCCAAAAGACAATTTTAGTATTCCATTTCTACAATTAATCAAAGCATTAAAAGTTGCAAGAAATGGACGACCCAAAATGACAGGAATTTGAACATTTGTATTTGTGACAGGTTGTGTATCCAAAACAATGAAATCCACTGGGTAGTAAAATTTATCAATTTGGACTAACACATCCTTGACAGAAGTTGAAGTGTGAAGTGTGACAGAAGTTGGCTTTAGTTCACCTAGACCTAATTGCTGATAAACAGAATAAGGTAAGAGGTTGACACTAGCACCAAGGTCTAACAAAGCATGTTCAATTTAAGTATTTTCGATGATGCAAGAAATTGTGGGACAACCAGGATCTTTGTATTTCAATGATGAATCATGTTGAATGATGGAACTAACATTCTCAGCTAAAAATGCAGTTTTAGTCACATTATGCTTTCTTTTAATTGTACAACAATCTTTCAAAAATTTTGCATAAGATGGGACTTGTTTGATTGCATCTAAAAGTGGAATGTTAATTTTGACTTGTTTGAACAGTTCAAAAATTTCAACATTTTTGTCAAACTTCTCTTTTGAAAGCAAAGCTTGAGGAAATGGAATCTTTGGAACAAATTTCTCTTTCGAAACACTCTTTTCTTTTTCAGAATTTTCCTCATCACTATTAATTTTATCACCACTTTTCAAAGTTGAATTAACATTCTGATCTTTTAAAAGATTAGTTTTATCAACAGTTTTTCCACTTCGAAGAGTTGTAACAAAGTTAACAGTTTCTTGTTGTGCCTGTGAACTAGAAGAGGCAATTTCATTTGCAGATGGATAATGTACAGGTTGAGCAGGAAATTTGCCTTTTTCTTGAATGCGAAGAGAAGAAGTGAGTTTAGAAATGGATTCTTTAATTTCATGAATGTCTTGAGAAGTGCGTGTGTTGTGAACTTCCTGTTTTTGAATGAATGATTTTTGAGCTTGAATGAAAGTTTGCAAAGTGTCTTCAAGAGTTTTGACTCGAGAATGGAGATTTTCAGAAAAAATTTGTGGAGGCCTTTGAAAATTTTGAGAATTTGATGGAAATGGTGGTCGGCCTTGAGAGTTTTGTGGTGGAAATGGTGGTGGTGGTTAATATTGTTGTTGTGGTTGATCATTTCTCCAACTGAAATTGGGATGATTTTTCCATTGTGAATTGTATGTGTCAGAGAGTGTGGATGGAAATGGCTTTCTAGGTAGGTCCAATTGATTTGTGTAATTCACCTGTTCATGGGACTCTTCCTTAAAAATTGGGCATTCATAAGTTGAGTGTCCTAGAGTTTGGCAAACACTACACAAAATTTCAATTTTGGGTTCTTGGACATTCCTTCGTTCCATGGCTTCAATCTTTTTAGTCAAACATGCAATTCTAACACTTAGATCATTTTCTTGACTAAGTTGATGGACACCTCTTTGAGCATTAGCAAGATTAGATCTAATTGAGCCTTCAAAATTACTATGTTGCCAGTATTGAGAGTTATCAGCCAAATTATCAAGGAAATCTAACGCTTCATCAGGTTCTTTATCAAGGAATTCTCCATTACACATTGTTTCAACAAATTGACGGGTTTCAGGAGTTAAGCCTTCATAAAAAAAACTAATGTAACGCCATTTTTCAAAACCATGATGTGGGCAAGAATTCAACAAATCTTTAAATCGTTCCCAGCTCTGGAAATAAACTTCTTTTGCATTTTGGGAAAAATTTTGAATTTGTTTTTTCAAAGCATTGGTCTTATGTGTTGGAAAGAATTTTTTCAGAAACTCAGTTTGCATTTCTTGCCATGTACCTATTGACCTAGGTTTTAAAGAAGTAAGCCAAGTTTTAGCTTTGTCTTTTAAAGAAAAAGGGAAAAGCTTAAGCTTAACAATTTCATTTGAAACTTCCTGGTCAGTGAAGGTAGCACAAACATCTTCAAACTCTCTAAGGTGCAGATATGGATTTTCAGATTCTAAGCCATGAAAATTGGGAAGCAAGTTGATCATTCCAGGTTTAAACCTAAAGTGATGAGCATTGAGAGGAAAAACCAAACATGATGGAGTGGATTCACGGGGTGGTTGCAAATAATCTCTCATTGAGTGAACAACAGGATTGATGATTTGTTGATTAACAATATCTTCATTATGAACACTTTCATCATCAACCATTTTTGGTGAATTTGAAGACACCACAGAGACGAAATGTGATTCTAAACTTTTCCTAACTAACCTACGACTATTAGACTCACGAAACCAAACTGGCATGCAAATTATTTAAAAATTTACAAAATTTTATAGACAAATACTAAGCTTTTCTCCACTCAGGGAGAGTAGAGTAGTAAATGAAAAGTATCTGCCTTATTGATTTTGTGAAGTTGCGAATTATATTTTTCAAGAATGCCCCCAGGAAAGATTGGTGGTGCTAAGGCTCCTTAAGAACCAATCTCCTTGATAAAACAACGTTTCGGGAATGACTAGTGTTGGGAGAATCTCCAAAAGTGAACCGGTTATGGGAAAGAATTCCGAACCAGTACCAGTCCCCAATACAAAACTTTCTCAAAAAATACTTTTCACAAAAACACAATTTGTTTATTAAGTATTATGGAAAACCTAGTCTAAAATTTTATGAAGTTTTATTTCTAAGGCAAAAACCTAAAACTAGCAAAATAAATATTTTACAGAAGAAATGAGAGAAAATAAAATTTTTATGATTTTTTATGATTTATGATTTTTTTTTATTTTATTATTTTTTATATTATTTTTATTTTTTGAATATTAAAATAGTGACGTGAATAGTAACTTACAGAAAATGCATGCAGATTTCTACGTGAACAGTACTTAATACCTGCAAAACAGAAGATATTAACAAAAGAAAAGAAATAAAACAAAAGAAAAGAAAAGTTAGTAATATATAAAAGAAAAATAAAAAGAAAAAGAAAATATATTACACAATATTATACTGCACTAAAAACAATACCTTCCCCGGCAACGGCGCCAAAAACTTGGTCTCGCGTCTATTTACGCATTTTAAACTAATCTCAAGTATAAGGTTGTCTCAAGTAATATTTTCTCGGTGAATCCGAGGTCGAACCCACAAGGAAGGATTTATTCAGTTCCAATACGTGTATTATATTAACTTTTTCTTTTTATTTAAACTGAAAAATTTGAGGATTAATATTTATTATTCACAGAATGTATTTACAATATTTACACATTTTTTTTACAACATTTTTCATTTTTAGATTTTGATAATATGGAACTTTAATAACAAGAAATGCAATTAATAACTTAAGCAGAGTAACAACAATAATAATGACAATTTAAAGAAGTGAAACAGCAATAATAACAGGGCTGAGGTTCGAAGGTTCTGTTCTGACGATTATCTTTAATATATTTTAGTTTCTCTTTTTATTTATTAGTTGGTTTAAGTATGCACTATGCCATCCTATGTCGACAATAAATCAAGAATTATCAAGCATTTACTGTGTCATTCCATGTCTATAATGCAGCAAAAACACAACTTAATAAATAAGCAGCATTTCAACACAACTTAACTAAAATAACAACCAAGATAGTGAGTTAAGCATTTACCGAGCCATTCTCTGTCTACGAGTAATCAAGGTCCTCTCAAGCATTATCCATGCCAGTCTATGTCGTTGATAAATCAAAACCGTGATTTTGACAGAGTTCTAGCTAAGAAAATATTGAAATTCTAGGTTTTCTAAGAGAATATTTTGGCATTACAACAGCTTAGAAAACTAAGAAAAACCAAAAATATTTAAGATAATTTTGCCAGAATATCCCCCTCTCCCCTCAGCTAAAAGGAAATTTAGAAAGACATAATTAATAAAGTACTACTGATATTATTAAACATAATTTTTACAACATAAACTAGAAAATATTTTACAAGAAACTAGACTGAAAACTAAAATAAAAACTAGACTATAACTATTATAACAACATTTTTATGCTACAGAAGGCTCTCCGAAGGCTCCCCCAACTGAGGCAAAAGCCTCAGTATTTATAGTGATTCGAGATTGCAAACGTCCATTACTATTTAATGATCTTCACTGTTGAAAGTTGACAATTTTCAATTATTTGCTTCTTCTCTTCTTCGCGCTGCAGCTAGCCTTCTCGCTCTGAAATTTTATTTTTCTTCTTTTCCCGTGCTGAGAGTTGTTCTTCATTATGCGTTTTAGCCTTTGGGATTCTGTGTGACGCAGATCATGACAAGACTATAACGGACTGATCGTGTCCGTTAATCGCACGATCCAACGGTTGTCAGATGCTCATAAATTGGGCCTAAGTGGGACCAGTGAAAGCGCAATTATAGACCATCAGATTGGTCTCAGTATTCGCATCGAATGGCTGAGAGAGAGACTGCATGTGGTCATGACCGCACGCGATCCAAGACTGTCTGAGACACCCCACTGACACGCTGCAGCTTGTCGGCACGTGTAACGCACGCGCCAATCATATCTCGACACGTGGACCGCACTTTGAGATTTCGCTGACGCATCGAATGACGCGTTGACACGCGTCTCTTCCTCGGACGGCTGAGATTGATTTGGCAGTGAATCTGACGGCTCCCATGACGCCACGTGTCCTCTGCATTTTGAATTTTGAATTTTTCAAAGATTTTTGATGCATTTGATGTCCGATTTTATCCGTTTTGGTGTCGTTTTGCTCCGTTTTTCCTCCAGATTTCAAATCTAAAATCACAAACATACTAATATTAATTATTTTACAAACTTAATATTTATTAAAAATATTTATTTTACAATAAAACACACAAAAATAGATAAAAACTCTTAAAATTTCCAGTCTCTTGCGATTGAGCACAGATATAATTTTTATGATTTGGAAATATTTTAAAAATTACTAAAAATATAATAAGACATATTTATAAACTTAAAACACACTATCAAATACACTAACACTCAAAATAAAATAACCGTATTACTTTTATGGTTTTGACTATTTACAGACTAGACGCTTATTTAACACACAAAAATGACTCTAATAATAAAAACACACTAAAAACGTATTTTTAATCATATTTTCACACCAAGACACAAAAATGCTTACTAACACAAAATGCTATTAATTAGAGGATTTAATGAGAAATAAAAACATAAACAAATGATTTAAGCATTAAAAAATGTACACTTTTACAGTCTCAGCAGCTCTCATCCACACCAAGTTGAAGCTCCTACATGCACGAAGAAAAAAAGAAAGACCAATCAACTTTCTAAATCAATCACAAAGATTATCATAAATACTATCACGATGCAATCAATTCCACTCGCATCTTCGCTATCGGAATCGACGAAAATCGTCAAGATTCTGATATCATACACGGGCCTTCCTCCTCTTCTCCCTCTGAGCACACGGAACGGTGAAGCGCCATTGGCGTGGCTGAATATGATCCCCTTGTACCGATCGAAAGCAGCTCTGACAATGGCGGAGTCGCGGCCTCGGCTTCCGGCGAGGGAGAGAGAGAGAGGCCAGGGTCGACGGAGAGAGTGTCGTTCCCGGAGGTGAATTCCCACGGCAGCGGCCGCAGGTATGGGATCGAGCGGTTGACTTCGAAGACGAAGTCGCAGTGGACGCGGGAAAATGCGAGAATCCAGGGGAAATTTCCTGTGGCTAGGAATTTTAGCGAATTGGGAATCATCATTTTCTGAGGATTAGAAGATTTTTTTGAGTTTAGTTGTGAACTAGTGATAAGTGCTATAAGTAAGGTGGTGGAGAAAAGCTATTTTTTTTTTTTTTTTTGGATCACATGCAAAACGAAAGTTGGGGTGGTCAAAGTAAATGTTCTTTATTTATTATTCCTTTTCTATTTCGGTTTGTTTTTCTTCTTTTTTTTTTGCCGGCGAAAAGGTCATGGAGGAGAGAGAGAAACGACCACCGTCGAGTGGAGTGGTGGTTCTGAGTTTTGCTTATAAGAGGTGGCAAAAAGCACGAATAGATAATGACTACTTCTTTGCGTCAGCAATATTAGTATTTGTCAATTTTTCAAAAGAAAATTTTTTTCATTCGGTGGTATTTCTATTTTAGTTTTTGTTTTTGAAAAAAAATATGATAATGAAAATATTGTGCGAAATATGTCGAGACTGTTTTTGAAATTGTATTTAGTTATACATTGTGGTATTTTTTTTAACATAAATTTTTTAATAAAAAATTATTAATATAAACAAAACCTAAATTTAATTTAAAAAACTAATTATTAATATATTAATAATTTTTCTTATTATTAGTAACAAAACGAAGGGGAAGTATTCCTCTGCTCTGGTGAGGACAATGACGATGATGACATGATGGCACAGCTACAACGATAACGATGACGACGACGAACCTAGCCCCACCAAGGATCGACGACCCTTTAGTGGAGATTGGCGGCCTACTCGGTGCGGAGTTCGATGGCCCACGAGATCTCGCTGTGGGGAGAGCTCGACGAAGATCTCACTGACGGGCTTTGACGACCAACGAGCTTCAACGAGCGCTAAGAATCGATGGAGAGATGACACTGTGGGCTTCTGTGGCTGGTAAGGCTTTGACGGGAGAATCACCGAAGAGATGACAGGGTAAGAGGAGGACGATGATCTAGGTCGACCAAGTCGTCTCTACAGCCGCTGGCAAGAGTGGTTCTTTGGGGTTGCCAGCAAAGATGGGTCTTTGGCATCGCCGGTGTAACGCGGTCTTTGGCATCGCCGGTGTAACGCTCCTAAGTAGGGGTTAGTAATATTTAGTAAATATAAATAAATGTTACAATATCATTTCAAATTATTTAAAACAATGCACATGGGTCTTTAGAATAAAACAAAACTAGAATATATTTAAAATACCAATCCACAGTTTAGTGTACCACCAAATATTAAAAATACAACCATCATCATCATTATACAGTTCCTAGTCAATAGATAATTTAACACAACCAATACTACAGTTTAAAGAATCTTACATAATCAAACGAAATATATAATAAACTAAAAGAAGCTCTGACACGTCACAAACAGCGTTGTCACTTACTCTTTGTTGGATAAATTATACTAAACTCTACCTGAGAGATAAAAATAGTAGAGAATGAGCATCGACATGCCCAGTAAGAAAATTAGTACTCATCTTTAGATTTTATTATTTACTGTATTAATACCAACATGGTTAGTTTATTATCTAACAATATTATTTATTACAATTCCATTATGTTCATATATGATAGATAGCCTATAAATAAACCTTACCATGTTTTTATAGCATATAATATAATTCATAATTGAATAATATTTTTTTTTTGTATCTGTAATGAAATTGAGAATCACGTCTCTCTACTCAATGTAACCCTGAAGGGTGCGCTTGACAACTCAAAGCTAGCGATCTGAGAGTTGTCAGGTAAGGGGAAATCGACTCACATAAGCGTCGATGCCTCCTCTTATTTACCTTTTAAGGTATATATACACAAGGACATAACCACCACCCTCTTCATGCCTCAGCATCCTCTCATGTCCTCACTAATATGAATAGAGTCCGTATTATCTAACAATACTTCTCAAATTATGTTAAAACATGTCAAATCAGTTTAACCTTGCTATATAAATATAGGACGGGTCTACAATAATTTGTCCATATGATATTCATATAATAATATCAACAAAAATATCATAATTTATTTTTCAAAATATATAAAAAAATTTAATTAAATAAAATTTTACAAAAGTTGAGTAATATATTTCTTGCCTCTTTAGTAAATAATTTATTGATAACTTCTAACTCACGACACCAGCTTACAACGTAAGCTTCAATCACTTCCTTAACCTTAAAACGTATCAAGATCATAAATTTAACTTGAATACTAACTCCATAATTGTGTCAATTTATTTTTATTAATGTGTCTTGTAATTTAATATGCTCAAAATATGCATATAAATTTTAATACATAATTTTACTCATAGTAAAAGTCAACACTGACCTATACTTCAGTACAAAGTGTTTTAAAACTAATTTTAAAATAAATTAATTTGAAATTTAATATATATCACAACAAAACAATTAAAATAAATAGCTTTATACTTAGGTTGGCTTTGGTTTGGTTCATAATATATATAATAGATGTTATAAATTTGATACAAAATAAGATACAATCTAGCAGTTGAAGATAAGATAAGGTTATAAGAGCTTACAAGTTTGAGTTTTAGGCAGAACTGGTTTCATTTTTGGCTAAGTCTCTATCGGAGACTTTTCATATATATAAACTCAAATGATATTTTTGTAATTAAAATAAAATTTTTAAGGGTATTTTGGTAATTATGTTAAATAGGTATAGAAAAATTAAAAAAAATCAAAAAATAGGTAGAATTAATAATATGGAAATAATTTTTTTATGCAACAAAATTTTAGAAAATTTAAATTCGCACACTAATAATTAAATTTAACACAATTATATTTGTTAAAAATAACAAGTGTTATAGCCAGCGAGGTGAGTCTAGGTCCAAATCGAGGGAGCAGGAGAGAGGGGTTTGGTTAAGAGCAATGGAAAATTTTGAAAACAGTTTAAAAAAAAAAAAAAGCTTAAGAAAGTTTGGTTGTTTTTGAAAAAATTTTCTTTATTTTCCACAAAATTTTAACTAAGCATGTTTTTAGAATTATTTTCTGTGTTTTTAAAAGTAGAAAAAAAAAACATTTCAAGAACACCCCTTGAAATTGTATGTTTTAATGGTAGGATCTCGTATGGAAGGTATATGTTTTGATGGTTAGATTTAGTTAAAATTGGATAAATTTTTTTAAAAGAGTGTAATTTTTAAATTATATCCCAAAATTCTTCAAATTTAAAAGAATTTTTAGTTCATTTCATCCTTAATTTTTGCGGTTGAATGTTGTTTTCAACTTTTTGCAACGAATCAAATTTTGGACGCATTAAGTGCATCAATTTGTGGCCAAAATTATTAAAATAATTTTAAAACATTAAAAATAATTACTTTCTAAAAAAAGGTCTTAAAACCCCTACGAAGAAGAGAGGAGAAGTAGCCATCGATATCAGCTGCCGTTTATAAGTCTCTTTGCCTCCTTCACCCTTCCTAATCTCAAACGTTACAAGCCCGATGTCGTCCTTTGCAATTTTGTTGCCATTTTTCGGCCTTTTCGAAAGGTGATCATCATAGATTGTGATCAGTAATGAAGTGAAAAGGGACTAAAATTACAATAAATATTTGATCAAATATATTATACTTGTTCCCAACAAAAGCCAAATTGATAAAATACGTATTTAATGTAGTTAATACACGTTTGGTCCTTACTAAATTCTAAGTTCAAGATCAACTCTTATCTTATCCAATCTTTGTTATTCTGTATTTGTAAACAATTATTATTTTCTTCTTTTCAAATTGATTATCCGACATTCCATCAATCGCTATCTAAATAATATTAGGAGGGGATTATATTTGTTGCTTAGAAGAATACAAATTAATCATGCATTAATGTTATATTTCTAATTATAACTTTGTACAGTAAAAAGTAGCAACCATTAAATAATAAGAAATGATAAAATAAAAAATAACCATCAATATTTTGGTATGCAAACACGAGGAAAAAATTGAAAGAAAAAATGGATGGATATTACAAAATAAAAAAAATCTTGAATCAAGGATAAGACAAAATGAGACATTGATTATGATCATGACCAATGAACTGGACAAGTAAACAACGTACGTCGTTTTAGTATAAGAAAACTATGCGATTAGAGAAATAGTATTGACTATTGGCATGTTTAATGTAAGCTCTGTTGGATAATATGTTGCACTTTCTTTTGAAGTCCTCTTTTACTTTCTAATCAAGTTAATCAGCCTAAAATTACGAAAGCTAATGTAAAAGTTGTTCCCCTCGTAAAAATAAGGAGATTTCTCCTCAGGCACCTGAAAAAGCAATATTAGGTCAGTAACAATATGTTTGTTAACCACACACACACACACACACATATATATATATATAATGACTTTTGACAAGATTTAATGGTTTGAAAACATGATATTTCCATAGAGAATGTCCTAAAAACTTAAAAAAAAATGAGAAGGAAAATAGTGGTTTTCTGTTATCGTTGGATAACTCGCTTTGTATGCTTGCTTAGTTATTCAGCTTTTTATAAAATTAATATTTCAAAATATTCTATCAAAAAAATATGTCAAAATATTAAATGAATGTTTCCAAAAGTAGGTATAAAAAGAATCAAAATGTCATGTTAAATCTTTCGAAAGTGTTTGCAAACCGTATTACAATTGTTACAGTGTAAAACTCTCATATGCCTGTTTAAAACAAAAATATGTTGCAATATAAAGTTTTTGCATGTTATATACATTGTTTAAGTTTCAACTTCAAGTTTCAATTTGTTCCTAAACACTCCCATCTTCTACCATAGTGCAAAAAATAAACACATTATATAGTGGTCGCATGCATGTTTAACAGTAAATTCACATCTAATTCTACCTTATGGTGTAAAATTTAAATCTCCAATCTTAAAATAAAAGAAAAAAAATCTCATCACACAAACTTAAAAAGATTTTTTTTCCTTTGGCTAGGTGTGGATATAATCGTTCAGTATCTTATTTGATTAATTAAATTACTAAATTAAAGAGAAGCACAAAAATAAATAAATAGTTGTAAAATAAGAACTCAAGAGGTTTTAAACAATGATGATAAAACCAATTAAAGGATCATTCTTTGCCAGTAAACAATAATTATTGAATTAATAATGGAACTATTTCTAATTTTCTATTGAAACTACCAACAATAAATGACAACAAGCTTTGTTATTCTACTCTTTTCTTATTGTGTCATTCAATAAAACATGCTCTTTATTAAAACTCTTTCTATTAAATAATCTAGAAACAAGCTCTCTAGATTTAACCTAGTAAAAGTATTAAGATAAGAAAGATAGGTTGATTAAAATAATAAACACATCAGCTTAGTTTATTTAACTTAGGCTATATTCTTCATGCAATTATACAAAAACTTGACCATAATCAATGCTTATAACTCACTACTACTGATTAGAAAAAAAAGCAAATTACGAATCAAGAATTATAATCTAACAATAGATAATTATTAAATCCAATTTAGTTGCGAACCTATAAATAAAACAAAAAAATAATACTAAACAATAATTATAGAAGAACATAAACAATTTCAATTTGAAAATTTAAAAATAATTCTAACAACCAATCACATAGCCATGTTTAGGGTTTTGAAATCACCCTTAACCAAAAATAAAATCTCACCTAACATGATTGAAAAGAACAATGAAAAAATAAAAACTAACAACACTAGGAGCTCAAGAGAACGACGGAAAAGGAAAAGAATAATAGTCTTCAAAGGTATTTTTTTTACCATCTTTTCAAAGCCACCATTTGTGTTTTTCTTCTTTTATTTTTTCCCTTCTCATAAGGCTGAGAAAATCTAGTGAAAAAGTGTTAGACTTAGTGCCATAAGGATTAAACAATATTATTGTTTTAAGACATTTGATCAATGAAGAGTTTATTATTTATGTCATATATAAACTTTGTTCTTGATATATTCTTTTTCTAATAGATGTATGATAAGCAAGCAAAAGTCTGAGATTATCATTCTAAACCTTTAACATCACGTATATGATTGACAGATTATACAGAAGACATGAATCTTAAGGTGATGATCTAAAAATAAAAGGTCCGTAATTAAGGGAATAAAGTTAGACCATTTATTCATGTTAAGATTGTTATGTTGTCTACACTCTTTATGAAAGATGACTTATCTTGGTCATTAGAGTAGGGCACCACGAGAAAAGACTTTGGAATATTGTCATTAGTGACGATATATTGGATTAAAACTACAAATGAATTGATTTAGTTAATAATTTTGGTTGAATAAATCAATTCACTTTAAACAATTATGTGTGTTACATCTTAATCTTGAAATGAATTGATGGGTTCATATTTTTGACTTGTGTCTTTTGAAGTACCAAAAGGTAATATTGTGAATTAAATGAAGGTATGTGTATAGGTACGTTGGATAGATGACTCTTGAATAATATAGACCCGTTATTTATAGATATAGAATCCATAGCTGTTAGGTAGAGTTAATGATATCCTTTTACAAGCATTATCCTAGAATTGAAAAACTAGATCGCTCAGCCATTTGGATACATTTGTGTGACCAAATGGTTTACTATTTGTATTAATTAGAAATAATAAGTTTCCAATAGTGAGATAATAAAATATAAGATAAATATGATTGGGAAGGTAAAACTGAATTTTTCTTAAAACTGATTATGGATACCCTATAAGAATATTATACTCTTGATATATCATGCACAAAAAACTTATTGGAGTTTTATAATTTTGTATATAGTTCAAGAGTGCAGCTCTAAGCTTTTAGTGTAGTAGCTTTAGAGTTGATAATTGTAAAATGAGTGTGTCGAGGTCATGCCATTTTATAATTATAGAAGCTTGATCTATATATATTCACTGGGTCTCCTTTGTTAGCTCACATATTTTCCTATAACAATACGACATGTTTTTCCACAATTTGGTAACTTATGTTAATTCTCCAAGAAGTTCATATTTAGTTGATTGGATTGTAATAATTCTTGTTAGTTTATTGATTGAATAAATTTTGTGAATTAATTCAAGATAAACATGTTGAATTCTTTATACATATTTTATTTGGTATGGGATTGTTGGCATGTGACTGTTTTAATTAGATAACTTCTGTATTACATTATTTGAATTAAAACTTAGCCTCTACGAAAGATATTTGGGTCAAATAAAATAGGAAGTTATTCAATCAAGACAAAACCGGCTAACCAATGGATTGAGTGGGTCATTTGGTGCTTTGAAGAAGTAATGCCAGGCCAGCTCAAACCAACCAGGCGACTAAAATACACAAGGGCTGGTCAACTGGTCTTGCCATGTCAGCAAAAGTATGTTACGCATTTTGCTATGGGATTTTGGTCAAGTGACATATTTTGAAGCTCTATTTGAGTAGAATGAGTGCCCTACTAGCTATTATAAAGAGGAGACTAATTCCTATTGTTAATTGGATTGCATGAGAAATTTATAGAGAGTATTCTAGAAAGAAAAACTCTAAAACTCCTATAGGGTTATTGTTCAACACTAAGAACAATAATTCTTGATTTTCCCTTGCAGTTGGAAAGAGAGACATTACTAAGAGAAGAATCAAACGAGATGTGCCTACTCATATTTTCGTTGTGGAAAAGAGATTATTAAAGAAAACCAGTTGATTAAAGGTTTTCTAGACACAATTTCCTTATAGCAATTCTGTTAAATTAATTCTGTCAGAAGAGTTGTTATTGATTTACTGAGATACAAATTTTTTTTGAATAATTTATGATATATAACATGTCTAACTCATTCTATGAAAAAGGTTTTATTATTTTTTTTTGAAATCCTATTGCGTACTTGTTTTCCAACAAAAAGTGCTTGGTTTTACCCTAAGATGACTTATTTATACGCTATCAAAGATAGGGTCAAAACAGGAAAGTTCGAAGCTCTTGGACCAAAAATTTGAGTAACTTTGTGTCCGAGCGCCGCAGCCTTGAAAAATTCACGCTATGAATGTCCTAGTGCCTGGTGCTACAGCGTCCTTTCCTTAGGTGCATGTATGGGATTTTGCTGTAAAGCGCTTGATTTGTTGATTTTTGGCTTGAATAATCTCTTTTAGCCCCTGGCTTTAAGTCTTCAGAACCGTAGTGCTTGAAACTCGTACAAATTATAGTTTTTGACTCCAAAACATTCCTTAGCATCCAAACTACCTAAAAAAGAAAACAAAAAGACTTAAGAAATTAACAAAGAAAACATATGAAAATTGATACACATATATACATATATATATATATGTATATAAAGTTAAGCACTTATCATTATGGATCATTGTTTCTTATATTGATCTCACTACTTTACCTGTGCCTATGTGACCTTTGAATATGCATGATGCAGAATTTTAATATATGGTGCTTTCATGTGTTTCTTATGGTCATGTCTGATGTGACCAAAAGGAGCATTATTAGTAAGACAATTAAATTGAAGCTAAGTAATACCAGGACAAAGGGAAGATTCTTTAGTAACACATCCAAGTTTAATATTCACTATCAACAATTAAGTTGCTTTTGGGATGCAAAAATTGGTGAAATAAACACTAAGGTGCGCTTACGCATAGCTCTCTGTGTGTCTGTGTGTGTGTGTATATATATATATATAAAGTAGAGAGAATGGAGATGCTAAATCTGAAGTGGCTAAATAGATCTAGAGTGCAACGAGGCCCTTTGTGAGATGTTCTATGTTGGTCTTGGTGAGATTTTGTATCGTTCTCCTAAACTTTTTATTTACAGGTGGCTTGATAGTTGCACGACTTATTTACCTAGTATGGGTGAAACAATATGATAGATGATGAGAGAGATGCATGTTTTGCCCTTACTATATGCAAGTGGGAGATGTTGGACGTTGCCTTATTTTGTAGGCTCCAATACTGAGCTTATTTATTTAGTATTATTTATTTATTTTGAATTAAATGAATAATAAATGTCCTAAGAATTATTAATTATCCTAACATTTCGTTTCGTATCAGGGGTGGAGAGAGTTGGAGGAATAGGGAATGTAAAGGATGGAGAGGATTATAAGAATTTTTCGTGTTGTTTGGTAAGAGAGAGTAAAAGAGTTGATAGGATAAGTAATAGTTATTTAGTTAATTACTATATTATCTATTTATATAATTTGTTAATAAATTCTTTGGAGGGTAAAATGGTCTTTTAAAATTTTAAAAGTGGTTGACTATTGAATCCTTCTATCAGTGGAGGATCCAATTTAATGGATTTGAAAGGAGACCATATCCCTCCTTCTCTCCTCTTCCTTTTCTCCTCCCTCTAGCTAAACAATAGACTGTCCTCCCTCTATCTCTCTCCCTCCATTCTTCTCCTTCCCTCCATCTCTCCCTCAAACCAAACATAATATAAATGTATGAAATATTTTGTCTGAGTCATAAATATCCACGCTTATTTGTCAAATATCCCCATTAGTAGGATACTGGTAACTCCTAATGGGTTCTTAAAAGATAGGATAAGGAACCCACTTTATGCTTAGAGAAAATAAAAAAAGAACCAATTTTATGCCCTATCCAAATATATCTACAAAAATATATACGTAAAAATTTTCTTGCATTGTCTCTCTTCTCCTCTCCTTCAACATTTTCTCTGTGGGGTTTTAGGATGTGGATTTTGTGAGTTTTCTCATAATTCTCACACATTGTGAGCAAAGGATTTCTACAACATAGAGTATTGTAAGGCACCCCAAGATGCTTCTTAGACCCATGCCAATTTGGAGAGTTTTCGGCACCCATCAACGCTTCCAATAGTGCTTATTCAATTTCTTTTGTTAATTTTAGTTTTTTTTTTTCCTAAACAATCAATTTGAATTCTCTTCAACTAAGCAAGAACCATAGATTACTTAAGCTATATAATTTTTTCCTTTTTTTAGCAGTCCTTGTAGGTTCGACTTTATTGCTCATAGATCTATATATCTCAAATGATTTGTGTGCCTGTGAGTACATTTTAATGTGCACAACATCTAGGGGATCAAAACCCTAAAGTTGAAGACCCATCGAAGTAGCAACACTCTTTTGAAAGTTGACCGTAGCAGTGACAAAATGCCTCCCAAACATGATCCAGAGCTCCATCTTAGCCGATCTCGCCACTACCATCGCCAATGGCAGAGCTACCATGCAGTAGAGAATCGTAGCCAGGGCTGGGAGTTTGATGAACCATCCAAAGGCGACAATCTCTAGCCCATATAAGAAGAAAGGATTAAGCGACAATAGGAGAAGGGAGCCTTGTTTATTAATTTCTTTATATTCATGACTACCGCTACCTTTTCTTCTAAATCAAATGCAACTTTAATATCACATGTGTGTCATTTATTTCACTAGTTCAAACCACAGTTTAAATCGTTTAATTATAAATGTTTTCTCTTCAAAAATTTAAATTTCTATTTAAACTTTCTCTTCAAACATTTATATCAAATGGGCACTATATGGGCACGTAACTTTCCTGTCATAATTTTCGGATGATATGTGGCAGGTTATATCAACTCTTTCTTTCGTCTTTACACGAAAACTATAATAGATAGTCAATCATCAATATAAACTTAATTCAGATAATCTTTATTGGTGTTAGTATTGCATTAAACACCATGTTATGGTTGTTTTAGAGTATATGATAGTCTTGATATGGCTTGATACATGTGTCATGTCGAAGCTTTTAAGCCCTTAATTAATGACTTATTCATTAACGAAGCCTACCTAGCTAATAATTGCAAGTTGCATCCCATGAACTTCACTAAATATCATGTTTGTTACAAGAATTTTGATAGCTAAAATGTATCCCAACTTTTCCCAAACGACATTTTAACCGGTTGAATTGTAGATATTGCAAAGAATATCCCATTACCAGCATTAAAGCATTATTTAACCATCCACCATTTATGAAATTAAACAAAAATAATTCAAAACTAAAAAAATCCCAAAACGAAAAAAAAAAAACCATTTCGTTGTCTCTTGCTCCATTAGGAAAAAAAAAAGAAATAAAAAGTTAAGGTCCTACGTTGAGTAGAACCGATCTATTAGCCGGTCCGATTAGTCATGTGTGGTTGTTCTTGGCAATTTTAATAATATGGTTGGTCAAAGTTTGTTCTTTTTAATCCTTTTGAATTCGAGGGTATACTTTTTCAATTATCAAGAACTTAAATTTAAACAAACTCAGGCTTTATCTTTTATAGAACAAATTTAGGGAGTTAACGACACTATGCATACTACCTAATTAGTCACGATACACTGTGACATAAGTTGATAGTCAATTGTAATAAGCCCGTTTGGTTCAAGTATTTGAATAGAGTATTTGAATGAAAATTTAAATTTTTGTGAGAGAAAATACTGCAGCAAAATGATTCGAACCATGATTCAAACCACGAAACAAACGGGCTTTAGTGAGAGTACTCTAACCCTGTTTTTAATAACTTTTTTTCCACTTGAGATTAAGGAGTGTGGGAGACAATTTGAAGTCCAAACGACAGCAAAGTAAATGCAAAAACAAGATTAAGGGCGTTTTGAATAAGTGGAAAGCAAATGAAGGGAAACTACGTCGTTAGACTAAAAGAAAGGACGTGAAGTCAGGACTAGATTGCAGGCAAAACTGAAGATTAAAGCAGAAACATGAACACAAAATAACTAGAAACTATTGATTCGTATAAAGACACGTGTAAGTAGATTAGGTGCCCTTACAAAGGCAGTTAAGGATGAACGGTGTAGATAAATCAGTTATTAAGAGATTTACAAGGCAATGCCTCTAAATAGGGGAAAAATCCAATCATGTGTAACATTCTTACTGACTTGAAAATTAATAAGAAATTTTCAAAAGTTTGTTTAATTTTTAAGTCCAATTAAGTGAAGTGTTTCAAAATACGTATCTTAAGACATACATGCATAATATTTCACAAAAAAAAAGTAGTAAAAAATTATCTTAAGAAGTGTGATGTTCAAGTGTTTCTCTCTTTTTTTTCATATATACGGAAATTTATTGTAGGAAACAAACTAAGAAGAAAATATCTTATCTTAGCCACTTCATTGGTGCTTAATAGGTGTATAAGTTGTTTCAAGAGTTCTAAGTTCAAGTCCCAAAGATTACAAAGAAAATATTTTATTCTTACACCGCAATTAAAATGTCAAGTTTTCATCAAATTCATTAAGTTTAAATAATTTTTATATACAATTACAAAGTAATATGAGGTCAAAACGTGGAATTCTAAATCTCTATATTAGAAATCCTATTTTCTACGGATCCTAGAGATACAAAAAAGACGGGTATATTTAGTATTTTTCAATGGAAAATTTGCATTAATGTATATTATTAAGACATAAATATACAAGAAAATAAAAAAAAAATTTTTCTAATAAATGACATGATTTACGCTTTGTTTAGTAAGTTAGTCAGAACTAATAAGTTTTAACTGCTTACAGTGTTTAAATTCTAATTCTAAATTTTAACTTACCCTCTAAATCCATAATCTCTCTCAAATCTCCATCTTACCAAGATTTCTAGTGTTATTAAATTAAATAAAAGGTCTTAAAGAAAACAAACCTTTTCTTTTTATCATGTAATAAAAGGGGATATATATATCCCATTTTTTTCTGATACTTGAAAATTATTCTTGTTTTTTTAAGCTAGTGATATAATTAAAATTATTTGCCCATGCAAATTTGTCGTACCCTTATTTTTTTTTATGAAATGGAAACATTTTCGTACTCAATTTTATCTTGCCATTACTAGCAAAATATACTCGTACTTATCGTCTAATACATATCAGCGATAATAACAAAAAATGGAAAGCTAACCGCGTGTGAAAATGACAAACACAGTGGACCCACGAATCGCACCACCCCCAGACCCCTCATCGTCAATTCCGCAGAGAGAGACCATCAGGTGCGCCCAAGCTCATCTAAGCTCGCCACGTTTCAATAACTAACGAGCAACCAAAAAAATCTACATATTTGATCATATTTTCCATGATATCACGCGATATTAAGGGTCTGTTTGGTAAATGGATTAGAATTAGTAATTTAATTTAAGTTAATGTGATTTGAATTAGCAATTGAGTTTAGTGATTTGAATTGTTATCCGAATTGACGTTTGGATACGCATTTAAGTTTTAATCCAAGTATGAAATAAAATTAAAATTTGTGTTTGGAGAGGTAGTAAAGATAGTTTTAGATTTATTAATAAATCTAATAGAATATCAATGTTAATGATCTTAAAAAATATGCAATATAGATCTTGATTTATTCATCTATTGATTAGGAACACGGTGAATAAAGAATCATCTCAATTGGATATTAAATGAAAAAGTTATGATTATTTTTCCTCAAATATAAGAGAGAGAATTTTAGTTTTTAATGGGATGAGAATTCTAAAAACTTGAATTCTTGATACTTAAATAATTTAAATTTTTTAAAAAATAAACATGTATTTAAAAAATTTTTAATATTTAAATTAAAATTTAAGTCTATTAAATTTAAAAAAATTATATGAAACAAACGTACCATAAAATGCACACCTTCACCGCATCACCAACGCCCGGTGATCAATCAAAATACGACTTCATCCAAGAGATAGTATCTTACGTTGGAAAAAAAATATAAATGAAAGATACCCCTGAGTTCAATTGGCTCGGTAAATCTAAAAAATAGCAAGAATTTTTTATCCCTATCAATGTCCCTCAATTCAAAAGGATTTGAATGGCTGACAATTAAATCTAATTTTTTCTATCATTTTCGTATCCGTAATGGTGCAGGCCCCACTACTCATCAATGCATGGTGTTCTTCAACTCATCAGTCCCAATACTTCCACTGAAGGAATCCAGCAGCAGCAACAACGGAAGCGGGGCTCTAATGGGACCCATCCGGCCTAACATTCAAAAAAAGATCGCACGGCTGAGATAACAAATTATTTAGAAGAGTCAGCGTCATTATTACCCGGAACCAAAACTGTCCCCCTTGTACGTCGTTCTCACGCAATCCTCACCGTACATGTGTCGACCAGATATCCGAATAATTATTTCCCACCCCTAGCGAACTCATTTTTCAAGCTCCTATCTACCGGCCAAAATATTGCAACTTTTTTTTTTTTGTGTTAAAATAAAAATATCCATATTAATGTTATATAGTATTAAAAAGTTTAAAAATATCATATTTAATGTATAATTTTTTTTTGAGAAATATTAATGTATTATTATATAGAGTATTTGACATGTTAGTTCAAAAAAAAATTTTATTTCAAATATTATAACATATGAAAGGTTTTATATTGCTTTTAGTTTAGACGAGTGTTAGAAACACTTTCTTTCTTACTCTTCTATGCTCATATAGAATTCATTATCTTATTTTCCCTTTAATAAAAATTGATCATATTAGTGAATTTTATGTGTTAGTTAATTAATCCAGATAGTGGAAAAGAGAGTGTTGTCAATATTCCTCTTTAGTTTAAACTATTATGCTAAACACCCTAATAGTATTTTATGCTTCAATACATAATGTTATTTCAGCTACTATATCTACGTTTTATCACATTAATAAGTTTGAAATCTGTAAAAGTATAATTTTTCATTAAAATAAATTAAAGGGTTATTAACACTAATAGCTCTTAAATTTTAGGGTTTGTAATACTTTGGCATTTAAATTTTAAAAATCATTACTTTACCTCTTGAACTTGCAAAAATTCTCATTTTGCTCATGAACTTTAAAAATTATCCCTTGAACTTTTAAGACTCCTCACTTTGCCCCAAGACTCCTCACTTTGCTCCTTAAATTTTTGATTTTTCATTTAAATAGATGAACTTAAACCTATTTGATTCACAAATGGGTCACCTGTAAGAGTCAAAATAAGATTTTATCATTTTTAAATTTTGTTTCATTTTTATACTCTCACTTAGAGCCTTTTTCTGTCTAAGCTCTCATTTGTGAAATGTTTGTATGCACATTTTTTTTTCTAATTTTTCATTCATGTGTAACTCTAATTTAATAAGTCAATATTATTCGCTTATATCTTTTTATATTTGCCATCAAATTTAACACAAAAATAAATAAATTACTAATAGTTTTTTTAACAGTCAAATATTCATAGGGTGTTTGGCAGGGTGATTAGAACTATTTTTACTGTAGCATGTGAAAATTTTACATTGTAACGATTTTTTAATTGTTACTATAATATGTAAGAGTTTTATACTATTCATAATTAAAAAAGTAGTTCAAACTATAGTCCAAACTGACTTGCCAAACACCCCTTCAATTTAGCATTGTAGTACACTAAGGGCTTGTTTGTTTCAAGAACTTTTTGGATTCTTTAGACTCAAATTTAAATTTAAGTATTAAGAATATTTTAAATACGCGTTTGTTTTTGCCAAAATCTGAATCCTTTGAGTATCAAGAATTCAAGTTTTCAGAGTTTTAACTCTCCCTAAACTTTTAATACTCGAATATCTTTGTTATAGTAAAAATTAAAATTCTCTCGTTATATTTGAGTAAAAAAATCATTACTTCTTTATTTGTTATCCAATTAAGATGATTCTTTTTTTATTGTGCTCCTAATGAAGAGAGAAATAAATTAAATCCATATTGCATATTTTTTAGGATTATTAACATTAAGATTTTATTAGATTTTTTATAAATCAAAAGTTATTTTCACTACTTCTTCAAACATAAATTTTAATTTAATTTCATACTCAGATTAAAACTTAAATGCACATCTAAATATCAATCTGGATAACAATTTAAATAACTAAGTTAAATTTTGATTCAAATTATACTAACTTAAATTAAATTACTAATTCGAATCTATTTACACCGTAGCACTCTAACCAACCCGAATCCTTTTCCTTGAAAACAACCCCGTTTTCAATTGGCGCGTTATTTACGGCGCGTGAGCAAAAACCTGGCCGCTACTTTTATAAATTTTTTAGCATTCTTTATTTATTTTTTATCGCAGGAGTCCAGTTGTCAGACTTCCCTGGTGCGTAAATCTCCGACTATGCTAACCACAACAGCCTCCATCACACGGCTCTCGCTCTCCCTCTCTCTCTAAAACTCCTTTCTTCTCTCTCCTTGCATTTCACTGTTGACCGGAAAATGGCGGAGCTGGTGAATCTGGAGAACGAGGAGGAGCTTTCTCTCTTGCAACAACCCAACAACGGCGACCGGTCGTGGCGGTTGAACTTCGACGGCTTCCAGTTATCACCTGAGCACAAAGAGAAGAAGCCTCCTCGTGGCATCCATGATTGCTATGGCGTTTTAGGTTTTTATTTTTTTTTTAATTTATAAATTTCGCTAATTTTTTTATTTCCGATTGAGCATTAATTGGCGCAGCAATTTCTTGTGTTTAACTAATCCGTCTGGTATCTGGAATTTCTTTCTTTATCTGCTCCAAAATAGGAATGGTTTGTTCTATGTTTTTGTACTGTTTAATAATTTTTTTCCTTATTTTAATTATCGATCCTTCAATATTGGAAGAATTAGATTATTTTACGTGTCGTATTTTATTTCAATGTGCGTTGGGTATATCTTTTTTAAATTGCAATTCCATTTTTTCTCTCTTTTTGTTGATGTGATTGATCTATGGTGAGTCAAAATTGTTCTAGAATTATACGTGTACAAATTGTTAGTAGGTTCGTTTTGCTTTGGCACTTAAATTCTTTGCTATTAATTGTTGGTCACGTCCTGAAGAATCATGATAAATTAATGATAATTAAGTGTAAGCACATAATAAGAGTTTATGAGGATGTTCAGATTTTTGGTATTTTCTAGTGGTGAAAGGTGATGCTCTTGCTTGAGAGTTTTCTATGTCTAGTGGTCAAAATCACATCGAAATGAAAAAAAAAGTAATAAAAACTGACAGACAGTTCAAAACAGAAGGCTGCATCAATGTAGGGTATTTTTTATACCTTATTGTTAAAATCTTTCTCTCCCTTTTTAAGAATATGTACGGTAAGAACTGTCCTCTTTTACCATTGGTAGCTATTGTTATTTTAGCTATTGGATTAATTTTCTAGCAGTATTGTCTATTGATGGGAGCGAAACTGTATTGCGTTCCGCAATTTTATAACATCGACACTTATAGATCATACCGTTGAAAAATTAGTTCAATAACTTACACAACTGTTCCCACCAGTGGTAAAAAGAGATGGTTCGGTAAAATTTCTTTTTTTTTTTAATTTTCAAAAAAAAGGGAGCTTTTTGAAATTTTAAACTTTTTTCTTGTTGAGTTTACTTCTCACCATTTTTTGCGACTGCAAAAGAGATTGTATTTATGTGAATGTGTCAAAGTCACTCGTGTGTGTGGCTCTATTGATAAACTTATGTTTTACCATCCATGAGGACCTTGACATGCCGTATACTGATAGTCCCAGAACTAAAAATGATCGTGGTTAAGGAAGATCAATTGGTTTGGCATCTGCAAGTCAATTAAAATGTTGTTTCTTACAAGTAATGTGAGCAGCGCAGCTGAGCATTTTGAGTGATAACCAAAATTTGTTATACAACGGTCAGCTGTCCATAATATATATTCTTTTCTTTTTGTAATTTTTTTTACATTAAAGTTAAAATCTGTATATTCTTTATTGCTCGCTGTATGTATTACTATCGTATCTGAGTGTATAATAAAAGGAGAATATATTCACTTGCTTTATTCCTATGATATTCCTCTATTATGATTCTTGAGGGGAAAAAGGAATATGAATTGCATAAAAGCTGTGTTCATATCTTTAGATGATAACAAATCAGCTCCACTTTCTGAGGTTGAGATTTCTAGTTCCATCTTAATTGTTTGCGTGATGATCGCAGGTCCAGAAGATAATGTGGCCGACTACTACCAGCAGCAGGTAGAAATGCTCGAGGGGTTTAATGAGATGGATGCCTTAGCAGAGCGTGGTTTTATTCCTCGAATGTCAAAGGTTTATATTGCATTCTGCTACTCTCTCTATTCGTCCGTTTGAAGAACATCACAGCACACAAATTCCTGAATCGAAATGATACCTTGTGGTTGCAGGAAGAGCAGGAAAAGTTGGTGAAAAGCGAGACATTCGCCATCAGAATTTCTAATGTTGCAAACATGGTTCTTTTTGCAGCAAAAGTGTATGCATCTGTCCGAAGTGGTTCATTGGCCATCATCGCATCCACCTTGGACTCACTTCTTGATCTTTTGTCGGGCTTCATCCTTTGGTTTACTGCTTTCTCTATGCAAACACCCAACCCTTATCAGTACCCTATTGGGAAGAGGCGTATGCAGCCATTGGTCAGTTCTCATATCATAATTCTTGATTGAGTAGAAACTTTGAATTTTATATAATTAGTGAAAATGAATTCTGTATGTGAATGGGAAATGTCAAAACATGTCTCTTTGTGGCATACATGTTACTATCCACCATGTCACAAGTGCAGCATCTTACCTGCTGTGTTTTCCCCTCTTCTTGCCTGTTTCCTGAACTCATTTCTTTCTGTTAGTACTTAGGAGTACTTAAATCTTTTGTAACACTAGTTGCTAGGGAATTACAGGCTTTTTTTGCAATCCAGTTCTTAACCTATGTTTACGGACAAAGAAGGGTTCGCTCATGTTTTTTTTATCCATTTTGTGTTTCATATTCATTGCATCAATAGATCAATATGCTCCGGATTTTAGGAAGTTCTTAAAACCTATGATTGCTGCTGAACAATGATTGATCTGGAATTATGATCTTGTGCTAACTGTCAATTTCAAAAGATCTAAACCCTCAACAAAAAAAAAAAAAAAAAAAGATTTGATTAGAGGAGAAATGTTTGACATTGAGAAAAAGTAGCTTATCTAAATTATACAGAATTAAGCTTTAAACTGAAATATGACTTGCATGAATCCAAGTGTTATTCTTCATGATCCTAATTCTACGGATGCCAGGAAGCTGGAAATCATAGAAATTTACCGTCATTGTGAAAGAATTTTGAAATTACATGTTTTCTTTAGACTCCTTGTCAAAGCTAAAAGTCGTGCGGTTACTGTTAGTGTTTGAATGTTCGTGCTGTATTTTTGTAAAAATAGTAAAAAGATGCTTTTGGGATGGGTTAATAAAATATGAGCCCTCAGATGATGAATATCTTGTTAATTTTAACTTTATTGCTTATGCAGGGCATTCTAGTCTTTGCCTCTGTCATGGCAACTCTGGGACTGCAGATCATCTTGGAGTCAGTCCGCACCTTATTATCGGATGTAAGTTGTGTTTGCTAAAATATTTAGCACGAGATGTCAGTGCCTTATTGAAAGATTACTGTTACTTTTGTTTATTTGAAGACAGTACTCGTTCTAACTTACCTGTTTATTTGTTTATTTTTTTTGGGCTCAACTAAACTATTCTTACATCTCTCATTTACATGCTTGTCGTAGGAGGCTGATTTCAGCTTGACCAAAGAACAAGAGCGATGGGTTGTTGGTATCATGCTCATGGTGACTTTGGTAAAACTACTACTGATGCTTTACTGCCGCTCCTTCAACAACGAAATTGTTAAAGCATATGCCCAGGACCACTTTTTTGATGTTATCACCAACATTATTGGTCTCTTCGCTGCTCTGCTTGCTAATTATGTTGATGATTGGATGGACCCTGTTGGAGCTATCATTGTGAGTGAATCTCTCTCTATCTCTCTGTGTCTCTATAAAAAGAAATCCCACCTTTCTTTTGCTATAAATATTTCTTGGAAAATAAAAAAGCCAACTTTGTTATTTAAAGTCTCAAGGGTGTGTTGTCCTTGCATCTCCATGGATGTTCAAGGTTCCTTTAATAAAGAACGACGCAGGGTTTAGCTAAGACTATATGCAAGGTATAAATTTTTATAAGCTCCTTAGAAAATTTAGGTGATTTTTATTTTTTCAAAACATCCAAAAATTTTCATTGAAAACAGCGTCTCTCTGGTGATTATACGCTTTGGACCGGAAGAACTGTTGATATACATAAACTAGGACTTTTCAAATGCCAATTAAGGTTGACAGCTTTTCTCCAAATGTTAAAACATATACTGAGTTTGACTTTCACTTGCTGCAGTTGGCCTTGTATACCATTCGAACATGGTCGATGACGGTGCTTGAAAATGTCAACTCCCTTGTTGGAAGATCAGCAGCTCCAGAATATCTACAGAAACTCACTTACCTCTGTTGGAACCACCACAAGGCGATAAGGCACATTGATACTGTTAGGGCTTACACCTTTGGGTCTCACTACTTTGTTGAGGTGGATATCGTCCTACCCGCAGATATGCCCTTGCAAGAGGCTCATGACATTGGGGAAGATTTACAGGTGAAGCTCGAACTGTTGCCTGAAATCGAGCGCGCCTTTGTCCACTTAGATTACGAGTTCTCACACAAGCCAGAGCATGCTCAAGCACACTCTTAACTATTAGTGGCAAAACCAGTGTGTACGTATTCTGTACTTTTCTTAATCCCATCCGAGCAGAAGATCCTTGCTCTATTGCAGGACAGAATTTATGTGGAGGCAAATTTAGAATCAGAAGGTTGAGCATGTAAATGCTTTGTCAAGTTCTGCATCCTCTCTTTCTTTACTCCCCATTTCCTCCAATTTTCTCTCATGCAAGCAAATTAACAAGATTTCTTGAGGAAGACTGACATATAGCGAAGTCGATACTAAAGGAACCTTTTTTGACAAATAGAAAGATGCAAAATATCGAGGCAAGGAAAAGAAGAAGTAAGAAGGAAGCATTTTCCCCCACACCGTTTGGTAAAAAGAGAAAACATTGAGACATTTATGAAGAACTCCATAGTAACACCTCACTTTCGAATTTATGTCACAAATATTTGAGTTTTGGATTTGTGCCGCATAAGTAGACTTGTTAAAGGTCAACAAAATGTGGCATGAATACGAGTCACAAATAAGTTGTTGCATGTATCATAAAACATATAAAAGTTGTGGGATGCCTCCTAATCTTCTTGGAAAAAAATTTAAGTTAATTTATTCTACAATTAGATCCTTAAATAAAAACAAAATTTTACGGATTAGAGTAAAAATAAGTGTTTGGTACATTATTTATTTATATTTCAATAACCTTTTCTTTTTATATTAGAAAAGTATTGAAAACATTTTTTGTGTTTTGCCTTAATGCTGACTTTTTTTCTTTTATTACTTAAATAACCAAAAAATTCCTTACTTAAAATGCCCCTTGAAGCTATTAAACTTATGAAAATTATACTTAAAATGCCCCTTGAAGCAATGAAACTTTTTTTAAAAATTAAGATTTCCCTTCCTAATCTTTACTAAATGCAAATTAAAACATTATTAAAATGAAATATTAATAGGGTATTTGGCAGGGTGGTTAGAACTGTTTGTTACTGTAGCATGTGAGAGTTTTTACACTGTAACGATTTTTTAAATTGTTACTATAGTATGTGAGAGCTTTATACTATTTATAACTGAAAAAGTGATCCGGACCATAACCTAACAAACACCCTTTAAGTAAAATAAATCTCCGCAAGTTAAAAACTTTTAATATATTTGAAGGATTTGCTTAATTAAAAATTTATTTGAATATCTTAAACTTTTTTTTATTTAACTTTGTAGTCAAATCATATTTGAAATTACATTTGATATAGATCTTGAAATTTTCAAAATCTAATTGTTTTAGGGGGTATTTTATGTATGATTTTAAAAATAAATGAGATGTTTTCGGCATTTATGTAATAAGAAGAGCAAAAGAGATACTTAGGCAAAACACAAAAGATGTTTTGTGTATTTTTCCCTTTCATATTTGAAAGGTAATTAGAAAATAGTGGGTCTCATGGATTTATCACTTATTTTCGTCTCAATTTCAAATTTACCAAACAATCCAATATTTTTATTCTATATTTCTTCCCCAAATTCCATTCCCTCAATTGGTTTGTTGGTTTGAATTATGTTGATTTGAATTTTTTTAGTTTAAATATAAAAATCTAAATTGTATAGTTTGAGTAGTAATCCAAATTTGTGTTTGGATGTATAGTTAAATTCTTAATTTGAACAGTAAATCCAATCCAAATTTGTGTTTGGATGAATATTGATAACTCTAGTTAGAAGCAAAAAAAATAATTAATTAAAGAATGAACATGAAATATGTAAAAAAAATTATTTAATTAAAAAATAATATAAAATAACAGTGTTAAATTATTAATATTGATATGTGAGAGTGAAATCACTATTTAATATTGATTCGAAATGTTGAGGGTTTGAATTCTATAAGTTGGATGATTAAACTTAGTTTAAACTACTAGTTTAGTTCAAATTAAATGTTTTACCAAACATCAATTTAAACTATGATAATCGTTCGGACTAAGTCGAACTAAACTGATCCAATGAAACAAACACGCCTTTAGTTTCTTCTCTACCAATCTATTTTTTTTTTTGTTTCCACTGTACCAAATGGATATTGGAGAGACTATTTATTCAGCTTGTTTCAAGCACAAAAGGAGGGATGACAACCGTACACATAGCCAAGTAAGACTTATGACGTGTTTGTTTTGTAAGTTCTAATCACAGTTTGAACAATTTTGCTACGATATTTTTTGTTGTAAAATTAAAATTTTTGTTCAAGCCTATGAACCAAAGTAGGCCGAACTCAAACCCTACCCAACTTATTTTTTTTAAACACATGTAGAAATATATAATTTATTATATTATACATGAAATCTCTATTAAACCTTTAAAATTTGATATTATAATAATCATAATTACAATTATTTTAATTATTGGTGCCCCATTGACAAAAATTCTTGACTCTGTATTGACAAGTGGTTGGATCTTGGTGTCAAGACAAATACAGTTTAGGTTAATAATTGTGGGAATTGTTTGTTATGGTCTAATTTAGAAGGCGTTGATTGCACAGCCCATAGGGCTTCAAGCGTGAAACAATCATATGACTACAATGAGTAAATAAGCGAGTCTGGCAATAGTGAAAACTATCTAATTTTTACTATAAACTTAATTATAAACAATATAAAATTTTTATATGTTATAACAATAATAAAAAAAATAAAATATAATATAAAATTTTTATATATTATAGTAAAAATAATTTTTATTATTTTTTTAAATATTTTATAAATAGTTTATTGTGGGTGGTTAAGGATCTCAAAGTCAAGAGTGAAGCAGTCATTGTAGTCTAGTATGATTACAGAAGTCACTATGCTTGTCATGATTGGACCAGTCGATTTCAGTTAAAGACCTACAACGTGACAGATATTTAAGCCACATTCTTGGGGGGAAATCCACTGCACGAGGTTCAGCGTGGGTCTAATAGGAGTCAACACGTGTCTACTTTGTCCACGGTTAACCCAACCCCACCATGTGTTAACGTGACAACCAAAATTTTGTGCATCATTTTATCAATTTAAAAACTTATTTGATTCGAGTATATAAATAAAATATTTAAATAAAAATTTAAATTTTTATAAAAAAAATACTATAATAAACTAATTCAAATCGTGATTCAAGTATCGAAATAAATGGGTCTTAAATTTTATATGAATTTATTTTAATTTAAAGATTTTCAATCTCTGGTTAATATTTTAAGGTTCCCCTTTTGTTCAGGCTGTTTAAACTATTAACAAAGATGCCATTGCTAGATTCCCACTAGCTCTCATGTGTAAGTCAGCAAGAAAGGCATAATGGCCTCAATATTTTTTCTTTCGAAATAAAGGCCCATACGTACAAAGCCGAAGCCTCTCCAAATTAAAATAGAAAATTACATATAATCCCCCTTGAGTGAATTTGTTTTTTAAACAATCCTCTTATTTTTGTCTTTTCATAACCATCTTTTTTATTTTTTTTAAATACTAATCATATATTTATTATTTTGCGCATCTGATTGCCTAGACACTGAATTAAACCTTAAATCATTAAGAGCCTGTTTGGTTTGAGTATTTATATAAAATATTTGAATAAAGATTTAAATTTTTATAAGAGAAAATACTATAGTAAAATAATTCAAATCGTGATTCAAATATCGAAAATATTTCAACCAAACAAGCCCTAAATCTCTCGCTCTCTCTCCTCTCTGTGTCTCTCTGGAATTCTACTTTCTCTTTTTTTTTTCCTCCTTCCTCTCTCTCTTCTCGAACAAACCGGATCAGCTCCGGCGGAAATCGCAAGAGCCAGACATACTCTCCGGTAGCGGCAGGGCTTGAATCCGATGCTGATTGAGACGTTTTCAAGATCTAGAAATCAGGTTCGCGAAGCCGTTTGCCTGAGCGAGTTCGAGGACTGCGAAATGCTGCATTTGTTGCCGAAACACGGTCACATTTTCCATCTTGACTGGCAATCGCGAGAGGATTCTTCGAACTATAAGTTTCTTCTTAAGCACTCTCGGGTTAGTTGAGGGGAAAAGATGAAGAGGAAGATAAAGGAAGTGATCAGGATCTGAATTTTTCATTTTTTTTCCCTTTTTGTTTCTTCATTCCTTCTCTGCCTCCTTTTTTGCTTTATTTTAATTTTGTTTTGCCTTACTCAGTTATAGGTTGCCATATTCTCTGGTTATGACATTCAGAAATGTCTGATTGCCATGGCGATATCAAACTCTTTAGATATCAATGTTAATAAATTCAGTAGCTAGGGATTCACAGGTCTTAAAAATTTCTTTGGACTAGATATTGGGCTACTGACAAACCAAACTATGCAATGCTCTGAATTGGTGCATCTTGTCCACATGATCACTATTTTATTCTTTTTTAAAAATATGAAGAAATCACTTTATGTTGACATAAATAATGAACTATTCCTTGAACAGATCGGCGACAAATTATACATTTACCTGGAGTATATGTATGGTGGCCCATACGGCCGCACATGTAGGAATGCAACGATGCTTTCATGCTGCTAACCCATTACCTTGTTGTCGAAAGTTTGATGTCAAATAAAGGTTTCTAATATATTTATTATAATTTTATAGTGTCAACCCATCGAAAGAAAATTAGACTTTTCTTTTTATTTTTCTCTATATAAACGTGGCTTCTTTCTTTCTTGTGCGTGTGTAGGTGTGGATTTTTCCAATCTTGGCTTTTGAAAATTTAAAGATTGAAAAAAAATACAGTTTAAACATTTAATAATAATTAAATATTGATATATTTTAGACATTGTAAAGGGCCTTATAGTTAAAATTATAACTAAAAAACTATTAAAATTATAGGCAAAAGAATTTATATAGTAAAAAAAATTATTATTTTAAAAATATTGTTATTTAATTTTTTTTAAAAATAAATAGTATGTTTTGTTTTTAATTGTGTTATTACGTGTTATAATCACGTCAACCCGTCACGGTACGTTTAATAATCGTATTAATCGTATCGTGTTATGCGTGTTATAGGTGTATCTTGTTCGTGTTTGCATTTCAAGCGCGTTTATTAATCATGCCGTGTTTGTATTCAGCGTAATTGTGTCGTGTTGTAATTGTGCTGATACGAACACGACATGTAACACGACTTTACCGGCCCTAGTGGCCCAGTCTATAAACTTCTCCAAAAAATACAGATAATTCATAGTTATCTGTGCATGATCATTGTCACATACTAGAAGCCTAGAACCTCAAATAGTATATTTTGGTTTATCGAATTTCAAAATGGATTTTTTTGTTAATTTTTTATTCTATTTATTGTTTATTGAATCTATAATACTCTCACTTTGTTCCATTATTTTTGTTTTCCGATTCATTCATGATTCAGGTTTGGATTAAGCAAGAAATACGTTGTAATCTGGTAAGTTTTAAATCTGACATCTTACGTTGACGACTGAAGGTGGTTGGTGCTTTTTTGTTGTAAGAAAATATATTGGATTATAGTAAGTTGCAACTTTGGAATCTGCTAGGTTGTAATCTAGCACCCTGCGCCAGCAACCAGAGGCGGTTAATGCTTTTTTGTTTCAAAAAAATATTAGAACCTAATAGGTTTCAACTTTAAAACCTACTAGATTACAATCTGGCACCTGCGCTGGTGATCGAAGGTGGTTAGTATTTCTTTGTTTAAAAAAAAAATATATGTTAGAATCTGGTAGGTTCTAACTTTGGAGCCGTTACAATCTAGGACCTGGCATCGATGACTGCATGCGGTTAGTTTTTTTTTTCAAAAAAAATATTTAAGAATGTGATAGGTTTCAACTTTGAAACCTAACAGGTTATAATCTGGCTCCCTACATCGACGACTAGAGGCAATTGGCATTTCTTTGTTTCAAAGAAAATATGTTAGAATTTATTAGGTTTCAACTTTAGAACCTACCAGGCTACAATCCAACATTTGTAGTTGAAACCTACTAGGCTACAATCCAACATTTTGTGTTCACAATCGAAGTAATCTTTCACATGAGGGAGTGAGAAGAAAGGGTAATTTGGACTTTAATAAATAAAGGAAGAGTAACTTAGACTTTTAATGAATCTTTTTTTTTTAATTAAGAGTATAGTTTTAAAAAGAGCCTTTTAAAAGGGCAATCTTAAAAGGGGCTCCTTTAAGGGAGCATTCTTGTAAGTTGCCTATGTTAAAATCGTCACTCACATATCAGAATACCAAAAGAAACACAATTTTATCTTCCTACCTTTCCTTTTTTCTCTCTTTCCCTCTCATTCTCAATTATTCCAAACACAAAGAAACTCAATTTCTTTCTCTTTATTTCATTCAAATTCCCATCATACAAGAATCCAGAACAAAGACTTTTCTCAAACACATGGTTCTAGTTATGGATTTCAAGCCCTAGCATTCTTCTTTTTCAAAAAAATGGAGGTCGGTACTTTACGATTTAAATCTGAATATTTTCTCTCCTTAATCCGAATTTCTTTTATGTTTTATCCCCTTGGTTTTGAGAGGAAATATGAGATTGTAGCATTAGTATACATGCTTGAGGATTCAGTGATGCTTTAGATATGAATATGATTTGCATGATGGAGTTTGACACTTGACTGTGGTTTGAATAAATAAAATTGTTGTTTAAAATATTTGCATGCTTTAATCTGTGAGTATGGTTGTGATGAATTGATAACTTGGGTGATTCTATGCTTAAAATATATATTAGGTATGTGCTAGGTTTTTATGTTGTTTTTCAAAATTTTGATTTTTGTTGTAAATTATGACTTTGATTGTTAAAATTTAGGGAAAATAGTTTTAGAAAGTTTTAAACTGTGTATCGATGCTTCATATGCATTTTCTATGATCTAGGATTTGATAAAATAGGTTGGAATCGAGTTTGACGCTTGGGAGTGACAAAAAAGGAAATCTGGAATTTTCTAGATTTTGACCAACCAAGGCAGCAAGTCGACTCATCCAGGTGGCAGGCTAGTTGTCCTGTCTAGATGGGCAATTTTTGCTTTGTACTATTTTGTAATGACTGAGAAAATTTCATTAATAAAACTAAATATTTAATTTGGTTTAATTAATGAATTTACTTTTCAAAATGTAAATTTTTGTAAAAATTATAATTTTTGTAAAAATTATGATAAAGTATGAATAAACGGCATTGATTGCAAATTTCATGGCAAATGTGATGCAATATTGGATATTGCCGAATATAAATTTTATGAGTTTAATTACTCAAAAATTTATGCATAATATCTATAAAATGAATTTTATGTCACAATTAATTATAAAATTGTGATATAAACGAATGGATGATTAGAATGTAAATAGGACATAGAGGTTGTTCAAACCCTAACCGGGGGTAGAAAGGAGGCCAGAGCAGTATAAAAATACTGCTAAGTGAAAACACAGATACGAAAAATGTTATGATTAGCCTTCAAAAGTGAATGAAAAGTAAGTCAAATATTTTTATACAGTCTAAGGATAGAAAGTACACTGATTTGACCATGGCAGTATAGGAAAAATACTGCGTGGTAAAAAATTACACAGTATAAATTTTTAGCTCCACAAAGTAGACACTTACTTGAATTCTATTGGGCCAACAAGCCATGCAATGTGGCCCAATAACATGATGACACCTAGGGGTAATCAAGTGGGTGACCATGAGTCACCAAATGAGATAAGTGAGCATTTAATGTGATTTTAGCCAAAAAAAATTATTTCTTCTTCTTCCTAGCTCCAGCAACCACTGAAGGAGACTCTCAAAAAAATTTCTCCACCCCAAACTTTGCAAAAATAGCCCCAAACAAGTTTTAGAAGCAAAGCCTGTGACACCCATTATTTTTTAACAGGTAATATGGTAATTAAATTAATTATTAGTATACTAACTAAAATTTATTTCATCTAAAATCTATTTCATCTAAAATCTATTTCATCCTATTTATTTATACTTATTTCAAATTTTTTAAAAATTTTTCTATATCTATTTAGTAAATTTACCAAAATGCTTTTGGAACATCAAATTAATTACTAAAATGCCATTTGGTATTATATGAACTAAAGTCTCCAAAGGAGACATAATGCACTTAATGCTTCACCTACTTATCTCCTACTTTTCATTATTTTCCTTCAATCAGGCCCTCTAACAAAGAAAACCATACATTCATTTTCTTTTCTCCGTGCAACACTTATCTTTCCCTTTCTCCTTGAAATGTCTTCCTCTCATTCTCTTCTTCTTCTTCCTTTTTCTGCTCTCTAAACTTGAGAAACCCAGCTCCATGTCGTTCAAAAGTTCCCATGCTAAAGTTGAACTTGAGCTTTAATCTCTTGAATTGATGACTTAAAGTTTTCAATGAGATTTTAAGGTAAGATTTTTTTTAAAAAAAATTAATCTAGTCTTATCTACCATCTTTACTTTGAAATTGCTCATTTATTTTGCTGCATAATTTAGATTTTATGGTTTTAAATAAGAAAGTTTGAGATAAGTATATTTTCACCCTTATTTGTAAAAAAGACTAGTGATATGGTTTGATGATGATTTTGGTATAAAACTCATGAAAATATGTTTATTGTAATTATATAATGCAAGCTGCATATTTTGGAATGGTTTTAAGATTTTGAACAAGGATAATATGTTTTGGGTTAAAGAAAAATTTGACATTCCATAAACTTTGTAATACCTCTATGGGCAGTGGCTATTTCTTGAAATTTTGGGATTAAATTAAAATAAATTTTATAAATTAGTTTGCATATTTAAAAAGTAGACATCCTAAGCTTTCTAACGAGCTATCATAAATCTAAATCGGAGTTGTATTTTATTTTCTATGAAATTTTCAATTTTTGGATTAAAAACTAGTAAACCTGCCAGTTTGTCATGGTATATTAGCTGCTAACTTGAACTAAGAACCCATCTTTGCTCACCACCTAATTCCTTAATGTCTTGCAACCTTTCCAATATTATCCTAAGTGATTGATGAATCTTATTAGGGACTAAAACATATATATTACTTCTTTCATTTTATATTGTGTTAAGACAAAAATTGTTTACTATGGTATTCAAAAAAAGATTTGCATAAAGGCTTTAATGGCACACTAATAAGATGGATTTGTTCATGATTTATTTATAAATGTGGTTGTATGTTGTGCTTTATTTTTAATTGTCCTTATACACGCCTTAGGATCAAGGGAGTGTGGAGCTAACGTTAATTAATTCTAGGATTTAAAGATTGTTGATAAGCTTGGAAGGTAGGGATTCTATTACTCATCTTTTGTGAGGTTTTTATGGAATTAAAATTGATTATTTTACCGCAAGATATATATATATATATATCTATGTTGAATTGCTATTATATGAGTATCACATATGAAACTATGACATGGACTCGTCTTGTATTGTACAACGAGGAACATAATGAATTGACACATGTTATAAATTGAGAAGCATGGTTAGAAAAACTGACTCTATTAATAATGATTGAATATAGAGAAATAGTGAAACATGAAGAGGGCGACAGTTACGTCCTTGGGCATGAATATCCTAAAAAGTAAAATAGGGGGAAGGTGATGACACTTTTTTGGGTTGAAAGTCCCAGAACACACTGTACAGAAATCGACTTGGTGAGGACTCAGGGCTTGATGTCCCCTCACCGGAACACCCTTGGAATGTTTAGAAGGTGATCAAGTACGCCCATTTGGGTTTCGATGAGTTGAGTGATACTCTATTGAACGTGGGTACTTAGGGATAATGATGAACTATAACATTTGTATATATGTATATGTATGAAACTCGGAAATGACTAACTATGGTATCCATGTAATATGATTATAATAAATCTCATAATATGGATAATGATAAGTATTAAATAACCATGTAGGTTTTAATGTGGTTATGATAAAAACCTAAAGGTGAGTAATGGTTTTCTCTACTGAGCATATTGTTGCTCATTCCCATATATTTTTATCTTTTCAGGACTCACTAAGTGTGAGATGACTACGAGAAAAATAGTTGAGGAAGCTATATAGCTATATTACATTAGGATTGCTTCAATTGTTAAGAATGTTTTTCATGATAATGTAAGCATCAATTGTTACTTTCTGTGACTGTATTAAAATGCATTGAGGGTTAAAATGATGATGACGATAGTTTATATTATTATATTTAAGGTGCTACATTAAACTATGGTTTAATTGTCGTTTATATTTTTATTTTTGATTTGAGATTTTTTATTTAAGCTTCGGGCAATTTTATTTTTAAGATTTTACTTTTATTTTTGATTTTTATTTTAATTCATTAAAAGCTGTTAACCCCTATATAAGGGTGTTACAAAATTTTTGGTATCAGAGCCTAGGTTCGATTAACCTAGGGAGTGTAGCACCACTTTTTTTTTTTAAAATTATTTTTGAGATGGTTTTGAAGCTGAATTTTCATTGTCATCATCAAAATGAACCTTCACATTGATTTATACTGTCTAGAAGGATATAACATGGAAAGGCCCTAGAATGAAAATACTAACGGTTATATGAGTACGATAATTATATAGAAGGAAAGTATTAATAGTTATGAGGGAATGATAATTATATGGAATGAGTTTATAAGTAGAATACTTATGAGAGATTTGTATAATATTAGGATCTATAAGTGTATCTAATTCGTATAAAACGATGAGAAATTCGTGTAGATACGAGGATTTAAGAGCCTTTTGTCTCGTGAAATACAATAAGAAATATAAGGCTTGATTTATTGATTTTAAAGTTTGGCATAGATATGTCAAATTCTTCGTAATTGTTTCAGACTTAAGTAATGATTATGTGTAGATTCAGTGGAGCACATAAGTGTCAATAACTTTTCTTGAAATTTCTATTTACTTAAGAAATATAGGATAAGTTAGGAATCCATGGTATTGAATCTTGAGTGAGATAAACGTTAGACTTTTGGTCTATTGAGACTGTGTAAAGGCAAGAATGCATGAATCTCAAGGTTGGAATATTTTGTTACGAACATTATATTTAAGTGTATCAGTGAATCTTTATGAATAGATGCAATGTAAAAATGACTAATAGGAGTTTCCTTAAGTAAATCATAACACTTAAGGCACTTATAATAATTTTGGATAATTACAATAAAAGGTTTAAGTTTTAGATGTTTAGATGTGAATCTTTTGGTTACCTAAGGTTTTGTTATATGAGGAAATTAAATATTGTATAAGTAGAATTGTGGGGATTGTAGATGTTCTTAAGCAGTAACATCAAGTGTCTTTTTTCATTGATATGGTCTATGTTGGAAGACGTAAATCGTATTGATTTCATGGTTAGTCACATTCTAAACCCTTGGTAGTGATGACGATGAATCCATTGATAGATTTGAGTATTAGGAATAACATATGGGTGTATGCATTGTTCAATAAGGTTTTGATTAAAACAAATTATTTGAGTTGCTAGAAGATTATGTTGTTATGAAATGATTTTAAATACCATTCAGAAAGATCCCTGATTATTGTTAAATTAGACTTCTTGTTCATAGTTAATTTTATCTTTAGTGGGCTTTGAATTGGGCTTAAGATCTGTATAAATTGGTTTTCAATTTTATGTTTGTTATTTAACTCGTTCTAAATGTGTTAAGGCCCGAAACAACTTGACCCATTTCAACTTAGAACAATTGGGTCTAGTCCAAATCCTAAATCAGTTTGATTCACACTATCTCTCCCACGTGGTCTCTATACGTGTCATCTACAGTGGTTTAATTATTGTTTACATATACGTTTACTGTGCATAGGAGCTTATTTCTCCGAGCTCACTTTCTCTCTCTTAATTTGTTATTTCTCTCTAAATCGTAAATCCTCTTCTTTTTCACTAGAAATTCTTCTTTCCCTTTAAAATAAGAAGGAATTCTAGGATTCTACAACTTACTATCTCAATTTTTCCTTTCTATTTACTCTTCTTTCATCTCATCATGGACCCAAAGTATCAACACTTAAGAAAATACTTCCCATCACTCTCCCAAAAGATTCTCAGAAAGAAATACAAGGCTAGAATCACTCGGTTGTGGATTCTTATGCGTTTTGACATCCCTTGTGATGTGAGAATGTTGATAGAGGGGAAGATCCGTCCGAGTGACTTCAATTAAAATGTCGGTTTATCAGGAACGGGTACCAGTCATAGTGCAATGAAAAGAAGAGCTCGTGCTATTGTGGTCATTTGTAACAAATGTGGAAGACAAAATTGTAACGGTAAATGTACTTCACCTGGTTATATGTCTACCAATAGAGAGGATAAAATAAGGTTTTGTAAGGATAGACTTTCAAAGGAGAACTTCGATAGCATCCATCCTCCTCTTCACGGTTACCCTAGTGGAATGTTCAAGGAGCTATTTTTAAACTCTGGCCTAAATTTTATGCAAAAAGACAACGCCTCAGGAATATGGTATTTCTAGATCCTGTTTGCCAAGCCATAAGAAAACTGGATGTGGAATAAGTCATCGCTCTATAAAGGTTATTTAGTCCTTGCTTATTTGAAATAGTTTTAGCTGATGTTCAACAGTTTGTGTTTTTCTTTTACTCAGAATATTTGCTTTTGTGTTCGAAATAATTGTGATTATTAGATTAATACAGTAAGTGTTAATATCTCATTTAATTTATGGTCTTCTTAAATATATATATAATAAAATATATTATCTTATCAGACACGTCACATACGGTACAGTAACATGTTTGAATTTTGAAAACTTATCTAGATATTTCAAGATTTATATCTCAAATTTCAAAAGTTCTACAGTATTTGTCGTTTATATTGAATTTTTAGACTCGGTGTATATTTGTCAAAAGGTCTATAGTTGTGTCAAGAGGGTCTTCTGTCAAACTGTTCTCAATTGTCAAAAGTTATATAATTAGAGTCTAATCTTTTTCAAAAAGTGAATTAGATTTTTTGTAAACTATCAATCACCTTATCTTACTTTCTTATCCGTACAAGATTTTGTTTAAATCTTTAGATTACCTTTTCATTACCTACTCGTCTGTCTCTTTAGCCTTTTTTGTGTAGTCCTCATCCTTAAAATCTCATGTAGAACCCGAAGTCTAAATGGAGCAGACATTAAGCAATCACTTATATAAACCAAATATGTCTACCTTCCAATCCACGAAGAAAATAAAAAATGTCTGTGTCTTTTGTGGTTCCAGCCTTGGAAAAGATAAAGCCTATTTAGAAGCTGCAAAACACTTAGGGCAAGTCCTAGCATGCAGGAAGATTAACATAATCTATGGGGGTGATAGTATAAAAATGATAGAAAATATAACGCTAGCAGCTAGGTCTAGTGATGCCACAGTTGTAGGAATTTGGCCTCATATTCTAGTTGAAGGAAACCTTTATAATGAAACCATAGGTAAGGGAAAAGGAGTCAGGAGCATCCCTAGAAATTTTAAAGCCATAATCAATAATTCTGATGCTTTTATAGCATTACCTGGTGGTCTAGGTACTCTTGAGGAAATATTCGTAGTTGCTTATGAGCAATTATTGGGCTTTCATTCCAAACCCTTGGGACTACTGAATGTAAATGATTTTTATGATGGTCTTTTGAAATTTCTAGATTACACTGTGGAAGAAAACATCATTGCAGAATTGGAGAGACAAATCTTTGTTACTGCTTCAACAGTTGAGGAATTGATAGGTAAGATGCAAATCATACATCCAGAATCTGACACTGCAACATCCAAGCTTGAATGGAAAAGAGAAAGCCAGGAGCAGCTAATTGACTTGAATCTTCATCTGTAATCTTTTGGTTTTATTTATGGCATGTAGGCATGTGTATCCGTATTTTGTGTGTCACGAATAACCGTTAACCTTGCATTATGTATTTCTTATGGTATGCCATTGTTCAACCTTTTAGATTCATTGAGCCTAATGCCAGGATGACTAGATATGGAGTACTCGATGCGCTTGAAACGCATCCTACTTAAGGTCTGATCTTTTGCTTATCGATGTTTTTGTATTCTCTAAGCATGCATGATATGGATAACTGGTATACGGAGTGCCTTGTACTCTCGAAACGTATCTGTATCATGTTTGTAATGTGTAATATTCTGTTAATATTATGTGAAAGTACCAAAGTCAGTTATGGGGATATTCCATAGGAAATATAAGTATATTATTTGGGTTGAATGTTTGTGTCATGAGGATAGCTATTTAATGAAAAATATGTCGGGTTTGTCTACAACTACGAGATTGCATCTAATATCTCTATAAATAAATTTAATGCATGGTTTTGAGTAGAAGTGTTTGTATTATATGTTTCATGATTATGTTTTAGTTTATTAGTTGAATAAATAAAGTCAACTATCTTTGACTTTTCCTTACTCAAAAAGAAAAGGAAACAAAAAATAAAGTATGTAGAAGTTCTCAAATAATATCCTAAATGTAATTGTAAATCACAGTCTAAGGATAATGAAGGACTGGAAAATGGTATGATTAGCATGTATATTCTCTAATCAAAATGTTAAACCATAATACGGTGTTCTGAATTTGGAACAAGTTAGAAATACTCTTGTTGAAGTATTTAGTATTGGAATAAGGTTTATACTCCAAGCAAATGAAGAAAGATACAATAACTTACACTTAGGGACAAACAACATTGACGGTTTAGAGTCAGAAGTGGATATCATTATGAAATTATGATTCTTACTAGTATTATTAGATTTAAAATTTCGAGGATGAAATTTCTTTAAGGGGGTAGAGTTGTGACACCCATTATTTTTTAATAGGTAATATGGTAATTAAATTAATTATTAGTATGCTAACTAAAATTTATTTCATCTAAAATCTATTTCATCCTATTTATTTATACCTATTTCAAAATTTTTGAAAATTTTTCTATATCTATTTAGTAAATTTACCAAAATGCTCTTGGAACATCAAATTAATTACTAAAATGCCATTTGGCATTATATGAACTAAAGGCTCCGAAGGAGACATAATGCACTTAATGCTTCACCTACTTGTCTCTCACTTCCCATTATTTTCCTTCAATCGGGCCCTCTAACAAAGAAAACCATACATTCATTTTCTTTTCTCCGTGCAACACTTATCTTTCCCTTTCTGCTTGAAATGTCTTCCTCTCATTCTCTTCTTCTTCTTCCTTTTTTTGCTCTCTAAACTTGAGAAACCCAGCTCCATGTCGTTCAAAAGTTCCCATGCTAAAGTTGAACTTGAGCTTTAATCTCTTGAATTGATGACTTAAAGTTTTCAATGAGATTTTAAGGTAAGATTTTAAAAAATTAATCTAGTCTTATCTACCATCTTTACTTTGAAATTGCTCATTTATTTTGCTGCATAATTTAGATTTTATGGTTTTAAATGAGAAAGTTTGACATAAGCATGTTTTCACCCTTATTTGTAAAAAATGCTAGAGATATGGTTTGATGATGATTTTGGTATAAAACTCATGAAAATATGTTTATTGTAATTATATAATGCAAGCTACATATTTTGGAATGGTTTTAAGATTTTGAACAAGGATAATATGTTTTGGGTTAAAGAAAAATTTGACATTCCATAAACTTTGTAATACCTCTATAGGCAGTGGCTATTTCTTGAAATTCTAGGATTAAATTAAAATGAATTTTATAAATTGGTTTGCATATTTAAAAAAGTAGACATCCTAAGCTTTCTAATGAGCTATCATAAATCTAAATCGGAGTTGTATTTTATTTTCTATGAAATTTTCAATTTTCGGATTAGAAACTAGTAAACCTGCCAGTTTGTCATGGTATACTAGTTGCTAACCTGAACCATGAACCCATCTTTGCTCACCCCCTAATTCCTTAATGTCTTGCAACCTTTCTAATATTATCCTAAGTGATTGATGAATCTTATTAGGGACTAAAACATATAGATTACTTGTTTAATTTTATATTGTGTTAAGACAAAAATTGTTTACTGTGGTATTCAAAAAAAGATTTGCATAAAGGCTTTAATGGCACACTAATAAGATGGATTTACACATGATTTATTTATGAATGTGGTTGTATGTTGTACTATAGTTTTAATTGTCCTTATGCACGCCTTAGGATCAAGGGAGTGTGGAGCTAATGTTAATTGATTCCGAGATTTAAAGATTGTTGATAAGCTTAGAAGATAGGGATTCTATTACTCATATTTTGTGAGGTTTTTATAGAATTAAAATTGATTATTTTACTGAAAGATATATATATATATCTATGTTGATTGCTATTATATGAGTATCACATATGAAACTATGACATGGACTCGTCTTGTATTGTACAACGAGGAACATAATGAATTGACACTTGTTATAAATTGAGAAGCATGGTTAGAAAAACTGACTCTATTAATAATGATTGAATATAGAGAAATGGTGAGACGTGAAGAGGGCGGCGGTTACGTCCTTAGGAATGAATATCCTAAAGGGTAAAATAGGGGGAAGGTGATGATGCTTCCTTGGGTTGAAAGTCCTAGAACACACTGTACAGGAATCGATTGATGAGGACTCGGGGCTTGATGTCCCCTCACCGGAACACCCTTGGAATGTTTAGAGGGTGATCAAGCACGCCCATTTGGGTTTCGATGAGTTGAGTGATACTCTATTGAATGTGGGTACCTAGGAATAATAATGAACTGTAACATTTGTATATATGTATATGTATGAAACTCGGTAATGACTAACTATGGTATCCACGTAATATGATTATAATAAATCTCATAATATGGATAATGATGAGTATTAAATAACCATGCAGGTTTTAATGTGGTTATGATAAAAACCTAAAGGTGAGTAATGGTTTTCTCTACTGAGCATATTGTCACTCATTCCCTTATATTTTTATCTTTTCAAGACTCACTAAGTGTGAGGTGGCTACGAGAAAAATAGTTGAGGAAGCTATGTAGCTATATTACATTGGGATTGCTTCAATTGTTAAGAATGTTCTTCATGATAATGTAAGCATCAATTGTTACTTTCTGTGACTGTATTAAAATGCATTGAGGGTTAAAATGATGATGACGACAGTTTATATTATTATATTTAAGGTGCTACATTAAACTGTGTTTTAATTGTCGTTTATACTTTTATTTTTGATTTGAGAGTTTTCATTTAAGTCCTGGGCAATTTTATTTTTAAGGTTTTACTTTTATTTATAATTTTTATTTTAATTCATTAAAAACTGTTAACCCCCATATAGGGGCGTTACAAAGCCCAAAGATTTTTCACAAGTTTTAAGGTAAAATCCCAAACTTTTAGCAAGTTTTTAAGGGATTTTTCATGGGTTGAAGGGAAAATTAATTCATGGTGTTTTTGCATGAAAAGGGAGCCCAAGAAGAAGTTCAAGAAGCCTTGGAAGGCTAGAAATCAAAAAAAGTGTTATTTGGGTAAGTTTTAAAGTTCAAAGTTTTGAATTTTGTTTTGATTTTTATTTCTTTAAACCCATGTGAGTTCTTGAGCACATATTTGATGAAATTTCATGTATATGTGAAGTATGACATGTTTAAGTTGTGAAACTTTGGTTTATGATGCAAAATGATACTTTTTGCAAAAGTGTTACTTTTGTAATTTTGAGGTTAGTTTAAGTAAAAATGATGTTTAAGCATGAGAATGATTTGAATAAGGTATAGAATGGTCTTTGCAGGGGTAAATGTTTGAGCATGAGAATGATTTGAATAAGGTATGGTCTTTGCAGGGGTAAATGTTTGAGCATGAGAATGATTTGAATAAGGTATAGAATGGTCTCTGCAGGGGTATTTGCAATTTTGAAATGAATTTTTGTAAAAATGCCGTAGGGACTAAATTGCAATAAAAAGTTCCTTCTCGGCAGATTTGAAAAATAGCCAAAAACACCCCTGTACAGTGAGATTTTGGGAAAAGTTAAAACATGAAAGTTGTAGATCTCGACGAAACTGTTAGGCATAATAAACGGTTCGTCGAAAAAACTCAACCGTTTGTGAGTTTTTGATTTTTCAAGAATTTGTTAAAAGTAAAAAAAGTGTTAAATGGCAAAAAAAGTCATTTTTCAAAATGATTTAAGGTATGGTACCTTAAGTAAAAATGTTCTTTATGAAGAATAGAAAATTTTGGTATAAAGAGGAAAATTTTAGCCCCGGGGGCAAAATTGTCAAAATTTTCAGTTAAGGGGCCAAACTGCAAATTTTTACAAAAAAAGGGGTTTTGAGAGGAAATGAAGAGGCCCGACCCATTAGGGCATTATTTGAAATAAGAACGTGATTGTTTCTGCTAGAAAAGTGAAATCGAGCTCGGGAAGTTAGTTAGCCCGTCAAGGGGAAAATCGTCATTTTTTTTGCGTAGTCTAAATTGTTTGAAAACGACCCCAAAAAGAAGAAAAAGAAGTGGTTTCTCTTTTTGATAACGATAATAGTATAGGATAAGATAAAAATAAGGAAAGGTAGTGGTTTTCAGAGTTGTATATAGTTATGCAACTTGATTAATTAAGCAACGAACGTTTTATATCTAAACGTAATAAAGTGTGGCTAATAGTTTTGAAATTGGCCAACAGGATCCTAGGAGTCTAGGAGAAAAGAGAACCGAAGTTGATTTGGCAGTACTCAAAAACAAGTAAGTATCCTTCCCACCTATAGTATGAAAATGTAGGTATAGGATGTATATATATGTCCACTTGAGTGTGTATTACGGTGTAAACTTGTATGTTTATCATGATATGAATACCAAGGGGTATAGTCATGTATGAATACTTGTGTGCATACGAATGGATACTTGTGTGTATAATATGTTATGTACTTGGGTGTACAATAATGAAAATGAGTATGTGTACCATGATTTTGTACCTGTGTGTACAATGATAAATACATGAGTATGTATAAAGTAGGTATCTGTGTGTACTACGCTATGCAAGAGAATTTATGTTTCAAGGATAATATGTGATTATCACTTCATGCATGGTATGTAGGGGTGAACAACGGGCGGGTTTGCGGTTTTTGGGCGGGTGCGAGCGGTTTTTTTAAGTGGCGGGTTGGCGATTAACCAACCCACAAACCGCCCATGGAGTGGCGGGCGGGTGCGGGCGGTGCGGGCGGGTTGGGCGGGTTGGGTCTACACTAATGTACAATATAATTTTTTGAGCTCTTTTTTATTAAAAAAAAGTGAAGAAAATTTGTAGAAAATATAAGACGATAATGTATGAAGCATTCTCAACAACAACCAAGTTTGACGCCTAAAGACAATAACCATATTCACAACAAATTAAGAAACATAATCATTCATTGCAACAAGAAACATCAACTATATATGAAGTGATGAACAAAGTCAAGAATTCTTGTTCTTCCATAAAACCTGTTCATTGGGTTCGAAAATAACAGGATACTACAGATGAAATGATGAACAAAGTCAAATGTTCTTTTTCTTTTTAAAGAATGAGGAGTGGGAAAGGTTTAGATTAAGATTTTTTTTTTTTTTTTTAAGAATTAGGCGGGCGGGTTCGGGTTGAACCCGCCCCCTAAAATTTAAAACCGTACCCGCCCGCCAACATATGTAGGCGGGCGGGTTGAACCCGCATAGTCTTTTTTTTGGGCGGGCGGTCGGCGGTTGCGGGCGGCCGGCGGTTGCGGGGCGGTTTTTGTGCACCCCTAATGGTATGTCAACGATAATAATTGGACTGGTAAATGTATCACCAGAAAGTAAGAAAAGTGTCGTACCGACTCCTGACTCAAGGGGAATTTAAAGGATATGCTATAGTTACGGTGTTACGTAGGCCTAAATGAAATTGCGCAATGGTACGAACACTTGGGCCCTAGTAAAGATAAGAAATGATGAAGATAAGGAAAGTTTATAAGAAAGAATAATTGATTCATGCATTCATTTGAATATCCGTGTGGGATTTATGAGACTTACTGGACGTTAACTTATTAAGTATTTTATGTTGTAGGTATTCCAACGAGAAGGTCAGAATAAGTTCAAATGGTGAGCTGGCAAAGGGGTGGATGGTGTGCAGATTGGGTATGGAGTCCGCCGCTGTAATGTTTTCCGCTGTATATGTTTAAAGTTATTTTGAAATAAAATGTTTAAATGAAAGATGTTGTAAAAGTAAAAGTATTAATTATGTAAACACAAGTATGTGAAAGTATTTTGGAAGTCACCAAAGTTAATGTAAGCAAATTATTTATTCTCGTTTTTTTTAAAAAAAAGTTTCCTAAATTTTTGCCCTTAAGAACGTAAGAAAGAGTTTTATCACAGCTCGAAAAGACGGGTTGTGACTTATTTTATGTTTTGATCACTTTTAAAAAGCCCAAATTCTAAAAATCAATGTGTAAATTGTTTTAGACTAGAGTAGTATAAAAAATATATATTTTGAGTATAGTTGCATCATGTGTTTAAAGATTGTGTATTATTGTTATTTAAAATAATTAAATGGCATATTAATGATTAAATTGACATGTTATGCTTGTAAAAAATTATTTGGTCTTGTTTTCTGACTTATAGTATGTTTTAAGGTTTTTGAACATTAGTGGAGCATATGCTAGGTTCCGGATTGGAGCTAACAGTATTGGAATACCGAGGTAGGATTCTTCTACCTTTTCTTTGGTATTCACGTTTTAAAGATTGTTTTAGCTAAAGGTTTTTCTTAAATGTTTTTAACAATTATTTATGCTTTATTTTCAAAAGTGATTTGAAAATATGTGATTTTAAATTATTTTCATAGTTATTTGAAAATATTTTTTTTATTTGGTTCTCAGATGAATTTAAAAAAATAAAAGTAAACTAAAGAATAAAGAAAAACCTCGGTTCTTGCATTTACTGAGTTTCTTCACTTTAAATGAGGTTTGAAATTAAAACAGAACCTCAATTCTTACATTCATTAAAATTCTATATTTTGAATGTATTTCAAACACTATCCAAGGTGTCTATCGAATAGTTGGGTTTTTAACTACAGAGCCATCAAAATTCAGGTCATGCAGAGAGTGTTCTAGGAAGCATATTCCAAAAACCCATATGGGCCATTTCTTTGGTATAATTAGACTTCGAAAATTATGTTTTATGATTTACGATAAATCATATGTTGCTTCTCAAAAGTAAGTGTTTGATTTTTTTTTTTATAAGTTTTAGTAAATTATATGTTCATGTCCAATAAGCGTATTTGTGACTATTTCTTCTTAATTGTCTATACAAGTCTTTTAAATGCTGTGTTTGAAACATAATCCTACTAAGCCTTTCGCTCATGTTTTATTGTTTTAAAATTCTTCCCCTAGTTGTTGGACTAGTTGTGATCAAGATTGTGCCTTATGTTTTATGGTATTGTCAGTGAGGTTTGGTATTTTAACTTCTTGTATTTATACTGTGTTATTATACACAGACTTTTATGCCCTCGTGAGGCGATTATTTTTATTATTATTGATTTTTACAAGCTAATTTTAATTTTTTTTCCATAATCTTGGTTTATTTTTTTTTCTTATTTTTAATTAATCACAGCCTTTGTTTTTGGGTCGTGATACTACGTGATGTGGGAAACACATTGGATGGAAGCCTAGATTCAACCTTAAAAATAGGACTAGACCCCTCAAGGAAGGGGGTTGTTATGCACACACACACAAAGCATACTAGAAATTCACTTTTGTATTTCTTGATATTGCCAAAAAATGATTGTATTATGTACTTTTATTTTCTAGATAGTGAAGAAGGCTCCCAAAGAGTGGACATATCTCTAATCAAAAAGTAAACCGTTATAAATCTAGTTCACTCATTTATTTTATAATTTAGTTTATTAATCATTGCATGTCATTACTTTTACCGTTTAGAAAATGTAATTTATGAGCAATGATGCAAATTCTTTTTATTTATATTGTGTTTGGAAATGAGTTTAAATATTATAGCGATGAGAACTTCATATTATTGTATATTTTTATTGAAAAAAACCGGTTAGATGACATAGCAGAATTTTAAAAATTTTATTGAACACCTCAGAAACTAACTCATGATGCTCTAAACAATAAATTAAATCAAATTTAACGTACCGGTTGGAGACTGGTAACAACATTTCTAGCTAAACAATTTTTCAAGAACAAATCTTTAGCTTTAGATCTTCAATGCTATTGTCTTCCTTTCATAAAACCTTGATTGCCAAGGTCATAGTAAAAGGATAGAGAAGGTTGTCCTCATACGCTAATTAGCAAAACCATTATGCAAATCTCCTAATAATATGATACATTTAATCCTTTTGTCGTATTTTGAATCTTTAGTATTATTAATAGTCATAATATTCTACAATACCGAACTATGGATTTGTCTATACCAGAGACTATCTCAAGACCTCCAGGGACATTTCCTAAGCCACACAATTTTCTTGGATGCCTTAGTAGCAACATACAATCGGCCTCCATAGTAGAATTATCAATACAAGATTGTTTAATAATACTCCTACTATGAATCTACCTACCAAAGTAAAATAAACCTCTAAGTCCATTGCTTTGAATCCTAATATAATTAAAAGTCAGAATCTGTGTATCTTATAAGTGTTAGGTCTTCTCTGAGTACACTAACATATAATTCTTTGCTTCTTCTCATATACTTGAGTTATATGCTTAACTGTCTATCAATCTTTTGGCTTAGGATTTGACCAATATCAGCTTACTATCCTGATTGTATAACAAATATCCCATCTTATGCAAAGCATAATATACATGAGACTCCCATTGCTAAAGCATAAGGAATTCTTGCCATATATTCTCTTTCCTCTAATGTCTAAAGCAATCATCCCTAAAAAGAATGATTCCATATCGAATAGGTTAAGAAACTATCTTGGAATCTTGCATTGCAAACGTCTCTAGAACTTTATCAATGTTCATGGTTCTTGGATAAAGCTATCATTATATTTTTACTACTGCAAAACAATCCTAAGAAGATAATTAGTTTTTCCAAAATCTTTTATGTCAAATTGATTGGATAACCAAACCTTGACCAATGATATTGTATCTTTATCATTCCCAATGAATAGAATATCATCTACATAAAGGACTAAAAAAACTACCTACCCATTCTTAATACATATGTAACGCATGATTCGTCAAGATTTTGCTCGAACACATATGATTTGACTACCAAATCAAAATCTTATGTTCCATGATCAAGAAGCTTGCTTTAATCCATCAATTGACTTAAGCAAGTACAGACACATCCCCTGGGCCCTTTGCCTTGAACCCATTTGGTTGTATCATATATATACTATCATCAAGATGGTCATTCAAGAGTGCAATCTTATTATCCATTTGCCTTATCTCATAGTTGAGATACCAATCAATGGATAAGAGTGTGTAGATAGACTTTAGCATCGCTAAAAGTGAGAAAGTTTTATCATAGTCGATGTCCACTTTCTACTTGTATCCCTTTGCTATAAGTCTAGTCTTAAGAGTTTCACTTTTTTATTTGCTTCTCTTTTCTTCTTGTAAACTCCTACACCGAAAGACACGAACCCTTCAAGTTTTTCACCAAGTACAAGTTTCCAGACATTGGAAACCATAGATTCCAATTTAGTGTTTATGGCCTTGTACCAAATTTCTGCATCAACATCCTCTACAGAATCCCCTTATCAAGTGAGATTACCGTTAGGTTCAACAACCTAGCTTAAAGGCTTTGCATTAATACCTGGCGGGGTGATAAGCAACTCTCCCATTGTGACGAAGCTTCCTAGGTTGTTGTTTCATTTAAAGAAATAATATTTTATGTTTTAATAAATTTCAAAGTTCTCGAAAGTTGTTTTTATTTCTTTATTTAGTACCTTTTATCTCTTCACGCTTTCTTTATACACTAGAACAGTTTGACTCATATAGAAATGGTACTATCATCCTTATAGGTTTAATGCTAAAAACTAAATTATTCGTTCCAAAGGTGAGTCAAAATGAAGCCATTTAGGGAAACAAAGGGAAATTGAAAACCAAAGGTTTAGTACGGCCTAACACCTATAATAGGTGTGAAATAAATTCTATAAGAGTAAATTAAGTGCAATCTAAGAAAAAGCAGAGAGGCAAGAGTGGAATATGAAAAGAAATAGAACTACAAGTAGAGAACACAGTTTAAATATGAACCCTTTCATATCAAAAGAAAATACTATAGTAAATTTTGATTCTATAGTCAAAGACCGAGAAAGAAAAATGGCATACCTTCAACAATTATTAGAAGTATTAGCAAGAGTTAATAGGCAGCTAAATAAATACAGAATTAAGAATTATCTAAGCCTAGAAAATGCAGATACAGTCTTAGAAAATATTGAGAGACTTAAAGAAAGATAACACAATATACTAGAAGAAATAACAAAAGAATTAAAACTATGTGGACTATAGAAAAAATATGTGAAATCTAAGTCTAATAGATTTAGGTAACAAACAAATAATTAAAAAACTAAAGAAGAATCTAGAAGAACTATTGCAAGCTTAGGAAGAAAATTACTAAGAAAGTCGAGAAGAATTAGGAATAAAATTTGTAGATCCCGTAGAACTAGATAATAGCAGAAGGATAATAAATAGTTTAGTAAATACTTTAAATCAAATTATTGGAGAATAATTTTAGTAAGCAATGAATTTCAGTCCTCGAATAGGTATTCTTAGAGAACAACAAAGGTATTTAGAAGAATTATTATGAAAAAAAAACAAAGACTAAGAGATGAAATACATTAAATAATAAATCAGGTAAACGAAGCTTAGAATAATCAGTAATAATTTAAGTGGACCAGATACAATTTATTGAAAATAGAAAAAAGATATACACTTAGAAATGAAAAGGGATTAAGATATTATAATTAATTGAAAATATCGAATAAAAGAAAGAAATGCAAGAGCTGAAGACTCTTATCAGACTAGAAATTTCAATGAATTTAGAGATTATAGTGTTCATGATTAAATAAACGTATTATTGGAATTTAATATAAGGTACAAATGATATAGAGTTTCCGCCTATGCCTCTAAAGCATGGATACCTTAGATTAGATTCTTTTTTTTTTTTCTTTAGGAAAAGGAAAAGGATCGCCATCTATGCTATGCCAAACAAATGATAATTAATAGGGTGTTTGGAAGGGTGGTGGAAACTAGTGGTGAGAACCACTTTTACTGTAGCATGTGAGAGTTTTATACTGTAACATATTTTTTTTATTGTTATTGTAGCATATAAGAGCTTTATAATGTTCATAACTGATATTGTGGTAGGAACTAAGTGGTTCTCATCACTGCCAAACACCCTTTAAATTTGGTGGATTCCTACCACCGTCAAACATCCCCTAAATTTGGTGGACTTGTAAAGAGACAGCCTGTATTCCGTGGCTACGAGCTAGCAAAGCTGGGTTATTAAATCAAAGATGACGTTAAGGCTTTTTGAGAGAAAAATCACAATGAACCGTGAGCCACCAAGATACAAAGCAATATTGCATTATGGAAGCTCTGCAGCATGTGCAAATCATTGGAAGATGTTAATTGTATCTTATCTTATCTTAACTGTATAGAAGTGTTTATAAGTATTGTTCATTCTTTTAACTAAAACGAGTATGTTTTGGCTGAAAGCGGCTTCCTTCTTTTTTTTTTTTTTGACTTGTGGTTCCGAGTGCTCCACGTGATTTTGAAGGATCGCTGATGGGTTTATGGTTGCAATAGCTGACCTGTGGTGGTTATTTTTATATATTTTTTCTCTATTTAAATGTTATTAGCTAGTTTGTTTTTGTTTTTATAATTTTTAAAATATTTTCGTACGTTTTTTGAGACAAAAATTTTAAAAACATTCTCAGCTTAATCCTAAAAAAATTCTCATTTTTTAAAATAAAAACATTTTAACATATTTTAAAAACAATACCAAACGGCTCTATTATATTTCTAAATACATCTTATTATATTGATTTTTTTACAAATGTACTCGTTAAAATTTTTGCTTCCAAACGTTTTTCCATTTAGACTTTTTTCTTCTGCTCCTAAATATATGAATACTGGTTTTAATAAATTTATTTTTTTTATTGTTTTAAAATAACTTTTTTCAAACAAGTCCTTACTTAAATACTATTTTACTCAACTCGTTCCTCTATTCTTTTTTTTTTTTTTCATGTTGAAGTAATTTTTTTTTTTTCCAAATTTTTATGCTACACCATTTCCTTTTCATTTGGCCTTTTCAATCATTATTTCTTTGCATGTGTATCTCATACAGGTTTTTTATATGCCTTTTTTTGTTGAGGTCATTTTTTTTTCCCGTCAAATACGATGTACTTTTTAAAATAATTTTTCTCATACGCAACCTTGCTTATTTTTTCTTATGATCTTCCTAAATAGCATAAAAAATTAAAAAAGTTGACTACACTCGCACATTACCACATGCTTTATAATAATGCACGAGGTTTCTAACTGGTATGTATAATAAAAAGAAGTAAAAAGATGATAACTGTACGACTAGAGAAGCTTTTGTTTTGGTAAATCAGTGCTGCTCGCTCACAGTGTAACACTGCAGATTGTGGAGAAATACAGAAAAAAATAAAAATAAAAAAAAAGCAAGTGAAGTGGACGGATTTCCTAATTTGCCCATCTAATAGGACCTGTGGAAATCTCTCTCAAGCCCAATCACGGTAGTGCTGCAGCTATACACACATCACTAACCAAGAGAACATCAACAAATGTAAAGTTCAAGCACACAAAATTTTAGAGAGAAACTTGGAACAAACAACCTTGTCGCAAATAAATCATCCTTTCTTTGAGGATTGGGTTTCTTTTATTAATTCACTCACCGACAATTTATCGAGAACTACTTGTACTTTGTTCATAAAGATTAAGAAAAAATATGAATGTATATTTTTTTCAATGTTATGCTTTTGCTAGTTTCACTTGCAACTAGCCCAATATGACGTCCAAGTTCATTCTTCCGATCACACGCTTTTTGCTTTTCTTTTTGATAAAAATCACATGCTTTTTCTCCTCCTTCCTTGTTGGTCGAACTAATTTTTCGAGAAAATTATTTTGTATTACTGAATCCACTCCTTCTGTGCCAGTAACGATGAAGGCAAAAAAAATAAAAATAAATAAATAAAAAAAAATTCCAACAATCTAAAACATAAAGGTGTAGTTTTAATAATTTCAAAATACATGGTACAAAATCCTCTGCTTTTCGTCACTTTTTTGTTTTTCCCCAAAAAGCTAAAGGTAAGTTTGGCTTTTAGAAAATGAGCAAACGTTGTCTTTGATAAACACTGGGGGATACTTTTAATATTTTTGCAAACGATGTTAACAGAGAATAATGGCAACAATAATTTAAACGACTTAATAATTATGCATGAGTTGATTTGTCTTTCATTTTGCTCCACATATGCATGAGACACCTTTAGAAAAAGGGGAATAAAAAGCATGATTCCCTGTTGACGAGCTTATGTATAATTATTTGTACCAAGTTCAAGAGGAGGAAAAAGGTTGGAGCCCCTTTTCACATGGAATATTATAATTGACCAATGGTGGAAAAGAAATAGGATTCATGGTATGAAACTTGCTTTTGATGGCAAAACTAGACTGTGTGTGCTTGCTTCTCTATAATTCATATATATATATATATACATATTTTATCAGTAATGTCCGTCCTGGTAATTGATAAAGACTCCAAATGAGACTTTTTTGTCATTATACCACCATTATTACGGTCTTCTTCATGGCCTGTAAAAAAATAGAAAGATAGCTATACGTGGAAATTTGCCATTACATTACAAAACTTCTTTTCAAGTGTCAAAATATTTGAATACCTTTGCAATTGCCAGAGATGGGAGCAATGGACAAAATGAGAAGGACTGGAATTATTCATGATAAATAATGTTTGAAACCATCTTTTGCTCTCTTAACGTTCAGTGAAAGTTCCAAAATTTTGTCCTTGTGCTTTATACCAATGCATGTTAAAAACGTTTTGGAGATCAATGATTTGGATAGAGGTAAAAAAGTTAAAAAAAAAAAAGTCAATGACGCAAGTCCTGATTCCACCCGCAGCCGCATATTAACTAGCTCAATAAATTTTGCAATGTCTTTTCGAAGTAAATCCAGAGAAACAAGTGAAGGTGCATAGTGTTTCGCAAAAATAGTTTCAAACTATTTTTTTAAGGTTTCAAACATTTTTATTTCAATGTTTTCTCACATAATTTAATCATAAAAAATAGTTTCAACTATAAAGGTTTTAACTGCTCTTCAAAACAGACCAATATTGTTTCTATGTGTTTGTTGTATTTTTTTGAAATGGTAAAAAAATATAGTAATCAACAGTTTAAAAGAGCGGATTTAACCCCTCTGTCATAACTATAAGTAGTATAAAACTCTCATATATTATAAACTTTTTATGTGCTATAATTTTTAAATAAAACTAAAACTGTATGTTTTAAAGTAAAGTGCCAATAAAGAATCAATCCACAAAAGAACTGGCAAGCAGCAACCAAAGTTGGAGATTTCTCACGGGCCAACCAAAAGGCCCCATTTACGGCTTCTCCTTCCCATTTCTGCATGGATCGATAAATAAAAAACGCAACACGTGATCAAATTAATTCCTGTAGCCAGTAAAAAAAAAGAAAAAGAAAAAAGAAGGACAAAAGAAAACTCTTAGATCTTCAAAATCCAAACTTACAAAAAAGATATCCTTGAAAAGAAAAGGGAAAAAAAAGTAAATTTTATTCTTTTTTGTTTGTTGGCCAATAGAAATGGTGTTGATTACTTTAATCATGAGGAACTCCGAGAGCCACGAACTCTTCGTGGTGTCCGGTCACGCAAATTCTTTTTTTTGCGCGGGGAGGAGAGGAGCAGTATATGATTCAATGCACGGGTAGTGCGCATGGAGATAACCTACGCATCTCCAAGCTCCACTGACCTCGCCGCCATGCCGACCTCGACGAGACCGGTCAATCTTATCCCCTTGCAGCACCCCTCTACGACGTCGTCGTCTTCGTCGTCAACCTCTCGCCCCGGGACTCTGTTCTCCCGATGGACTTCCAAGCTCCAGAGCATGTCCTGGATCGATTGGCTCGAGCTTCTCTTGCCTTGCTACCGCTGGATTCGGACCTACAATTGGCGCGAGTATCTCCAGATGGATATCATGGCCGGTGTCACCATCGGTATCATGCTCGTCCCTCAGGTACAGTTTTTGTTAGGATTCTTTTTTCTGTGTTTTGTTTGGTTGCTGAGAAAATGAAGTAAAGTTGAGAAGGCAGAGATGTTTGATTTTCGGTCGTTTCGTATTAATCATTGCGTAAGCGATAAACGTGTGTTTTGTTTGGTTGCTGAGAAAATGAAGTGAAGAGAAGGCAGAGATTTGATTTTTGGTCGTTTCGTACTAAACAATTGCGTAAGCGATGCACGTGTGTTACGTAATGCGTTTTGATTGGTTGCTTAGAAAATGAAGTAAAGTTGAGAAGGCAGAGATGTTTGATTTTTGGTCGTTTCGTATTAATCAATTGCGCAAGCGACACAAATGTGTGTTATGTGTATGCGTTTTGATCGGTTGCTTAGAAACTGAAGGAAAATAACATGGGAAAGTTTTTATCGAGGAAAAAGAAAAAAGGTTGCCCCGAGAAAGTTTTGCTGCTATTTGAATTTGGTTTTCTGAGTTTGCAAACTAAATATGTACATGCAATTTGCTTGGCTGATGAGAAAGTGAAGCAAAATTTTTTCTGATTAAGGTTTCCCCGGATGATGTCTCTCTCTCTTCTTCTTCTTTGAAGACATATGAATTCTCTTTGGTTGGTTCAATTTTGATGCTTTGATTGGTTCGTGGTGGTTTACTACTGATAAACTGCATAGTGAATGCTCATATATGTTTTTGCGTTAAGGTCTGTGAGATTGTTATGATTGATTAATGTTTTCCTTCTTTTTCTCTAAGACTAAAAGTAATCAGTTTGAGTTCTTGGATCTTCATTCCACCTCTCTCTCGTGTTAGTTTTTGGTTCCCTTGTTTGTCGATTATGCACCATGTTTGATAGCACTTCTAATTATCATTGATTAAGCAGAATTGCCTAGTGTTCATCATAACCCAATTTCCAGATTTTTTTCCCTTTGATAATCGCAGAAAAGTGAAGATTTGATTGCTATTTGAATGTGCTTGACGGCTTGAAGATTTGATTGTTTTTAGCTATTTAGTGTTCATCATTTGTACGCTTTAATTACAGCTTTCCATAAAAGATATTTTTTATCAGCGGATTCTGATATTACCCTTTGTCTTTAAGTGGTAGATTCTTGAAACATGTCATGTACATTAATTAAAAGTGAGGCATCTAGTTGACTGTTTGTTTATGAATGGACAGGCAATGTCTTATGCGAAATTAGCCGGGCTTCAACCAATCTATGGACTTTGTAAGTTTCCACTGCATAGTATTAAGCAAATGACCTTTTTTTTTTGGTACGTTTGAGATAATATGTAGGGAGTTTAACATGGTTCCCTTTTTATTTTTCTTTTTTTTTTTCAAATTATGGTAAAAGTTAAGAATAATTTAGTTCTAAATTTTTTTTCCTACTTGGATTTGTGTCCTCCTAATAGAAATGGAGAAAGAGGCTTGGTAATTAATCCTTTCAAATTTCTGAGAACTGGAAATGGCAGTTTTGGCCCTTTTGGACTGCCTCAATTAGAACTAATAAGAAAGAGAAATAATACTAGATTCCGTGAGTTCTAAGTTATAGACTTATAGTTTGTCTGTAATTATTTCTAATAGACATTTCATACTGGTGAGACAAATAATCAAGTTACAGTTAAACTTTGCCTATTGAAATCCATCGTATGCAGTAACAAAATGTGATTAAACCATCCTGTAGCATTGGTTTTGCAAGTTCTGAATCTTTAAATTTATCAAACATTTTTTTTTTTTTTTGGTTTAAGTTCTGAATATGATATTTTGGTTTTGCAAGACAGACTCTGGTTTTGTGCCCTTATTTGTCTATGCCATATTTGGGTCATCACGTCAGCTTGCTGTTGGTCCAGTAACAATGGTTTCTCTCCTCGTCTCTAACGCCTTAAGTGGAATTGTTGATCCCTCTGATGATTTATACACAGAAATGGCAATTTTATTGGCGCTCATGGTTGGGACATTGGAATGTGTTATGGGACTCTTGAGGTATTCTCGTTCATCTAGTCCAATTACTTCTTACTGTATGAATACTACACTTAATGCATTCTTTGTGAGACACCAAGAGAACATACAAGTAAGCTAATGCTGAAGCAAAAACTGGTCAATGGTGTTCCTGAAAAACAGTAGTCACAAGCTCTGCTGGTTGACACATAGTTCGTGTGGGAAGAAGCATAAAAGTATAATAGCATGTTGGGGAATTAGGAGCCTCCTAATTCTAAGAATACCAAAAGCGAATAATTGTAGAAAAAGAGAAGAAGAAAAGAACACCAAATTTTTATATAGGTTCGTTCAAATTTGAGACTACGTCCTGTTTCTGCCGCTGCAGATTCCACTATGATGAAGGAGATGAATACAGATTACAAGAAAAATTTTATCACACACTCTCAATTTTGTGTCTCCCAAATCTCTCTTAGCTCTCTCACACAACCCAATAGCCTTATGCTCAAAATATGCCTCTCTCACAAAAATATGAGTCACTCATAACTGCTCTCTTAATAAGCCCTAGCCTTCTTATTTTTATTTATAGCCCAAAGAAGAGAGAAAAATCACTACAATTAGAAACCCTAGCAGTTTTCTATTCTTTTTAGGCTAGAATGCCATAAAAAATCACAAAGGCAGGTTTTGGGCACCACAACGCTTGAATCCAACGCCGCAACGTTGGTTTGAATTCCAGCGGGCGCCGCGATGCCCAATCTTGGTGCTGCGGCGCCCGGCCACTGCCCTCTCCCCTTTTTTTTTTTCCTCTTTTCTTTTGCTGGGTTGATTTGGCTCCACACCTGCAACAATCTCCTACTTGGAGACTAATCGATCATCATGTCTCCAACTATAGCAGCAACAACTTCTTACGCCTCATAGAGAAGTTCAACTAAAGTTGCACACAACTTTAGTTTCTCGATCGGAACAGTTTTTGTAAGCATATTTGTTGGATTCTGACTCCCAAGAATCTTCTCAAGCTTTAATACTCCATCCTCCAGGGCTGATCTGATGAAGTGATAACGCAACTGTATATGCTTCATCCTAGCATGAAATGCGGGATTTTTTCGCCAAGTGAATGACGCTCTGACCATCACTATGTAGCATACACCTTTCCTGCTTGTGACCCAGTTCTTCCAAAAACGATTACAATCAAATTATCTCCTTGCTTGCTTTAGTTATCGCCATATACCCAGCTTCGATTGTAGAGAGTGTAACTATCTTTTGCAGCTTCGAGACCCAACTAACTGCTGCATCACCCAGCATATAAACGTAACCGGTGGTACTCTTTCTGCCATCAATGTCTCCAACCGTATCAGCATCTACATAACCCTGTAATCCCAAGTCTGACTTATTGAAACATAGAGCTAAACTTGCAGTACCTCTTAGATATATGAGAATCCACTTCACTGTCTCTCAATGCTGCGTGCCTGGATTGTTCATGTATCTGCTCATAACTCCAACTGCATGTGCAATGTTCGGTCTGGTACAAATTATGGCATACATGAGACTGCCTATGGCTGAAGCATAAGGAACCGTAGCCATGTGGTCTCGTTCCTGCTCCGTGGTCGGTGATTGATCCTTTGACAACTTGAAGTAACTAACCAAATGAGTACCTATAGGCTTCGCATTACTCATGTTGAATCTATTAAGCACCTTTTCAATATATTCTTCCTGTGACAGTTTCAAACCACTACTGTTTCTTGTTAATCTCATTCCAATGATTTGTTTTGCAGCACCCAAATCCTTCATTGCAAACTCCTTAGATAGCTCCTTCTTCAGCTTGTCAATCTACTGTTTACAACCTTCTACTATCAATATGTCATCGATATATAGCAACAATATAATATAGGAGTCACTAAAATTCTTTACATAACAACAGTAATCTCCCTGACATCTCAAGAAACCATTGTTATATATAAACTGTCAAACTTTTTGTACCACTGCCTGAGAGCTTGTTTAAGGCCATACAAGCTCTTTTGAAGTTTGCACACCATGTTCTCCTTACCCTATACTTCGAAACCTTGTGGTTGTTTCATGTAGATCTCTTCCCCCAAATCACCATGGAGAAAGGTTGTCTTAACATCTAACTGGTTCAAGAACAAGTCTTCGTTTGCCACCAGCGCAAGTACTGTTCTGATTGTGGTTAGTTTCACCATCGAATAAAAAATCTCATTGAAGTCGATGCCTTCTTTCTGTTGGAAGCCTTTTACCACCAGCCTTACCTTATACCGTTCACTGCCATTAGATTCATCTTTTATCCGTTATACCCATTTGTTGTGTAAGGCCTTTTTGCCCTTTGGTAACTCTGTTAATTGCCATGTCTGATTGGACATTAAAGAATCTATCTCATCCCTTATGGCTAACTCCCACTTGACTGAATCATTAGCCTGCACAAGTTTATCATAACTCTTCAGTTCACCTCTGTCGGTTAACAAAATATAATACAGTGAAAGGGAGTATCTCTACGATGGTCTGATGGTTCTGCTAGATATCCTAATTGGAGTAGCAGGACTGCTCTAGTTTTCTTCTGGAGCTATGTTTTCTTGGTCTTCAACTTCTGAATTCTGCACTTCCACTATAGGAAGATCCTTCAATGGAATCACATCAGGCTTCTTATCTTCAGAACCTGAACTTCTGGAGTCAGTGCTGTCTCTGTCCTTATACAGAACATCTTCATTGAAGATCACATTTTTGCTCCTGATAATCTTCTGATTTTGGTCATCCTAGAAACGATAACCAAACTTAAGTCCACCATAGTCAACAGAAAACATTTCTTAGATTTTGCATTGAGTTTACTTCTAGCAGTAGAGTCAATATTAACATAAGAAACACAACTAAATACTTTCAAGTAAGAGAGGTCAACCTTTTTACTGCTCTCCACTTCTTCTGGTAGCTTGAACTTCAATGGTATGGATGGACTTTTAGTGATCAAATGAGCTGCGATGTTAATTGCCTTAGCCCAAAACGACTTTAGTAGTCTAGCATGTAACCTCATCTTCTGGCACGCTCATTCAGAGTCCTGTTCATCCTCTCAACTACACCATTTTGTTGTGGTTTCCTTGGAATAGTTTTCTTTATCTTTATTTCATTCTTAGCACAGTACTGCTTGAAATCATCATCTATGTACGCTCCCCCATTGTCAGACTGTAAGCATTTCACCTTCAAATCTGTCTTATTCTCCACCATAGCTCTCTATCTCTTGAAAGTATCAAAGACATCAGATTTGTTTTTCAAAAAGTAAATCCATACCTTCCTGCTTGAGTCATCAATAAAAATCACATAGTAACTAGCAACACCAATAGAAGTCACCGTCGAAGGTCCCCACATATCAGTGTGAACTAGCTCTAACTTCTTGGACATAGGCTCTCTACTTGTCTTTGAGAAACTAACTCTCTTTTGCTTGCCAAAGATGCAGGCTTCACAAAACTTGTGATCAATAGTTTTTAATCCTGACAGTTTTCCTTTACAGCAAAGCATCTTTATTCCTTTCTCGCTCATATGCCCGAGTCTATGGTGCTATAGTGCAGTATTAGCAGTAGAGTCAACAAATGCTATGGTATCTTTGCAACTGGAATTAATGTAGAGAATTTCAGCTTTACGTCCCCGAGCAACGACCATAGCTCTCTTTGTTACTTTCCAACCTCCACAATTGAAGATTACATTATATCATTCGTCACCCAGTTGCCATACTGAAATCAAGTTGTGCATCAGTTTGGGTACATGTCTCACCTTATGAATCTTCCACACAGACCCATTAGGCATTTTTAAACTGACATCTTTAATGCTAACGATATCCAAAGGTTCACCGTCAGTAAGATAAACCTTACCATGATTTCTGGCAACATAATTTTCTAAGACATCACGTTGTGAAGTGGTGTGGAACGATGCTCCTAAATCTACCACCCATGAATCAAGGGAATTGTCAACAGACAAGAGTAAGGCATCCTGTGCCTCTTCAGTGGTGGCGTTTACGGCGTCATTATTCTTGTTTTTATTCTTCTTTGGAGCCCTGCAATTCTTTTTCAGGTGATCAATTTTTCCACAATTCTAACACTCCATAATCCTATCGTTCCTCGACTTGCTTCTCCCGTTCCTCGACTTACCCTTTTTGTCATTATCCTTGTTGGAATGCCTCTTAAGTTTCCTGTCCATATTTTCCACATTAAGGGTAGAGTTCGACGTTAAGGCTTCACTAGAATCCTTTCTCTAAACTTCTTCTACCAGAATAGAATTTTTAGCATCAACAAACTTCAGTTTCGCATTCCCAATCAAATTACTAATGGCCACCCTCATGGGTTTCTAACTATTCGGTAACGAGGCCAAAAGGATTAGGGCATTGATCTCATCATCGAACTTAATCTCCATTGAGACCAATTGACTTAGAACGGTATTAAAATTATTCAGATGTTCTACCACCGAGGCACCTTTAAGCATTTTTAAATTAAAGAACTTCTTCATGAGGTGTACCTTGTTATTGGCCGAGAGCTTCTCATACATGTCTAACAAGGCCTCCATCATCCCTGTTGTGATCTTCTCCTTTGCTACGTTGTGGGCCACATTCTTTAACAAGGTTAAACGGATCACACTTAACATCTGTCTATCAAAGAGAGTCCACTCCTCATCTTTCATGTCTTTGGGCTTATTACCCAAGGGCAAGTGCAATTTTTTACTTTAAAGGTAGTCTTCCATTTGCATTCTCCAATAGGAAAAATCCGAATAATCAAATTTGGTGATATCGGTAACTGACCATTCTTCTTCCGTCATCATTCTTGACCCGAATCTTCGCTCTGATACTAGTTATTGGAGAATTAGGCGCCTTTTAGTTCTAAGAACACCAAGAACGAATAATTGTAGAAAAAAAAAAAAAATAACATCAAATTTGTATACATGTTCGTCTAAATTTAAAATAACATTTCATTTTTGCCGTTGCAGATTTCACTATTATGAAAAAAATTAATACATATTACAAGAAAAATTTTATCATACACTTTCAATCTTGTGTTTCCCAAATCTCTCTAAGCTCTCTTACACTGCAGGTTGTTCAGTGTGCGTGTGTTATGTCTGTATGTATCTATGTATGCGCTATGCATCTAAATGCTAAACTATATGAGCTTGACTAATCTTGGGTCCTTGAGCTCTTCACCTGAAATGTGTTTTTTGCATTTCCAGGCTTGGATGGCTTCTTCGTTTCATCAGTCACTCTGTGATTTCTGGCTTTACAACTGCTTCAGCCATTGTCATTGCATTATCTCAGGTGAAATACTTTTTGGGATACGATATAGAACGAAGCGGCAAGATCATACCATTGGTCAAGAGCATCATAGAGGGAGCAGATGGGGTAAGCTTTATATTCTTAAGTGGTATAACTTTTATATGGTGTTGATACATGAGTTTGATATTGCAATCTTCGCAATAACTCTGTCATTTTTACTCTTTACTACAAACAGCACCTGCAAATCAACCTACGTCTGCATATCTATTTAATACACTGTTTACGGTTTCACTTATCAATTAATTCTAACCGCAGGAGGTTTTTAATTTGTAGTTTTTGTGGCCCCCTTTTGTTATGGGATCGATTATACTTCCAATACTTCCCGTCATGAAACATTTGGTATGATCTTATCCTTTTATTTGTGGTAGAATTAATTCTTCACCATGATTCTGGTTATAACTTTGATAATCCACGTTTAGGGAAAATCAAGGAAATGTCTACGATTCCTGAGAGCAGCTGGTCCACTTACAGGAGTTGTTGTGGGCACAACTTTTGTGAAAATATTTCATCCATCTTCGATATCACTGGTAAGAAGACCTATATCAGAGTCACTTTTAATTTATTGGGTTTTGTAAGATTTGGTTGAAAATACTGTCTAATTTATGCTTATTGAGGAATGAAACATCCTTGTCAGAAAATGATGCATCCAAACTAGAATAACATTTGGTGCATAAGCTACAAATTTGTCATCTAGCAAAGTGATAGAGAATCAGTAGGTCATTATTCTCCTAATAATGGATGGCAAAAGGGCACCATTCAGGCTATGGAGAGATTGGAATTCAAGATTATAATATCAGAATCTAATATGGTGCTGTCTAAATGCTAACTCATCATTAATGTGGGATATGCTAATCATTGCATAAAGTTCCTTTTTAAATGTTTCTTTAGGTTGGACCTGAATTTTATTTCTCTGGGATAATTTTAGTGTCACTTTAAGTAATGACAACTCGATAGTAGCTGACAAAGGATGGTGGTTACTCTATTAGGTAGGAGATATACCCCAAGGACTTCCGAAATTTTCCATTCCTAAAGGTTTTGGATACATCACGTCCTTGATCCCAACTGCTCTGCTCATTACGGGTGTTGCTATTTTGGTAAGAAAAATTATGTCGGCTGTTGCCATTTGGTTCCCTCTCCAATTGGTTTACGATTATAAGTTCCATGTAACTACATTTTTGAACTTCAGGAATCTGTGGGTATTGCAAAAGCATTAGCAGCAAAGAATGGATACGAGTTAGACTCAAATCAAGAGGTACGCTCTTAAATAGATGGAACCACGTATACCTATTGATCTTGACATTCTGTTATCGCCTATAACCTGAGAATTGTTAAGACCACAAACACAGTAGTTTCTGCACTTTTGAACATCAAAATTGAGCATGGTTTCTGGATGTAGGATTTCGGTTACATACTTTCTTATTTTCCATTATGGGATCCAAAATCTTACTTGCCAATTGGCATGTAGTTCAAACCATGTTTTCCACTTTACTTAAGTCTACTTGTTGTTTCTCTCATGAATTTTCTATTCATTAATAGCTTATAGCTGCTTAAATTTTTGCTTTATATGTTATTGTGCTCAATCAGCAGTTCTTTCCATGAATAAAAAGGACCAAAGTTTTTTCGATAAAATGTCACAGAAGCCCCTGTCATTTGTGGTTTCTTTTTCTGTTCTGCTCCTTGTAAGCAGTTTCCATTCTGTGAACCTTCTTATACTTCATATGGTTTTGAGAATTATGATCCAAAGATGACGAATAAAGTTCTAGTGGTAGGTATGATCATATAGTGAAGGCAAAAAAGTGCTATTTGAAATCTGAGTGAGCTCCTTTTTTTTTTTCTTTTTGTCTTGCAGTTGTTCGGTCTTGGTGTTGCAAATGTTTTGGGTTCATTTTTCTCAGCATACCCTTCAACAGGTGAGATTTCTTCAAGATTTGAAAAGCTGCATCTGTGATTCATATTCAAGATTAAGTTTGGAAGACTTTTTATGCCTTTGAATTTTTAAAGTTTCATTTCACATGTATTACAACAAGCATCATATGAAAAGAGGTTCACATATATATATTTTTTTCTAATGCAACTTGTAGGTGCCTTTTCTAGATCAGCTGTCGGTCATGAAAGTGGGGCAAAAACAGGACTATCAGGACTTGTTACAGGAATTATAATGGGCTGTGCACTTTTGTTTTTGACTCCCTTGTTTAAGTACATACCCCAGGTTAACGAATTTACTGAGCTGTGTTTTATGGCAACTGCGGCCATATCCTTTGTTCAGTCATGGTTCAAAAAAGCCCTTTGCCTTGTTTCATTACATCAATGATGTTTGTCATGCCTTGTTTCATGATATTGGTTTTTAAATAAATTATTTTTTTCTCCTCATTCACTTCATTCTTCCAAATTCTGGGAAATTGCTTTTAGTTAGAAGGCTAATTTTGTGATTTTTTTTTCTCTTCCAGTGTGCCCTTGCCGCCATTGTGATCTCTGTTGTTATGGGCTTGGTGAGTGTTGTACCATTCCGTCATAAAAGGTTATGTTGCCATGGTCATTTACGTATAGACCAGTGAATTTTCTATTCATTCAGGTATATTGTTAATCTCTGATTTAGGGATTTTGGACGTATTGTCATTTAGCTAGGAGAGTATTCTTCTATGCTACTTATTAGTTATGATGAGACTAGGATCAATGCCCTTGGATACTGATCACCACTTGTCACAACCTGAAAATTTATTTGAAATAAGAAAGATATTATTACATTTTACTTTATTTGTAGAGAATATGCTGATAGGATCCCTATATTTACTTGGTGGTTAGTTTGTTATGGTGTTTATTACTATAGAGGTGAAATTGTTAATTTTGTTAGTTCTATGGGATGTGAGAATTTGTGAAGTCAGAATTAGAATAAAGGGGGGGAGTGTAGAGAAGGTCAGTAGGCAAGTACTGAGTGTGTTGAGGAGCTTAGCTCATTGGGAGATATCAGAGCCTCTCGAATGCTCTGAACTATCTTGTATTTTCCATTTCTTTCAATATAATCAGTAGACAATATCAGTTTATTTGTTCAATACAGTCTCAGATGGTTTTCCTCTAGGTCGTGGTTCTTATCATATGCAGTCATTCTTTCTAACTCCGTATGGAAGTACCATCCAGCTTTGTTAGGGGGGATTTGTTGTTGCCGAGCGATGTAAAGTATTAAAGGATTTAGAAGACCGCAAGTTTGACCATATATACATTGCAAGATGTTTTGGTTACAGTTGGAGAAAGCCATAGTTGAGAATTATCACTGAGAAAAACCATTTCTTGTGTCAAGAATTATTGCTGAATATGCGATTTCTTGTGTCGGCATTATGCTGTTTCTTCTTGCTAGGGGCTTAGGTTCATAAGAAAACTTAAGCAATTTATTGCCAACACTTTTCAGGTGTCATTCTCATGAATTGCAGGTGGATTACGAGGAGGCCATCTTTCTATGGCGTGTAGATAAGAAGGATTTTCTTCTTTGGACCATCACTGCCACTACGACCTTATTTCTTGGCATTGAGATCGGTGTCCTTATTGGGGTGAGTGCTTGGTGCAGTCATATTGGTACATAGATGGATATGCACAAGATATCTTTGGCAAAATATTTTGAGCAGGTCTATTTCTCTCTTAGCGTCTAAATGCTCCCATCTCACATCCAAGAGCAAAAAAGGTTAACTACAACATTTACTATCAAAAGTTTTTCTCTATAAAACATTGACCGGAATATTCTGCCGGGACTTTAGTTTCAGGCTGACCGTATATCTGGAGTTTTTGTGCATGTTCTTGGTATAAATTGTTAATGAGCGTAACCTGAGGACATCCTGTATCTGAAAATGTGATTTTTCATTTCATTAGTATCTTTGTAATACTGCTTGAGTTTATCTTTCCAATTATAATTTTTTTTGGCATTGCAGGTTGGTTGTTCTCTTGCTTTTGTCATCCATGAGTCGGCAAAACCACACATTGGTAAGCGGATAAACTTTGATCCTTTTATTCTATAAGCAAAGTTTTCTCAGCGATTGAATTTCATGATCTTCTATTAAAACTTATTTGGCTTTTTTAATTGCTTCAAATTTCTGTCTTCCTATTCCTGATGATGTGGCAAGTCTAAACGATCGTCTTCATTGTTGTCTGTATCATTTGCCGTTATCTCTAAGCTGAATGGTAGTATTATATATAATTTGAAAATTGAATGTTATACTTCTCCTTCTACAATTTCTAGAACCACTTCATCTGGTTCATTGCCTTATTCACCAGTAATGCCCTTCTCCTGACTAACCCTCGCCTATCAAAGCCTTTCCATTGGCATTCTTTTATCTTATTTGTTTATTGTGCTTAGATATTCAACTTTGACCCTCCTTGTTTGTAAACTTAGAGAACATCTGCCAATGCCTTGTGCCATCAAATGAGATCTCCTCTATGGTTTTAGAGGTAAAGATCTCACCTATGAGCACAAGAATTATCATTTGTTTATGATTGTAATCATATTTTAGTCATGGATTTTTTTTTTTTTGGTCATTTGAATACCTATTTTACGGTTTTATGTATACTGCAGCTGTGTTGGGGTGTCTTCCAGGAACTACTGTTTATAGAAACGTTAGACAGTATCCTGAAGCGTACACTTATAATGGAATTGTGATTGTACGGGTTGATGCCCCTATTTACTTCGCAAACATAAGTTACATAAAAGACAGGTAAAAGATTTAATCTTTTCGTGGTTTGATGAAGTCCATTTATAATGCCCCTTGCTATGCCCTTTTGCTACTAGCTGGGTTCATATCCAAGATCTATAGCTGTAATTACTTAACTTTCCAACAAAAGGATCTAAATCATCCAGATCTCTTTGTCAGGTTACGTGAATACGTAGCTGATGTTGATGGATGTCTTAGACGTGGACCAGAAGTTGAAAGAATTTATTTTTTGATTTTCGAGATGTCGCGTAAGTCTTATTTATCCTGTTTTGTATTCTAGCTTATGAAATATGGTGTATGCCGAAAAGCATCTAGGCATAAACAGAACGCTAACCGTCTAGTTTGAAAGCATGCCACAGTAAGTGAGTTTCCAGCTTCCAAAAATGAGTGATTTTGGTTACCAATGACCATAGGTTCATCATCTTTGTTTCTTGTGACAATAGTTGGGTATACCTTTGCACATTGTAGACATGCGTAGGTCTTGATACCCTTTTTGAGCTATTTATATGTTTATGTATTTACTCTTTTACACAATTTCGGTTTGGTAGGCGCTTGCACTTGACAGTAAAGGCATGAAAAATTATCATAATTTCACAGATATTCGTAATAGATAACGTTTTCTTGTATCAGCCTATATGTGATTATGAGTCATCTTCTTGTATGAATTCCTTCAAAAGTCTAATTTTATTGCTCCCATGTCCGAAAGAATTTTGTCCTGGTTATAAATTTATCGTCGTAACTGCTGAACTTGCTTAGAGGATTCATCTACTGGAGGTTTGAATTGTGGTCCACTACCAATTATACCTTGCGTTCTAAATTATTTCTTTGCTTGCAGCTGTTACATCTATAGACTCCAGTGCCGTTCAAGCTTTAAAAGACTTGCATCTAGAATACAAGATGCGGGACATCCAGGTCGAATCTCTTTCAAGTGACGTTTTTCTATAACCTTTCTGGTCTGTCGTAAATTTGTCAAGATCACTACTAGTAAACCATCATTGACGTTGACAAACCGACTGTTTTCTTTCTACACAGATTGCCATTTCCAATCCCAACCCAGAAGTTCTACTAACCTTATCAAGATCAGGTGTTGTAGAGATGATCGGTAAGGAGTGGTATTTCGTGAGAGTTCACGATGCTGTCCAAATCTGCCTTCAGTATGTTCAAGGATATAAAGAAACTTCGAGAACTGCTGACCATGGCATAGGGGAGAAACCAAGTTTCATTCAGAGGTTGCTGAAGCAAAGAGCAGAGGACTCATCAACTGTTCAGTTAGAGTCTGGATACCTAAGATCGTCAGTTTCAGAAGACAATGACCCTCAACTGGAGCCACTCTTGCCTCGAAAGGCGTAAAACACACTCGATTTTTCACAACCAAAATGATGCCTGCATTTTTTGCAAGGCAATACTTGTAGACTTATAGTTGATTTATCATGTCTCAATTTTTTTAGCGCGTTCAGGTTTGGTTATAGTAGTGTACTTAGGCTTCTTGTTGTAAAATGTAATGCAATAAATCATATGCAACAGAGCTATGAAATCCAATGAATCATGAGCTATTAACTTGTACTTGTAGTGCGATTCTTTATATGCCTTTTCTTTTCCTCCCTCATAGATTACTGGAATTAGAATTTGCTAAATAAGCATATCTAAATAACAAGACAAGTTGAACCGGTTGTTTGCCTCAGATTTAATGAACGGCTTGGGTTTTTATTGATGATTATTTAGAGTTTACAATATTATGCAAGTTGAACCGACTTTTAATGATGATTTTTTTAACTGTAAAATCTAAATCCATGGTTTCCAGGATTAACTTAAGTAACTAAAAATTTTCTCCTAAATAAGAAGTCACATATTCACAATTCAATGCAAAGCATTTTGGGAAAGAGAGAGCAAAGCTTCTTGAATAATTTTATTGACAAGCAAAGAATAATATTTCTAAATAATCGACTGCGGGTTAGAGTCCCACATCGACCGGAAGCAGAAATACTTTCCAACTAAAGGACTATAACTAATGAGTAAGAAAAACAAAGCGAGTGGGAGGAGCTGCTCGGTAGACTGTTAAAGGCTGGCTAAGCGTTGACGCTACCAAACAAAATATTGTACCATGTACTCCAAAAATATCTAAAGTCCTGTGAAAAAATTTACTTATTTTTGACCTTTTTTTTCTTCTTTCTTCAACAAACACAGAACCCTTACCCTCTCCTCCTCCTCTGCCCAACCCTCGTCGACGACTGTCACACCCTGCCCAACCCTCGTACCCTCACCCCGGAGTACAGGAGGTGACGTGGTAGAATATTTAGATTAATTAAAAGAGAATTTAATTGAAATTAAGAGTTTAAAAATCCAATTAAGTAAGAAATAACGTGGTAGAATATTTAGATTAATTAAAAGAGAATTTAATTGAAATTAAGAGTTTAAAAATCCAATTAAGTAAGAAATAAAGAGAATTTTCCACCACATTTTATAAAAGAGCTTATAAATATTTAGCAAATAATAATAATTAAATAAAAACCGCGAATATGGGTTCCACAACCCACAACTTGTGCACACGCATGGATCTGACAATATCACAAATACAATTACAGTCCAAGTACAAATAAAGTTAAGTCTTACATGCCTTGATTAATAAATACAGAATGTAAATAAATTCTCCTATTGCTCCTGAGTTCGGTCCGAAGAATCTTCTCCAAACCTAAATGGGAAACCACCTAGAAGGGGGGAATTTAAAACAGATAAAACGTGAGCGAAAGGCTCAGTAGGACTATGTTTTATAAAAATAGTTTAACGCAAAGGAACACAGCATTATTAGAAGTTATTCAAAGGAAACTTAAATAAATAAATAAATAAACAATTTGAGTAGAACCGTCCTGACACAGAACAGTCTACTCGTCAAATCAAAACACCAATTTACTTTTACCTAGGCATACCATGATATCACCACCGTAGTGGCCCAGCTGGGTTTCGGGACCTGCCCCCAAGGTCGATCGCTACACAACCCGATCTCTGATATGGCATCATGCCTTAGTGTTTATTATCATTGTCATTCAAAACCCAATTACCGAGTGTTGTCAGTTACATTTATTATGAAGTTTATTTCATAATCACGGTATATTAAAATATAACCGATAAAACCATTTTCAAACAACCGTTGAAAACATTTTGATAGAAATCATTTTCAAAGCCAAATCATTTCAAAACCAGGCTACCAAAGAAATAGGATAGAAGTCCTACCTCAATACTCGTGCCGGTACCCCACACCGTAATCCCGGTCCGCTATACGTTAGCTCCACGGAACCACGAACGATCCTAGATACAAACTAAGTCAATCAATATCTAGTTCGAGACATTCTATGTTACTAAATCATTTCATGATGTCCTAGTGTGCCATTTGTATCATTAAAATCATCCTATAAGGTTGGGATTTAAATCAGGGTTCAAAACAGTGAAAACGGGTAAAAATCACAAAATTTTCCATGCCTCGGTCGGCCTGTCGGACGCCCTGCTTCGGCCTGCCGAAAGCAAAGTTCGGCCTGCCGAACATTTCTCCAGATTCGGCCTGCCGGTCGGAAGAACACCGGCCTGCCGATCATCACTCCGGCCTGCCGAACATGAACTTCGGCCTGCCGAACTGGGAAAACCCAGAAATCCCAGCCACGGGTTTCTCGATCCCCAAAATCTAAATCTTGTTTCTAACCTGTTTTTCTCAAATCCCAGGCATGAAAAACAACTATAATTGATAGAAAAACATTCTAGAACATGTTTGGAATCATTTAAACAACATTTAAACTCGAAATCCTCAAAAATCCAAAAATGAGAAAAAAGGAGAAAAATGAAAAATCTTGAATCCAATCCGTTTTTCTTCAATCTAGGCTTAGATTCTAGTTGTTCTAAGTTCATTTAACACAAATCCACGGTTTTCTAAGCTTAAACAAACTTAGATTTCAAAAACACACAAAATTGAAAATTTTGTAAAAAGTTTAGAAATTTCGAATCTAACCTCGAATCGAAGCTTCAATCCGCGTTCTCGGTTGCCGAATCACGTCCCCGAGCTTCCTCCTTGCTGTTCCGAAGCTTGGATTCGAATGTGGTTTCAAAAATTAGAGAGAGAGATGTAGAGAGAGAGGCTGCCGAGAGAGAGAGAGAAGAGAGAGAGAGT